>VZSZ01006963.1:242877-325357 GCA_013398815.1 Ibidorhyncha struthersii | reverse complement strand
CCTTCCCTTCCCTTCCCTTCCCTTCCCTTCCCTTCCCTTCCCAGCACAAGAAGGGAGGCTGGAAACGTGTTAAGCCAACTTTCTTCAGAGATGACACTTGAGTACTTGTGTCCCTATGCAACGCCTGCAAAACCTTTCCTACACTCTAGTGGGAACTCTTTCACTTCATAACTTTATTATGGAAAGTAAGCGTCTTAATATAAACTTTATACAGAAATATAAAGACTCACTGGGAATGTGGCTCATTACCATGCTCTGTCTAGATACCAGGCTCAACGATAACTATGTGTGTGGGGATAAAAGGAATCTGCAAGTCAGTAAACTGCACTGCTGCCTTGCTGAGATTGGGACACACCATCCTGATGTGCTTGAACATTTCTCTGCCTCAGGGCTAAGGGGAATTAACTCATTAATATTTCAGGTCCTGGAAATATTCTCACTGTCTTCAGGACCATCCGGCTGAGACTTAAGTCAACATCTTACTTGTCTATGGAGTGCACAGCACTTTTAAAATACTTTTTATTATTCTCCAATAAACACATTATTTCTTCAACAGAAAACACAGAAGCAGTTAAATAGCCAATTGCAGAAATTACAGACAGAAATAAATCTACAGTTACCGTAATGGGTATTTATTCTAAACATCTACTGCCTAACAGTGACGGATCTGTTTTGTGAATGTGCTTAAAAGTGGTCTTGAGTGAGCTGTCAAGCAGTAGGTACACTACCGTCTTAAAAGAAGGCTTAGCCCAAGCGCATTTTTTATGACCTAACTATAAACCACTCAAAACTAAGATAAGGTTGAAAAGCTTGACAGACTTCCACCAAACAGTGTAAGCAGTTCTACTGCCTCTACTTAAGTGCACATCTAAAACTTATATTACACACAAAAATCAATATTTCATTCTTATGAACCAATAAACTCTTTAGACCAAATAAATTTAGTGTTTTAAAATCAATAAATTAAATGTATTTATCAATTTTATATATAAAACTGTTCTGTGTACTCCAAGCTGTGTATGTGTGTAAATCAGCAACAATAATAAATAAATCATTGTGAATGGAATGAACCAATTAGTCTCAGACAGCTATAAACCGATTATTTCTATATAAAGTAATATGTTCTGTACAAAAATGGTTGAATTATAATTTACTTTCTTTTTTGCAAGTAATTTACGGGCTAACTGTTTTCTGCCAGTCCCAGTGAGAAACCTTATAGAATTTAATCAACATAGTCATATGTGTGTGTGTTGGGGAGAGAGGGTGTGTCTTCTTAAGGATGGACAATTGCATCTAATAGAAACTTATAACCCTGACATGGAATTCTTCATGTAAATCAGAAAAGGAAAGATATACAGGTAGGAAATGTCTTTAATCAATTGTTGCGTGTCTTCACAGGTGAAATACTGCAGAGTTCCCAAAACAGTCTTTTTTCCCTTGTTCCTCATGCTTAAAAGGTGAGGAAATGTTTCTCTGTCAGCTGTCAACATTGTTATGAAAGGGATAGTCCTACCTTCACCAGAGAAGGTGAAAACACTAGAAAGGTTTGCTCCCTGCTTATGTCAGTATTCCTCTGAAAAGATTCCACTCTTCTTGAGAGTGTATTCTGCTTTCATGTGAGTTTGCTTTTCCAGAGGGCTGGAGCACCTAGGGTCTCCAAATTTGAAAAAACTTCAACAAGAGAAAACTTAGCACTACATTTTTGTTTAAGTTGCTAGTTGTCAACTGGGACAAGTTTCCTGCTCACACAAAATGGATTTTTTCTGTCTTATCCATAGCATGCAACCATAAGTGAAGCACGCAGGAGAGTTTTCAGGACTGTATTATATTTCTCTCTCTCTCCCTGAGATGCTTGAAGAACTGGCTGTGAAAAAAAAAAAACCCTGACTGTTAAATGAGATGATCCTTGGTCTACTTTTTAGTTTACTAGTAATTTCTTGAAAGGCCTCTGTGACTTAAAATACTTAAAGCTTTTATTAATATCATCTGTAATTACAGTACTGGTATCTACTGCTGGCATATTACACGTTTAATCCTTAGCAATGAGCTTTCCCCTCATGAGTCTCCCTCTTTCAGTTCTGTTCTGTGACTGTATTTTTCAAATGTTAAATACCCTGGTTTTATTTTTCTTAAATAATGTGTTGGATAAGCAGTTCTTATATGGTTTTTATTGGAAATTATATGGGTCAGGGTGGAGTATAATAATGAATCTTATTATGGGTTATGATCAAAGCCCATGAGTTGAAAATAATTTTGTCTTTCATCTCAACATTGCCAGCCCCTGGTAGCTTTTCACAAGAGAGATTCTCAAATGCTGAGGGCTGGTAAGGGTGCTGAAATGGGAGACCAAAAGGAAGCCAATAAGCACAAGGTCTTCCTGTGAATGATAAAGGTAAAAGAGAGGATATCTACAAAGTCTGGAGAGCAATGTCAGATTTGTGACACCTTGAGAAGAGAGTATGTTAATTCCAGAGGGTGCAGAGAACACCAAGGAAAGGTTAGACTCATGATGGATAAAGCTAGAGAGGTTTGCAAGCTCAAATAAAACCGCTGATGAGCAGCTGTAATTACTGATGTCAATAAAATTAAAACAAAAATTCCCGGTGGGATTTTTTACTCATGGTAGGCTGTAACTTTTGCAAAAAATATTTTTTTTTCTGTGTCTGCTTCCAGTCAATTCCTAAGACAAACGTGGCCAGATGAAAAACATGAAAAATAATAAATAACTCTACAAGTGTTTCACAGAATCACAGAATGGTCAGGGTTGGAAGGGACCTCTGGAGATCATCTAGTCCAATCCCACTGCCAGAGCAGGGTCACCTACAGCAGGTTGCACAGGATGGTGTCCAGGTGGGCTTGAATGCCTCCAGTGTGGGAGACTCCACAACCTCTCTGGGCAGCCTGGTCCAGCGCTCTGCCACCCTCAAAGTAAAGAAGTTCCTCCTCATGTTTAGATGGAACTTCCTATGTTCAAGTTTGTGCCCTTTACCTCTTGTTCTGTCACTGGGCACCACTGAAAAAAGACTGTTCTCATCTACCTGGCACCCTCCCTTTAAGTATTTATAAGTATTGATAAGATTCCCCCTCAGTCTGCTTTTCTCTAGACTGAAAAGACCTAAGTCCTTCAGCCTTTCCTCATAAGAAAGATGCTCTAATCCCCTAATCATCTTAGTAGCCCTTTGCTGGACCCTCTTCAGCAGTTTCCTGTCCTTCTTTAACTGGGGAGCCCAGAACTGGACACAATACTCCAGATGCGGCCTCACCAGGGCAGAGCAGAGGGGGTGGATGACCTCCCTCGACCTGCTGGCCGCGCTCTTCTTGATGCACCCCAGGATGCCACTGGCCTTCTTGGCCACCAGGGCACATTGCTGGCTCATGATCATCCTGTTGTCCACCAGGACTCCCAGGTCCCTTTCCACAGAGCTGCTCTCCAGGAGGTCGGCCCCCAACCTGTACTGATGCATGGGGTTATTCCTCCCCAGGTGCAGTTCCCTACACTTGCCCTTGTTGAATTTCATTAGGTTCCTCTTCTGCCCAACTCTCCAGTCTGTCCAGGTCATGCTGTATAGCAGCACAGCCTCCTGGCATGTCAGCCACCCCTCCNCCCAGGATGCCATTGGCCCTCTTGGCCGCCAGGGCACATTGCTGGCTCATGGTCATCCTGTTACCCGCCAGGACTCCCAGGTCCCTTTCCACAGAGCTGCTCTCCAGGAGGTCGGCCCCCAACCTGTACTGATGCATGGGGTTATTCCTCCCCAGGTGCAGTTCCCTACACTTGCCCTTGTTGAATTTCATTAGGTTCCTCTTCTGCCCAACTCTCCAGTCTGTCCAGGTCATGCTGTATAGCAGCACAGCCTCCTGGCATGTCAGCCACCCCTCCCAGTTTTGTGTCATCAGCAAACTTGCTGATGGTACACTCTATCTCTTCATCCAGGTCATCGATGAATATATTGAACAGGACTGACCCCTGAGGAACACCACTTGTTACTGACCTCCAACTGGACTCTGCGCTACTAACCACAACCCTCTGAAAGTACAGTTTCAGAAAGTATGCAAAGATGTGTTTAGCTACCGAGTAAACATTTGGTCAGTTCTTACTCTGCTTGACGTGATTTGCTCATTCCTACATTGGGGACATTTGAAACAGCAGATTATGGGTTAGTTTTGAGCAAATAGGAGCAAAGAGCATGAAACACTTCAGCCTAGTGAAGTTGGTTCATTTGGATTTAAGAATAGGGGAAATGAGTCACACCTCCATTTGAAGATCAAGAAACCTGTATGCTTGGTGAAATGTAACCTAATTGATGAATTAAAAACCTGTTAAGTGGATGTTAATGCTCAATATTAATATTTTTTTCTAGAGAGTTAGCAACATTTTTTCTAGAAAATATCTAGGGAATGAAAAACTGCAAATAATAATTTAGGAAAATAGTGTTTATCATATTTGATAATCTGTTTGATGCATCAGTGTCCCAAGAAATTGTAGTGTCTTTCAAAAGGGACTTTTACCTGGTTCTTCCTGAAAAAGTTAACCTGGGGCAGAAGAATATCTTTACTGGAGCACTGACATTTGAGTATAGTTATGAGGAATTAATTACCAAATTCCCCATAGAAGAACATTTGAGATAGCTGAGGCAGTGATTTCACAGGACAAGCAGCAGTTCCTCTACTTTGGTGGACCAGATGGCCATAGACTATGATACGGAGAACATACTGCAGAGCATTGGCAAAGTGTCCTAGCTACAAGCCTAGTTATGTTCTCTGCATAATCACTAGAAAAACCACTGTTGAGATCTCTAGGCACACAGATATGGTTGGTGGTATGGCATTTCAAGGCACTATAAATGGCTCATGACTCAGAACCAGCATATATATTTAAGGGGAAAAAAATGCAAACCAAACCAAGCTACAGTGCATTAAAATTTGAGTGTCTTCTTAATAAAAAAGGAACTGAAAATTCTCAGCATGTCTCAGTACCACAAATATATATTAAGGTTAACTTTAAAATCTTTCTAGAACTGTAAAATACATAAACACTTTGATCATGCTGTAAAATTCCTATTGCCTGTGCAACATAAAGCCTTTCTCTCTGCACAATTGGACCATCATGATGATGGCAAACCTTGTAAAATGAGCACTGAGAACCATATAGTATTTTCCCCTGTTGCTAATTCCGTAAATACCTGGATTAAAAATGTTCTGATCCTTTTTTTCTAGGGTCACTCATCTGCATTTGGAAGCAGAGAAACAGTTAGACTATTGCTAAGGGTATATTTTCAAAGTACAGCAGAGACATTTAGACACTTAATTCCTGGTATAGGCAATACATTTGAAAGGCTTTGTGACCTTTAGGTTAGAATACATGGGTTAATGTGTAACTTCTTTTTTTTTTTTCTAAAGATTTCTTAAGGATTTCTCAGGAAATTTGCTTTAGAACTTCACAGTGAATAGAGACATGATCAGCATGATCAGACATGTTCAGACTGAGAAAGTCTCCTTGGCAGCTTGGAAAACTAAAAGCATTGCATGGAACTCATATCACAGTCCTGTCTGTCAGCTCCTGGTAGAACAACATTTTACCTTTTCCTTAGAATTTCTTTGGCCTTCACAAATCCAAGAGTAAAGTCACCATGTAACATTCTTGCTGAACAGTTTTCAGGTCTAAGCATGTAAGTATTCCATACTCATGGAGAAACTTAATATTGAGTCAAATGTTGGCTTGGCCTTACTGTCTCTGATTATGTGCTACTGACTTCTCATAAGCTTGGTCAGCAAGATCGATGGGCTCCAGAAGCCCAATGATACATTAGAGGACACCCGTGCCACTGTGCAAAGACTGAAATGCATAGGGGCCAACGAACTGGCCCCATATTTGTGTCTGCTTCCCTCTATCTTCATAACCCAGTGCTTAGAGTTTTCCAGACCAGAAGCCAAGGTACACTCTTCCCTCCTGTATGTGTGACAGATACACTCCAGTGCTCACGTGACACATTGTGTTAACAGATCTGCCACTGAAAGTTCTGTGTTATGGAAACGACACAAGATCAACTCATTACATATAGCATGCAAGAACTGTCCTCTCTAAATGGACTGCATAAAATATAGATGTCTACTCTTCCCTGTGTTCCCTATATACTGAAGAACCCTTACTGTGGGCTCATTCCACTTTCCTCTGGATTACTGGAGTCATCCTTGCTAGGTGTTTACCTCTCCCCACTGAGCTTAGGAGGTGCCTACATGGCAGCTCAAGCTACATTTTAGAGTTCAAAATAGATCAGCAGTGTAAGATACATATTGTTATGTTTTGGACATCTGGAAATTTTTGAAACTCAAAACCGGAATCACTACAGGTAAGCCAATTCATCGTCATAGAGGTACTACTCCTACTTAAGAAGCAGCAGAAGAAAAGCAAGATGGAAATCAAAACAAATCTTTATTTTCAGCTATTTATAAGGAGGTGCCTATTAAATGTCTGCCCTGACTGAATTCAAAAGAGGGCTGACATGTCAAATACAGGTAGGTTTATCTCCAGTACTTTACAAGAGTTGTCTAGAACTATTCGCCAAACTATTTTGTGAATCATATGTGATTACAAGTGTATTTTAAGCAGCTCATGACCTATTTATGAAATGAAGGTTAAATTTAAATAGGTTATTTGCTTCATATTATTTGCTCAGCTCAAATGATAATTCGATTAAGTTCTTACATATATTTGCACACAGCACCAGATTCATTTCTTGCTTTTAAGTTTTGCATTTTTCTTCTTTCTCCCCATGCAGATAAAGATACTTTCCTCATCATCAGATTGGTTGACTTTCAGTGCTAGTTTGCCGTTAGCTGGTATGAAATAGTCAGTCATTAGTATTCTGTATGTCATATAAACAGTCGGTACAGTGTCTGTTTTTCATTAATTTTAGCTGCCAGAAATGAATGAAGGATGCAGCAATGGAACATTTCAAAAGGTTTTGTCAAAGAAATGTGTGGGACTATCTTTGATGCAAGTCCAAAAAAATCCACAGTAACAACTGTAGATAAAACAATAACCAGAGAAAGAAAATGACAGACAAAAATAATAGAGCCTTCAAAGACTTCTTTTGATAAGATGCAATTATTACAGTAAATTATATTATTCAGATCATGGTCTTTACTCCCTGACAAACCATTAAAGCATCTGCTACAAACCCTGAGCAAAGTCCATGCCAGAGCATGATAGTCGTAAATAGGCCTAACATGAGGATACTTCATGGTCTTCTTCCATGAATCATCAATGCACAAGAAACCTATGCCAAAACAACAGTGCAAAGGACATTTCTCAATCCAAGGTGGTCGACTGTGTACTCTTCTGTGTATCTCAGACTATTTCCTGCAGAATAAAGAGAAATGAAGACCTGTTATGATGTCTTGTAACCTTCACTGTGGAATGGATGGTTTTAGAGAATACAAAGGCACAGGCAGGCCCCAGGGGAGTAGAAGTCCTGGGAGCGAGTTTGCCCTGTGGCAGGGGAAGCTGGGAAAGCTCCCAGGCTGCAGCCAAGAAAAGGAATGTGCTAAGAGGGGCAGCTGCACTGCTCTGCTTGCATGGGAAAATGCTTTAAAGTCTGAGCCCGGCCCAGCTGAGAAAAACACAGCACGGAGATAACCAAGCAGTCTCTGAAAGCAAATTGCCCTTCAAAAGAAAGATGGCTCATTTTAACCCTCTTTAGTTAATGTGGGCTGCTGTGCTTAAATGAGCATGAAGACACAGTCTAAGGGAAGGACAGCTCTTACATCCACATAAATTGTCATGGTGGAGGATGCATTCAGCTGGGGCTGGTTGCCATAAAGTCTGTGCTTTATGGGAGATGCTGTTCATTCTGTACAGACTTTCTACTGCATGGACCCCTTCAAACCCATTTTCTGACCTGAAAATACTACTTTGAGAGCTAAATAAGTAAAGGTTTTACCTTTAAATTCTGACATTGGTGTATATAAAAAGCCATTTAAACTGCCTACTGAGCTGTTTATAAACTGAGTACAGCTGTAGTAGATGGCATCGATATCAAGGTGAAGAGGACCTTCACATACTGTACAGGGAACTCATTATGCCTGTCTTGGAAGAACAGAAACAGTGGTTGGATCTGGCAGTTAGCTATAGATATCTTCAAAGCATAAGCTGCCAAGCCATTACAGTTAGTGCCTGAAGATTAAAATTTCTCAGGTAGCTCCCATTAGGACCCAACAATTCATTTGAATGTGCTCACAGCATGTATCACTCCACAAGCGCTGGCTATATCTCTCCAAATAAGGACATAAACTGCAGGAGGTATGACAGAGAAAATGCAGGGCATTCATTGTACGCAAAATTGCTCTTACCTGTTGTAGTCCTTAAAACAATTGTTTGACAGTCCTGTGCCATTTGCTCTAGCTTGTAGCTGCCCAATTCCATGTGATAAACCTAGGGATTATATTACCTGTCCTGGTCTTCCAAAGATCTCAGAGTAGTGATATTTGGGAGAAAATTACCTGAAATCCTATGTTTTGAAATAGGTAAACAGGATAATTTTCAGGCTGCTAATGCAAAGACATGCAAGCATGATGATGATTTCTAAAATAAGGTTCAGGCAATAGGTGTGCACCAGAGTCCATGTAATTTCCATAAAATTACACTTGTGACTCCAGAGAACATAAGCACTCACAAATTTCACTGTTCACCGTATATATATCTGTTCACAGAAATATCTGTGCATCAGCTGAGGCAGATTTCCGTCCTCACTCTGATGTCATATTTTGGATGACTCAATCACCTTTGGTGCATCCCCAATCATCTGACTAAACCTACACTTGTCACACATTGGGGAGGAATTGACATTTTAGCCATATTATGGTTGCTTTTGTCCAAATATGATGGGGAGGACTTACATACTCCAGTACATAAGTGCTCTGTAGCCCTTGGAAAGGGCCAGGCTCCTACACTGTGTCACTTGCACAGTAGCAGCTGGGTCTTCTTTTGCTGCCACTATAGGTGTGCAGAAAAGACCTGCTGAGAATCTAACAATGCTTACAATCTAAGACCAGATCCAAATTTTGCAGCTCTAGTTCAGTGCTATTCTTACTGCCTTGATTCGTCTTAACCGGCTGATATCTTTGCCCTCCTTGCTGAGTCCCACAGGAGATCATGCTTTCCACCTGAACAACCTTTCAACACAGACATCCTCTGGTGCCCTCTCTCACTTCCCAGTGTAAGTTGTCATAATGCAAAATTATAGTATTTTAAATCTATGCTTAAAATATAAAAATGCCAGCTTCTCTCACATCAAGGCTCCAAGGATTTTTTTATGATCAAGCTACTACTACCAGAATAAGATGCTGCAATTGAATCTGCGATTCTGTGAATCATTTAGAGTTTTATGTTTTCATATTCTGTGCTATACCAGGCTTCCAAGTTGGGCACGAGTACGTGCACATTTGATGACATTTAATGTATGCATACAGCTAATATAAAATTTGCATGATGGTAAGTCAAGACATGTAGGATCTGATGAGCTCCGTTCCTTCTGCTAAGCTCCACCTATCTTAGTGAACCTCTGCATTGGTTCACATTCTGAATCAGAGTGATGCACACATCATATATATCCATGCGTAAGTACAAATATACACTTTTCTATGACATCAACAATAAATCAGCTGATGTCTGATAGCTAAAATAGCTCTGGTTTATATAAGTTGCCAAATGAACAGCATGTTTTCTATTGCTTTTTTATTTCCTTTTCAATCTCAATTAAACATAGATTAATCAAGTTCATCCGTATTATGTCAGGGATTAGAAATGTCTGAGCAATCGTGTTATTTTATACCATGTGTTTGAGGGTATTTGTGCTTAAAGAGAACAGTACAGATTGGCAGGAAAAAGTCACTGACCTAGTACTAATGCATTATAAGGAAACTTTGTTGATCATTGGCATTAAACAATATATGCAAGAAAGTCTAGAATTAAAAATTCTTATTTAAATGGAGGAAAATGAGCTTAACTTTTTCTCAGAAATGTCTTATGGATTTTCCTTCTACCTCAAGGTAATCATTTGAGGAGGTTGCCTATGTACAGGCACTTCAAGTGAGCTCTGAACCTACTGCTTAAAGCAGAGCAAAGGATCTTCCTTAGATTCTGCAAAAATGACAAGTGACACTTTTCTGGTATGATAAACAAAACTGTAATGAATTTAAGGGAAATTATAGATATTATCATCTTATGCAAAGTCCACTGATGAGCATCTGGGTTTCATCGGCATACTGATTACTGGTAGTCCAAACACATTAAGCTTTTCAGTGTCTTTGTTCAGAGAATTAAAGCAGCACAGCAGAAGTAAGATAAAAGAGCACTCAAATTGTTTGCTGTTCTTTTACTGCAATGCTTTATGAATTCTTGTATCTTATGGGCAGATGGAATAGTTCAAAGGTCTTATTTTGTAAAGGTATCTCGTTGTTTCATTACTTATGAAAACTCCCTACCTTTCATAACTACCTATCAAAGATTGATTTTGTTATGTGCTGTGAAGTAGTGAGGATGACTCCCAAGCAGCAGAGGAAGATAGAAATGTAAGCTCTTCACAAAGGTAATGTCTTGATGGTACTTCTGACTTATTTTCATAGTTTCATATGTCACATGTGAATTGACGTTTCACCCAGGGCACTTTCAACATTTTTTTAAACCTAATACATACAAATGTACTGAAAGTTAAAATGAACAATCTCTGTTTTTTTAAGTAAACAACTCCGTTCAAGGAAAGGCCAAGTTTTTTCAAGAGCTGCCCGCAAGTTCCCACTCATTATGTTTGAATATTTTCTCAAATATATCAAAATATTTTCTCATGTCTTGATTAAAAGAAGATGACTGACTGCCCATGACCATCTGAAAATCTTCATCCATCTCTCTCAAGGTCATGGCTAAACCTTGAGTTTTTTCTAATTTCCAGCAGATATCCTGCTTCAGCAGGAATCTTCCTGCTCAGGTGACCGAGACATGATGAACAATACAGCTGAATGCAGCTGACCGAAGCATAGATTCCTGAAACATGAAAATTAAAGACCCAAAGACAAGAAGGAGCCTAAGAAAGTATGCTGCAGGTCAGAAACAGCACTGAGACCCCATAGCAGTGAAAACATTCTTTTATAGAGAAGGCTTCTCACCCATAGAGATGCTGTCTCTTCCCTTCCATTATTTCAGTTCTAAAACCTGATTTTATTTCATTTTCCTGATCTCAGTGTCCCTCTCTTCTATTCTAAACTCTGAACCTTCTCTCCCTTATTATTTCTATTACTCTATTATATTTTGCTATTTCTTTTCATTCTCTTTTCCACCAAAATATCATGACACCAGACACAAGGCCTCTCAAGGATTAAACTATCTATCTTCTCTAGAGAGGTCTTCATGGCTGTAGCAACTGAGCAGGTATTGCAAAAGCAGTGGGGTATACAAGCAAGAAGACCCCTGGCATGGTAGTAGGAAGATCATAGGAACCGATCTCAAGCAAGTTTGTATACTCAGGAGTCCCATTTTGTTTCTTGCATCAGCAGCCAGCCCAGCCACACTGCCCTAGTTTTAGACTTCTGCTTTTCTCATACCCGGACTCTTGACAGATGAGAGGATACTCTATCTGCATTCAGTTTATTCTCATCCATGCTACGAACTCGTGAAAAAAAAAATTCACTGGGTGGAGTACGTCCCTTAAAATAAAAGGATGAGAAGAGAGGCAGAACAAAAGAATTTACTTCTTGAAAAAGAAGAGAGTAATAAAAACATTTTTTCTGTAGCAATTTGTTTCCTACCAGTGGCACATTGTGTGAAATTACGGCTTATTTCTGTTTCCTTATTTAGTTAGTACAGGAGTGCATTGAGCTGTTCTGTGTCACACCGCAGTGTGCTGTACCTGCAGGATGGCACCACATTATACGATTCATGGTGGCATTTTTATCTAAGCACACTGCTAGTGATTCAGACAAGCATGCAGTACTCACAGAATATTTAAACTTTACACATATGTAGTGCAGCCTTGAAAGTAGTGAGGAAAAGAGTAGCGAGAAAAGCAGTGAGAAAAATATCTCTTTAAGACACTACAAACATCTGTTGTCTTTGAAACTGGAGGGTTGACAGCTTTCTGTATGTTGGTGTTCATACAGTTTTCCAGTTTCCTAGAAAATAGCTTTTTATAGAACAAGGTGCCACAGACCAAGTCTACAGAAGTCTGGCCAAAGCTGTAAGACTTTCTGGGGTATTGCCATGATACGCAGGTCAGAGCTGTGGCTCTTCTACTTGAGTGGACAGTGGCAACACAGATCCTACAACCTCTCTGGTCATATTGAAAGAAAATGGAAATACTACCTCCTGATTTTCAAATCAGTTATTTCTCCATTTTAGACAGTGAGTTTAAGATTTTACTTTAAAACTGCTCTAAAGAATGGGACATTTACAGTAGATGCTCCTAGACAACAATTTTATGCAAGCACAAAAGCTATACCTAGTCATTGGATATGAACTTGAACCTGCTAATTTCTCAGTTTATACCTCAATGCTTGCAGTTTGCCCAGAAAAATAGGGTTTTGGCTCACAAATCCTCTACTGACAACTCTATAATTCCCTCGTTATACCTTCCAGACCACTCTGTGGTCCTTCTACCCATAACAGGAGAGAAACCTAGAAGAACCATATCAGTCTGCTTACTGATTCCCAGAAGGTGTCTCCCAAAGAACAATGTGGATGACCTCGGTGAAGGTTATGGTGTACATTATAATTTTGGCAGAATAGGAAAGAACACAAAGCTGATCTTAAATGAGATTGGGGGCGTATCTGGAAGTCCTGGTGGAATGACGCATCAAGACGTGCATGATTCTGTAGGTTTCTGCCCAAGTATAAAGGGATCAGAAGTGGAGTGACTATCAAGATTCTGGACACTTTTGTAGTGGCTGATCAGAGACAGAAAAATGGACTGAGGCTGTTGAGAGTGTTAAAAAAAAAAACAGGTAAAAATCACAAGACAGGTGCAAGACTAGGGTTGGACCAACTAATAACAAATCAAAAAGTGTGCACTATTGCCACAGAAACTAACAAGGATTACCTAAGCTTGTGCTAACGCATATTATTTTCTAAAGGAAAATCAGGCTTCCTTGGCATAGATTTTTTTCTTTAGCATTCATTATTTCTTCCAAATTTCTTGTCTTATAACAAATCAAACACATCTGGACCAATATAAAAACTATCATATTACATGTCAGGAAAGAAAAAAGGTTTATTCCATCATCTGGATACCCTGGTATTAAAACCAACCACACAGATTGTTGTTCATTCTGTGTAACACAAATTATTTGCCTCAATTAAATAAGCTATGTAATTACTAACGCTTTTGCCAATGTGTATTATAGAATTAAAACTACAAAATGTACTTTTATACCAATAAAATTTTCTATGTCACATAGAGATACTAGAAATCATTAGGAGAATCATTACTAATTTGCCATTCAGCTATAGAAATGTGCAGCCTACTTCCTAAGGAAGCAAATATTAGTTATTACTAAATGTTTACAATTTTCCAATACTAAGGACTACAAAGAGATATTTAGACATAGCCAGAAGGATGCAGGATATACTTTTAGGACAATTGTTTTTTGCAGAGGAATCTGTGGTGGTTATGGGGATACCTGGCAAAGACTTTAAGGGCAACCTGAAATCCCAGATTACCTTTTAGCTTATTAAGTGAAGTGGGGAAAAAAGAAAAAATCACTTTGGAACAAAACTTCTAGAAATAAAGCAGTAATTATGCTTTTGAGACAAAGTACACCGCCAAGATGGAGGTCAAAACTAGGATCAATCAAATCAAAGGTAACTTACAAGTTAAAAATATACTTAACCTTTATTGTGCTCTGCCTCTGTTTCTCACGGATGGAGCTTTGCTTTCAATAGGGAACGTAGATACAGTGAAAGATGTGTAAATAACTACACCACAAAGAAGCAACGACCATCCATGACCTGACGAACATATCTGGATGGTGCAAATCAGTGTAACACAAGGCCAATGAGTAAGTTATCCTCTAAAGCTTTGGATGTATTAAAAGGAAATAGAATGGACTTTGAAAATCTTCATAATACTAATTAACTTAATAATACTAATTAACTAATCAACTAATTAACTTTTCATGCTTTATTCAGCTGTGAAAATGTTGATGGTATTTTGATGGTCACCTTTCAGCTATAGCATTAATAGATTAGTAAAATAAGGGTAGACTGAAAGAAATGATTCTGTGACATGTAGACTGCCTTTTGATTTTCACTGTTGCTGTGTTACCTTTCATTGAGTTATTCATTACTTTTTATGGCTGTGACACGGACAAAAGGCATGTGGTCTTCAAGGCACAGTGGCTACTCACACCTCCAGTTAATTTCATTCAGGCATAAGAGAGAATGGATGCACAAAGAGGAAATGTCCAGTGAGCCCTTCTGCACTAAATGGCTAGAGGTTGGCTGCCTGGATGCTCAAGGCTGCAGTCCAAAATGCTGGAAGCATCTTCTTCTCAGAAGAGCTAATGTTTTAGGAAACAAGTAAGTCTGTGGATTTTCTTGGTTTTATCAAAACAGTTCTACTTGCTATTACACACTGTTCAATGTACAAGTGATTGTCAAACACATACTGACTTTTTCTCTCTCATTCTCCATGCAGTCGTGGGATGGAGCTATTTACTTCATCTGTCATTCATGAACCTCCTACAGTGATTCCACCAAACACAGAGGCTTTGAAAAGTTAATGAGAAAGTCCTAGGGAAGATACACCAGGGAGCTGAGAGCATCAGGTGGAGCCACCAATTTTATTTTCTAGCCCTTCCTGGCTGCAAAGTCCTGTGTCTTTACATTAGTAAAAAGAGAAGCATAAGCAGGGCAGAAAGCAGCAGGTAAGCAAACCACTGCCATTTGAACACTGCTCCAGATTTAGGTATGTTTTGAGGTGGGATGTATTTCAGTACAGCACAACAAGCCCACAGCTACTCAGAGGTCCAGAGCCACCAGCTGAAAGTGCCATGTTTTCATTATGTACATTTGAGCAAATATGTCCTTACTTTCAAATATAAATTCCCCTCCAAAGCCACAACAAATGTTATATTAAAATGTTAAAACATTATAAACTGAGGTAAAAAAATTTCACTTCAAAATCCCTTATGTCAGCCCTTGAACTTTCCTCCTAGGAAGCCAGGGTTAGGGTCTCCCATCTGGCCTTCGGGGGGTGAATCAGCCAGCACATTCTGCAGCTTTCTGGAGAGTGCTAATGTGTCTAGTCACATTATCGTTCTGAAAGCAAACATTTTTCTCATCAGAAAAATGCATAAATCATTCACAGGTTCACATAAAAAAATAAACAAGCAATGAGAATATGAGCTCTGTTTGCAACTGAAAGCAGTCATCCTGGGCAAGTCACTGAGACACCTTGCAGAGATGCTGAAGCAGCCACCGAGCCGGGCATCTCAGCGCTGAGGAACAGCACAAGGCAGAGATGCCACCTAGGATTCAGAAGAGAACAGATCTCATTGCTCACTGCAGTTACACTAAATGTACTACACCTAAGAGGAGAGGAATGGCAGGAGGGACAAAAGGCTTGGATTTTAACAAGCATTTTTAAATAAAGCAGTAAAAACCAAGGTGCCTGGTTAAACTCCCAACCTTTCTGTGCCTTAGGTTAGCTACATCATCTGACTCTTCCAGGCCAGTCCATGTTGCTATTCATAGTAAAGAGTTAGATATGATCATTTCAACTTGAAGAGACCAGAAAACAGCCTGTCTGTGACCGCAAAGATTAATTTAAAAGCATATGTGAGGGATGTGGGCAGCTGATGTCATAATTACTCAAATTATCACCTTTCTGTTCACTCCTAAGTCAGCTTGTCCTTTCAGTCTTGGATGATCAAATCAGAGTTCCTTTCCTTAGCTAAAGTGTTGGGTTTTTTTTAAATTATCATTCATTACAGAGTAGATGCCTACTCTACTGAGTCTGTTTTGTTAATTTATTTGTCAATGAATTACTATTGTTTTTACATTTGTTAAATATATGACCCGGTGACTCCTGCAGCAATGAAATTTAAGAACTGAAGCAACAAAAAAAAAAATTTCATACCTCAAACACACAACACCAAAATCTGTTCTAATTTTTAATGTCAGTGTAATTGTTGCATAAACTGATCCAACACCAGGAATTCTGTGGCAAACACAATGGGACTGGGATTTGGCTTAGAAAAAAATGTGAGAGGAATTCCAGAATACAAAAAGGAAAGAACATATGTCCCTGCAGCGTATAGGTCCCCACCTGCCACTGAACACTGCCATTGTTTCAGGGTCTGAACATCAGAAGAGGTGTTGACCCTTAGACCCTTGGCCCACACCTGGAAGGCAGGCAGCCAAGCAACACAGGTGAATCAAACCAGCACATGCTGCTGTCATGCTCAAGTCATTTGCTTCTGAGACCATTTCTGTGTCTGGCGACCCCCACGGAGGCTGGGAACTCAGGCACATTCTCATGCGGTCCCCTGCTACAATCCCTTTTGTCGACTGCCTCTGGACTCCAAACCGTGTATGGGGGCTTCTCCTTGAGAACCCATTCCTGTTGCATTTTGGCCAGAAAGTAAGTGCGCTAAACATGTAAACACATGCAGTCTGGTTCAGTGTGTATTTTTATGCCTATGAGAAACCCTTGCAGGGACAGCAGCTGCTCACACCTCCGTTTAATTTCACTCAGATCTGCAAGATTGGGTGGGCATAAAAAGAGTAAGTGTCCAGTGAGCCTTTCTGCACTAAATGGCTAGAAGTTGGCTTCCTGCAAGCTTGAGAATAAATAAATGATATATACAGTCCTCTACCTGGAAATGAACATAAGTGGCATATTTGCTACTTGCTGTTGCCTTCTAGATTTTCAAGCTGTTGTTTCTGAAGTTGCGAGGTTGAACATATTTCATGTATGACTAACCCTCGTTCATTCGGTTTTAGATCACTTCAGTTTCTGTGAAAACCTCTTTTTACTGCACTGATTCTCTGTCCTCTGGGCTATGACAGATTGGGCACTGTCGTTTCGATCCTCACTGCCACCAGGGTAACAGATCAGGTTCTCTCACTTATCCACTAAAACAGTCTGCTCAAAGGCCAGGTGTCTTGTCTAGTGCTCTCAAGAGCTGAAGCACCCAAAGCACACAGTATCTGAAGCTGGAATTAACTGGGCACTGCGGAAGACACCTGACATCAAGTGGAAGCAAAAAAGGAAAATCTAATGACCACAGAGTCAGAAACTCAGTGATATAATGGTATTCTCCAAGTGCCCGGCTTGTTACAGATGGGTAATTGCTATTATAACAACATGGATGACACTTTTTTTTCCACAAGAAATAATTACTGTGATTCAAAACACTGGCTGTCTGATGATAGAATACATACTGCAACACCTGCAGACCAGGAATGGACAGCTGTATTTTCCTCGTAGCACTGCTAATCAGGTTCCTGCAACTGCCAGATCTTTGACTGAGATTGAGGAGACAGGTTGCCGTCATGCTTTTAATGTATTTTTTCCTCTTTAGCTACTGCTTTAGTCTCAGTTCCTCCCTCACCTTTTCCCACTCCAAAGTACATTGTTGGCAGTGACAGCAAATACAGAGAAGAGAAACTGCCAGAGAGTCAACTGATGTAAATGAATGTATTATTATAGTCAGTAGAGCTATATCAATATCTGTAAGATGGAAAATAACCCCAAATCTGCTCAAATGTGGATTAGTATTTGATATTATCTGCAATGATTATGCGAGACAGTAAACCCACAAACAAAATTGCAGACAAAGCAAACCCATTATCCTCAGGTTAGCAGTTATCAGCTTCCCAGTCTCCCTTCTCAGCTAAGATAGACATTTAAACATGCACTCGTTTCTGATTGTGATCACTTTATTTTCAAGCATAACAAAAAATACAGACCACTACCTTTTATAAACCAGATGGAAATTATGCAGGTAAAAAAAGATCACTTTCTTCTGCAGACACTATCTGCTGTACTGAAGGATTTTATCATACAAAAAAATTGGACCAACATCAAGGAAAAAATTAATCTCACTTTAATCAATACTGTGACAAGCTAAACTCAATGGCAATAGCCTTCACAGAGCCTGTCCTCCAAACTAACAGCAATTTTTTTCTAAAGGCCTTGTGGAAGTATAGGGTTATTCAGTGCACATAATTGTTTCCCTAGAATAAAAATCTCCAGAGATGGTTAGTTTTGTATACTGAACACACAGCTATATTGGCTTATATCACTTTCTTTTACAGATTGATGGAGTGCTGTTTAAATTCATGTAGTTGGCTTCTATAGTTTGATGCTGAATCGTACTTCTAAATAAGCGTGAGAATTAGTAAGGACAGGCAATATGTATTTTGAGTTAATCCTAATTACAGAAATGTTTCCCTTATAAAAGACTTACCAATTTGAATAATTTTTATTGTTTTAAAATTCAGTATGGATCGAGATGAGAAGACAGCCAGCCAAATAATCTTTTGTAGGGAACTGAAGAGGAACCTCGAAGAGTCAGTTAAGATTTGCTGCAGAGCACAATAGAATTATGAATTTATTAAAGTTAAATGGCATTTCTCAACATCCTAGATACTACAAAAAGACAGATACAACACTGGAAATGTGGTTTAACCAGGTGGCAATTACATAACCAGGAAAGCACATATTTATTATTTGCCCTTACCCAGCTGCCTCCAAAACTTTGAGGTCATGGATCCCCATCATGTAAGGTCAAGGGTGAAGAACAGGTGGTTCTTCATTTTGGATCTAACATGGTTGTCATCCACTTTAGAAGACTTCCTCGCCTCATTCTCTTCTGAGGTCTAATTCAGTATGGGGCAAAATCCTCTGTTGCATGATACTGTGAATGGGGGGTGCTTTAACCTGAACTAGCCCCTGGGATTTTGTTGCAGAGAAATAAAGAAACACAAGTTTAATTATCCCTCCTCCCCATTACAAATCACTTTGAAAGCAATTCATAGAGCACATTGCCGCTGTGTGACCCTTGGGATACTTTCCTTGTTTCTCCTTTCCTTGTCATTATATCCTCTTATAATTACAGTAGGAAGTCGCCACTACTGCGCAACATCAGCTCTCCATAAAAAATGTGAAATGTGGCCCAGCCAGGGAGGAGAGCAACAAAGATCAGATATGTTCCTGTACATATACTTTTTAAAGACAAGCTTCGGTGCGCCCATGGGTATTTCAGTGTAGGGGAAGGACTTGTGCAGCAAACAGGAAGGCTGGGACTTCATCCCTCTCTTTTCAGCAGAGCTTCCTGAAGACTGTCTGGTGTATCTCCCACTGGGAGAGGCCACAAGGAGGTCAGGAGCAGTGGGGAAAGCAAGAGAAGGACACAGGTAATACGAAGGCAGCAAGGATATAGCTCACTTGGATATAGTCATAAGGGTTTCCAGCTGAAATGTTTCAGTCATGACTCAAGGGGGAAAAGGCAAAATTGAAGGAACCTCAGAAAACTGAAAGCCTGCAATATTTCCGTTGGGAAACACTGAAATACAGTGAGTGAGTGTGTGGAACTGGTTTCAAATCCTGGGCTCCTAATGAGGCTAAGCTACCTAAATTTAGGACCCTCACAGCAGGTGTTTCTCTGTGAGTTAGGTGTCTAATCTTCCACCATAGCTGAGGCAGAGCACAATTCAGCTGCTGGGGGCTCAGCTGAGGTGCTGAAACATAAGTGCCAGATGCTCAAAGGAAATCCTCCTGATCTCCAGCTACTGCCCCAAGGACACACAGCTGCTGTAGGTACTGCATTGTATCTGACAGGGCTCTGCAGGTGTCTTGGATATCAAGAACATCTCAGCCAGAACAAGGCAACTAAGTTTTGATAATTAAATCCTGCCCTAGAACTCCACAGACCATAACATGAGTGGCTGGCTACCTCACACGTAGATACCTGCATTTTAGTCCCTTCACCTGAAACGCAACCTTGCTAAAAACTGAGTAAGCAAAACATGATCCTTATCTTAGTCTTTGTTTTTCACTAGTGAGCAGTAAGGAATGGCACTAACAAAACCTATTAATTTGGGTCTGTTTTTTTGTGATAGGAAATGACATGCTGTCAGGATGAACGTGCTAAATGCTCCAGAAGTGAAGACCCCAGGTTTTTGAGATGCATTTGGTTCCTCAGGATCAGGGACAAGTTCCCCAAGCTGTGCTTGAGACAAGTCAGATGGAAAAGGTGCCACAGATCCAAAAGCTTAACCCTGAAAACCTGATCTCAAACTTAAACTTCTGGTGGCTGATGCTTTGGGCACCATGTCTCAGGCTGTGGGAGCTGAACAGATGGGGAAATCAGATGGTCTGGGCTTCTCCACCTAGGACTATTGTTTGTACTGGTTGTCCCATACCTCAGAAACAAAGTGATTCAGAGGTTGTCCTCATAGCTGTGTAACTGCAGAGGCAGACACATGTGTTGCACAAACCTATTCAGAACTGAAAACCTGCCTAGCTCACAAGTTGTGAAGTACAATTGTTCCTGGTAGTTCTGCTAAAAGAAATAATTTCATGGAAATTCTTCGGGTTTTTTAGATCTCAGTCTTCCCATTAAAAAAATCCCATTTCTCTGTAAAAGGTCTAATGAGGCCCAGTGCAATACCCTGATCAGGGATCAGGAGAGAAAAAAAAATCTTATTTCCACTTGCAAACAATGGGATGAATGGCACAGCTATCAAAGTCACAGCTCGAAATATGTGGGTCAAAGTTACCCATGAGAAACACCCATTTTAATTAACAGGATGTGTTACATGTAATGATGGAACCCAAAACCAGATTGATAAGTTGTTAACAAATATTTTAGTATGTTTTTAATTTAACAGCCAATCTTGCTTATAAACTCTTCCCACAATATTTTGTTTTATTTACATGGAGGTAGATACCTAGGAACGTGCAAACAATGCTTTCATCACCACATTACTTGATTATATAAGGATAAGTATTTGGGGTTTAGAACTAGTGAGAAAACACTTACTTTGTTGCAGAAAATTTAAGTTTTTAGGGAAATACGAAAACATCAGAAGACTAAAGCTAAAAAATCAAATATTTTGTTTCAGAATGGAGCTGTGATTGTCTCACCTTTCTCTTTTCCTCCACAGTCCAGGTTCTTCATTTCATATAGATGATGATCAGAGGTATTTGCTCTTCCTCTGGCTAGAAACTTGAGGAAAGGATTAATACTTTTTAAGTGAGTGTCTCTTTGGTTCTCCATACATCACTCCTTTATGAAACACAGATTACACCGAGCTGTGATATGATCAAGCAAAATCATCAGATAATTTACAAGGCAGCCTTTGAAATTCATCAGATAAAATATTTGAAAAATAGGCTTTTCTAAGATAAGGCTAATGTTAGCCAAATAATGCTTCTTCCAAAGACAGTTGGCTAACAGAAGATATAAAAAAAAAAATCTGGGATGGTATAAATATGCTATCTCAATTCAATTTACAGATATTATCATTGGAAGAGGCAGAAGTTTTTGTATGGGGATTTGAATAGACTGCCTTTTGAATCACCAGCTATTTGAAATTCACAAATTGAGTCAACATCAGGCAGATTGCACTCCCCTGCCAGAAGACAAGGAAAACTGCAGGAGGCCTTAAACTCTGGAAAGGCTGAGAAAGACAAACGTTTTGTTCAAGTTGTCCGTACAAAATCCCAATATGGAACATACTTAAAATAAAGATTTTTAACCACAGCACAGCCAGCTCATTGGTGTCCAATAAACTTTCTGCTCCTGCCTATCTATATCACCCACCTATTATGAAACAAGTTCTTTGGGCCATGGCTTCTCAGATTTCTCGCTGGTTATTTGTACAGAGATTGTCTGAAAGGGCATGGTTGAAGGTGCTTCAGTGCCACATGGAGGTGTGCAGAGAAATTTTGCATCACTGAAAAGCCAGTGTAGATGTTTCACTGAGAGCAGCAGGTACAGAGTGAAGCCAAAATCACCTACTACAGCAGATCCTCACCAGGATAAGGCCACTAGGTGCTGTCAGTAAAAATACAGACAGATAATAACTTTTCTGAAGCAGCTAATGTATGCTGGGAGAGAACAGAATATGTTTATCAAGACTCACAAAGCCCTTCCAATTGTTTTTGCTGCATTTTCACAAAGCAAAGTTCAGGCGCTGATGACGCTGTCACTGAATCTAAAAATAAGAATTTTCTGGTCAAGGATGCTCATGATAAGATGGACTATTGCAAAGGGAAGTTTTGAAACGTTGAGTAATATTGAAGATTATGTAGAAAAATGTTAAGTATTCAAAAGCATTTTCTGGCTTTTTATGCTTTCCTTATTTTAACTTTGTAGTTTCACATAAAAGACATGCTCTGGAGTAGAGCTACAGGGAATAATGGGTTTTGCTGTTTATAACTCCAGTGATGTAAAATTTTACACTTACAGCAGTCTGAAAAGTGAAAAATTCTGCTTTTTTTTTTCTTTTCCTTTTTTCTTTGTATTGGATATTGATGGAGTACAAGGGGAACGGACCTCATAGTGGCCAGACTCTCATGCCATCCCTAGAATAAATCTCCTAGTGTTTCCGTCAGAGGTAGAGCACTCTTAAGGGTGGATCAAGGTCTAATCCAGTAGGTCATTGCTTACATTCTTAAGTCTAGGGTAGGCCTCCTGTCTGGTTGCATTGGGCAGGCAACAGCCTAATTTTTTTTGCTTTCTTTGACTTGTGAGAATGCAGTGCAATATAGTCACTTGGAGTGTCTAATGACAAAGGCAGTTAAATAGAAAATGAAAACACTAATAGTCCCAAAGAACGTAAGTTTGTCAAGCACAGTCCTATAAGTCAAAATGCATTTTAAGACCCTTTATAATCTCTTCAAATACCAGCCCACCATATGTCAGAAAAAATATTTAAGAAGGATTCTCTGCCTTTGATGTGCTAACAAAGGGAGAAATGACAGTAGATATGAAAAAAAATAGTGGGTCAGTCAGGAATTCAAGAACATTGCTGTGAAAGTGGTATAAAAGTATGGCTGAAAAGTTTAGCAGAAAAACTACAAATATTATTGGAATTGCACAATAACATGAAAAGTAACAATGAGGGGAAAAAAAGAAAATCCCACAGCAGCAAATATCAACTAAGTATCTGAAAACGGGCAATTATTTGTGCTATGTAGGAAAGGAAAATCACAGACTTGAAGTCTTCTTTTCTAACTGGGAAGAACAAAATGTCTTTCAGCTGAAAGGCACTGAGAGAAAAAATTGTGAAAAAATAATCAGGCAAGACAGAAATCATGGAGGAATCCTGACCACTGCTATAAGGTTCTTAAGGTGGGAGAGGACAGAGGACTGAAAAAAGTGGACATATTCAAATCCAGGTTTATGTCAGAAAATATACCTCTAGGAATATATCTGGAGCTCACTAGCAGGAAAGTATCCAAGCGAACCAAAGGGATTCCTGCTACCATGGGGAAATATTAACCTGGGTATCATTAGCTCAAGTAGATTTTTTCATCTGCTCTCTCCGCAAAGAGTAACTGACAGGTCTTGGAGGAAATCACGCTCTGTCCAAACCTGAACTGCCAGAGGAATGCCTCTGGATGGGAGTGCACCACGGGACAGCTTCGAGCCTTCTCCACCTCTCCAGACTAACAAAGAAATCAGCCCTTGGAGTAAAGTGTATTCCATACCTTTACAGACAAAAACAAAACTATAAATGAAGTTGCACTAATAACACATGATCAAATAGTTCTAATCAGCAATATAAAATGAAAAGCAACCTATTAATTCCCTATTTAAAAATTATGGGGCCAAGAGTCCAACATGGGGAGGGGTTGATAGTAAAGTTGTAAACCTTGGAAAAAATGATTATGCTATCAAAACAAAATAAAGGATCTTTAACTACTGAAAGACTAACAGTTCTGCTATAACTACAAATATTAGGAACTATAAGAGACTGCATTAAGTTAAGAACTAAGAGAACAGGTATTACAATCCCTGCTGTTTCTGCAAATATTTTTATTAGCTAGAGAAGCAGTGGAATTAGACCAAAGGGAATGAGTTTCTGGAAGCTATTTACCAACTATAAACTAGCAAAGGAACAGGGAATTCTCGTTACATTGCAAGCTATTACAGTTGTTTTTTCTCCCTAAATGGCTGTTCTATATGAAAAATGACTCTCTGTCAGCAGAGACTCTTCGTAACTCAGCCTGATCAGCAACCTTCATTGCTTTATTGAGATAAACGGGCAGTACGCAACCAAAACATTTTACGTAAATGGAGTTAAAAATGCAGAAACAAGGTTTTGTCGTGTGAGAATAGAAATTAAAGAACAAATCTGTATCTAGCCTGTCAAACAAATTAGCAATGAGCAGCCAGTTCTGAACTATCCCTTGATTCAATTCCTCTCAGGTTAAGTTGTGCAAAATGATTTACTGACTAAAAAAGTTTTGAATTGCTTTGGCCAGTATTTATTTTTACTATGAACACTAATTATTCCTACAGTTCTCTAGTGTAAACACTATTTCTTTGTTACATATTATAAACAGAGAACGGTGATCACCCTTTTTATGTTCTGTCTTCCTCTCGTGAAGAAAGAGGCATAAAAGCTTATTATCTTCATTTAAGCCTTATTAAATAAACATCTTGCAAACATTTTTGGTAGATTAATTTTTTTATTGGAAGATAAGATTTTCTCCATACTGAAACATTTTGCAACATAGCATCAGATGTTACAAAATGGTTACACCAAAATAATTTGAAATGTTCCAACTTTTTTCTAACTTTGCTTGATATTCTCTAGTTTAAATACAAAAAATTCATGCACTGCCCATGATACTTTGTTTCATCAAAACAAAGACTTCAATAAGTCATATTCTATCCCATTCCTGAATTAAAATTTGTCCAGATATCTTTCCATGACATTTAAAGAGTTTAATCTTTCAGTGATAGCCAATAGCTGTCATCCATCATGTCTCCAAATCACACAGAGCTCTGGGCTTAAAGAGGTCTCAACGGATTCCCAAACCCTCCTTGTCCATGATAGGATCCATTATACCTCTCACTTCCCACTTTTTTTCTTAATTTAACCAGTTCCTTTAAAAAGTAGTAAAAACTAATTAATGTTTTGCTTAAACCCTTGCTTTGAGCCAGGCAGAGTAACCTTGAATCTGAGTTCCCAGTTTCCAGCACAATGCTGTGATCTGCCCTACACACACTGAGCAGAGTCCTCCTCCATGTAGCTGCAGGCAGCTGATGTGGATCCAGCTTTTCTGAGAGGCCACTGAATCACGATCTTCTACATCTGCACAATGTAGTTTTATCACTGAGCCACTGAATAAATATACACCCTTCTACCATCGCTACCATTTTTGCAGCTCAAGTCTTCATCACCACCATTAGTAGGCACTTGAAGGTGTTTTTTTTCTTTGTCACCAGCCACCCTACCTTTTGAATTGTGTTATTCCTTTTACCTATTTTTGAATGCTCTTTTCTTCTCTCTCCATAATCAGTTAAAAATTTCATGTCAGATTAAATGCTTGGAGGGAGGGGTTGTTTCAGAAGAAGCAAAATCAGAAAGTTTTATAGTCTCTCTGAGTCTATTTTTTCCCCTCAAATGAACAGAAAAATCAATTATCAGCTAGCATTATACAGCAATTCATGCTTCTGTAATGATCCAGGCTCTCCATAGACAAAGAAAAAATAACCTGCTAAGCCACACACAGTAGAGTTAACCTGTAATCATTAGCTTCAGAAGCACTGAATCTTCCCAACTGGGCTAAATGGAGAATCTCCATTAGTTGTCACTGGGGAGGTATATATTCTCTTCGCAGGACAGCAAATGCAAATGGGATAACCACAAAAACATAAGCAGGACTGAAACTGCATGCAGAGAAAGGTGACTGAGTCTGCTTTCCAGCTTTCTTTTTTCCCGTCTTCCCATCAGGGAATTTTATTAAAGAATATGTGCTCTGGATGGAAAAAAGTCCTTTTCACCCTGTGGGAAGAACGCAGCAGAAATGATTCATGTCAGCTTGCTGTCAAAGCCTTCTTACCAGGGCCCTTCTTCCACTAACTAGTTTCCCCACAGACCAAAGATTTCCAGTTGCCTGTTAACGGCAGGAGAGAATGGCCATGAACGTCTGTGTTTGCATGTAAATTCACTGTTTCTAATGTCAGGCAGACAGAAATGCATAAAAATACATATCTTGCATAGGAAAGGCATCTTTTTACACCTTCAAAAAACAGTGCTGCACTGGATTATAAGTTTTTGCTTACTAAGACCTTTTACTTAAGGAGGACATTTGCTATGTCATAAGTAGTGAAATAATACCAATGTTGGCATGCCATAGGCAACCAAATACTATTCCTGCCCAGCTGAATCGGTGTGAGGGTGAGAACAGATAGCCCTCAGAGGCAAAGAATGTCAGGAGATCAAATGCGCTATTCTGAGGTCTCTAATGTCTCATTCGCATCCCGTGCAGGTGGGCACAGCCCATTGCACATCTCCCCACCAAATCTCGCCCCTGCTGCCCTGCTCTTTCCTCTCTGGGTCCTTGCTCCGATTTCTGCCCTGGCCCCTACTCAACCACCCCTGCCCCAGCGCTTCCCTTTGCCCCCTCCTCGTGCCACCCCTCACCACCCAGCCTCTCCTTCCTTGCCATGAGCTTGCTCCCTGCCTCCATTTCTGTTCCCCAAAGTCTCAGGTTTCTTCTCTGAGCCCCCCTCCATTGTCTTCCCCACATACGAACATGGGGGTTATATTTTTGGCACACCAATGGCAAATCCCCGTTTTTCCACCAGAAATTAGCTCAGCATAGATTATAAGTATAGAATCAGAGCACATTATTCAACAAAGCATACAAGTTCTGGCTGCATTCCAGAAAAGAAAAATACAAATTTCCAGTGAATTATATACGCTTGTATGAAAGTTACAACACCCAGTTGGGAATCCAACATGGATTCTTTCTATATAACTTTATTTTCCTGCCCACAATATATTGCATTATGTGAAAAAATATAGCATTCTCAGGTATTTTGAAATATATCTATCTGAAGAAAGTTAATACGCATCTGACAACATGTATACCAGCTGCATACAGCCACAGAACTCTCCGTGTTGGAGTAAAAAGTCTGAAGTTAAAGAGATTAATACTGAGTGGTTACTTGCTAGTTGTGAATAACAATGAGGAATTAAAATTACATTGGTAAAGAAACAGGCCGCAACTTTAATTATAATCTTCCAGATTTATTTGTTCTTGCTTATTTTGTAAAATAAATACATTCTGCAAGAAAAGTAACATTTTGAGAGATGCAAATGTTTGTGGGAGGGCCTGCAGAAGTGAGATGGGTTGAAGGCTTTTGCCAATTTTAGTACACACAGTTTCAGCCTTCATGTTTTGATGACCTTTATTTTTGTCTGATGATGATAAGCAAACTTGCATTACCTTTACTTCAACTCTAGCAAACAAATCCATTAAGGGTCACAAACATTGCCAGAAACGTAAACCTTCCAGAACATCTTCAGGTGTGGGAGTTAGCTAGCCTGAGTAGAGTACTAATAAAAGTCACTGGTTTTGTCTAGCTATAGTTTACATGTTTTCTGTTTTGTGTTTGGTGAGGAAAAAGATATGAAATTTGCTAGCAACAGCACCCGTTATTAACAGGAATGTCTCTCTGGAAGATGCTGGCACATTTACAATCAGCATCTTCTCACACAGGTATCCTTGTGAAGGACTCTGTAGTGCACTCTGCTGTTATGTGCACTATAAATTGCTGCAGTTTTATTCTTGGAACCATTCTCAAATGTCAGGATTTTCCATAGGTTTATTGCAAACCTTACAGTGATGTTTTAGCCTAATTCACTGAACCCCTTTGTCTTTCAAATAATTTGGGATAAGGAATTGGACACAGCTGTCCTTCGCAGTTTCCAGGTCTCTCCTCTCCCTCATGCCAGTACAAACCTATCCTGCATTATTAAAGGCACAGACATACCTGCTTAAGCCACAGGAGCTAACTATGTCAGTTGATTAAACTCCTTGGACAAAAGGTCAGAGAAATGAGGTCTTCACGGCTGCAGGATGACAAACTGAAAGTGATGAAGAAGAAAACCCGCATTTTTCCCAGTTCCTGCTTCCTCCAACCTGACAAGATGTGGTGTAAGGTCCACAGGGATGGTTTCCACTCTTGTCTTGGGAAGCCATTGAATTTCCTTTCACTTCACTGGGGAAAAAAAAATGTGTCCTTGGCCAATCTGCGATGCCCAGTAGTTAAATTATTTGTTCAGCTTCACTCTCTCGCTCCCCTCAGCTAATATCTTAGAAGTTGTTCTCAGCCAGAGTCACACAGGAGCTCACTATACACAGTGTGCATGAAGTATTCAGTCTTGCCCATGTGTACATAAGTAAGCTCTGACAATTAGACAGGCAGACTGCCCCCCTAAAGGGACTATACTGGTTTCAGTAACAGTTTCCACACAGCACTGCATTTTGCCATACAGATACACCCTCAGTGCTGGTGAATGATTAATATGGGATAAAAAGTAGCACATTCTTATGGGAATTATTTTCCCTGAAAACATGAAATCATTTAATAGTGCTTTGACAAGGCTCCATCATAAGCAATTCGTATCCCTCTCCTAATAATGTCAGTGGGGAAAGCAAGGCATAAACCTTCTGACAAAGTTTCTCAGCTCAGAAATGCCAGTTCCAGCCTGACTGCTCATCCCGTATGCACTGGTCTGCTGTAGGTGATGATGTAGGTGCTGGTCTGGCAGCATCTGTGGAGTCATGCCCTGTCTCGTCAATGGGCATCCTGCCACTTTCCCTGCTTGCTGGGTGGCTTCTGAGGCAAGCAGGTACCAAGCCCATCCCAGAAACCAGGCTGAGAAGCTGAGAGCTGTCAGGTGCTCTTCAGCTGTGTCACAGCAGAGTGGTCCCAAGGTCCCAGCCCCACAGCGGCCCACCTGACATGAGGACTCCCGGGCATTCCCGGGCATAGGGTTTTCCCTGCCCAGAGAGGGGAGCAGGTGGGGCTTCCCACCGCTCATTCAATCAGCCTGGGAGTCTGGCCTTTTACTGGGATTTGTCTTGTCCCTCCTAGGGGTAGATTAGGAGCAACCCCAGCAGACTGAAGACCTGGCACAAAGAGGAGACACTGTATGTTCCAGAACCATGTTATTGCCTTTTGTGAAAAACAGCAATTACTCTGTTTTGAAAAGAAAGAGTATCTTTAATGCTTGGATATTCTTGCAGAAGAGAAACTGGTTTTCGGCCATTCTCTGTAATAAGATAGCATAATAGCAAATTGAGGTCTTACACCTATGACTGAAAAGTGTTTTGACAAAATGATATTCAAGGGAAACACTTTTTTCTTTTCTTCCTAAATAAAATCGACGTTTTCTCTAGAAAAGTCAAACAAACAAAATATTTTTAGTTTTGCCTCTGGGTTATCAGGTTTCCTGGATCATGTGTTCCATCTGCTTGTGCTCTTCCCAAGCTGGGACTCCCCTTCCGTGTTTCCCATGCTTTTGACCAAAAGGCAAAATACCTGTAGGGCCTGGCAGGTGCTCTCCATGTAGGGAAACCAATACGCTGCTAGCACTTATTCACTTGCCTCATGTCATCAACATTCATAATATGACGTTATGCTGCCTAATCACTTTTGATGCCATGGTTGATGCCATGGTAAATGGACCTGTTGGCCATATGATTCATACATAATCATATGAACTCCTGTCCACAGGGGTTCACCAGGGTCCATTATTACCACCAGACATCTGTAGTAGCTTTGCTTTATTAGCTTCTCATCAAGAAGGTGAGGTTGATGTCAGCTTAGAAAATGGTGTCAGGCTCATCATGGCTCACTGTGCATTTAGCAGTCCATGCAAAGGGGAAGGTTAATCTGCCAGTCCAAGTGCTCCAGCCAGGCCAGACAATGCCATGGCCCCTCCCTGGCCCATGGCTAGAGATAGCAGGGAAGGAAAGCTATGAATGCGGCCATCTGTGTCTACCTTGGCAAGATGGCCTGGTACCCAAGCACTTTGATTATTTAAATCTCTGTGTTTGGCTCCCCTGTGACACTTAAATCTTTACCGACTTTCCAAAGTCATAATTATTTTCGACTTCAAGCAGTCATTTCCTACTTTTTGTCTTCCAGCCCTTTATTAGCCTCTGCCAAATGCCAGGTTGTCCTGTCACCTTTTATCACAAACATTAATTATTCAGGAAAAACAAAGCAATACCTTCTTGTGTTTTGGGCTTTTTTTTTTTTCCATCTTGCCAAAGCAATGGGATAGCCTCTTTCCGTGCACCCCTGACGGTATAACTGAAATATGCAAAAAGCCAGTCTTCCTCCTGGGATGAAGTTAGAATATGGAGAGTCTATAGTGAGGCATTATCTTCACAGAGGCCACCCACGTTTTCCAGGATAAGCTTAGTACTGTCACAGGGCACTGAAAGAAAGCTGACAAAGAACGATACAAAACCCATCAGAGTCCACTCTGAGTAAAAGTATTTTTAAAGAATTTTTCTTAGGGGTGCTCTGGCGCTGATGGCTCAGAGAAATATTGTTAAAAAAAAAAACAGCTGAAAAAAGTTGTTGTTACAGTAAACATGAATTAAGTTTAATAGCCTTCTGCCCTCCATTTCAGGCCTCAAGTGCTCTCAAGAGGTCAATAAAACATTCCCTTTATTATAGTCTGTCAAGTAATGCAGACAATGCAGGTGAAAAGTTCTCAAATAAGAAAAGAGAAATGTTGTGCTAAGCAGATAGACGAGAACAAACCAAAGGCACGTGACCATATGTGCTCCTGAAAGTTTTTGCATCCCAGGCACCACGCAGACCTGCCATGGTTTCTCCTGCCCCAATGATGTCCTCTCAGAGTGTTCCTCACAACTACAAACTGCACAGCTGGGCTCTCCATCACATTCACGGGCCAGTAGGAGTACTGCTGAGGCCACATCTGTGGCTATCATGTTAGCACTCAAAGGAATCCTTGAGCTACCTGTGGTTGGGGCAGCTTCACAAGGATCACAGGATAATTCAGGCTGGAAGGGGCTGGAAGGAGACCTCTAGTCCAGCCTCCTACTCAAAGCAGGGTCAGGTATGAGATCAGACCAGGCTGCCCTGGGCTTTATCCAGTTGAGTCTTGAAAACCTCTCTGGGCAACCTCTTCCTTGCCCCAGCTGTCTTCACAGGGAACAAGTTTCTCCATATATCCATTCTGAACACCTCTTGTTTAAGTGTATGCCAATTTTAACCATGTGACCCTGTAATATGGTAACAAGCCATTGCCAGTGGCCAGGGATAAGTTTTGTACTGAGTTTGCAAAGCCTCAGGACTGAGACTGTCATGGTTGCTCTCTCTGAACTTTCCTTGACATGCTTGCAGCTTTCTTTGACTTGGTTTAACTGTTACAGCAGTTTTTCTCGTTTCTCTTTTTACAGTACCACCATGGTTTTATGACTTTAACAGAATGGTTTAGTATAAGGAAATACAGGGCTGGTGTGACAGTGGAGGTCTTAAGACACGGAGAGACTGGATGCAGTGTAGAGGGGCACAGGCATGGCGTTACTACAAATGGGACGTGGGCTGGCTCTGGAGACCCTGTCGCTCTAGACAGCACACACATGGTCAGTTGAAGAAATGTGGACATGGAGCTGTGCAAAACTAGTTTTAGGAGAAACAAAAAGAATAAAGAAATAGTATCTAAAATACATAAAAAGCACAATATATAGCAGATTTTAATTCAAGATGGAGCTACAGACCAATGAAGGAGGTAAAGGTGTAAAAACATGTTAACAAACATGTAAGAAAGACCCCAGGTTGATCCTTGAGAGAGGAAAAAGAAACTATCAAGGTGTACATCATATTCCTCTCAGTGAAGGGTTCCACATACTGGTCACTCGCAGTAATAGCACACCACAACTGTCACCAAAGTGAAACCACCAGCCTCAAGACCCTGAGGAGCAGGGGAAGGGTGAGCATAACATAAAAAAAAAAGAGGTAAAAACTAGGTAGTGTGTGTACAACAATTTTAACTGACTTATTATGATTATAGAAACCTGCTTAGGCGATACTTTATTTTTCTGTAATAAGAGATCTAGGCTAGTAATGATTAGCCCATTAAGATTTCGATTATACTGATTATAAATTCTTGGCTTTATATGTATAAGGTGTGTTTTCTCTTTGCCTGTAAATAAAATTTTGAGTGTAACGTTATTGTCTGTCATCCTCCTAACACGCAACACTGCAAAGAACCTCTCTCCATCTTCAGAGTAACCTCTTGGCAGGTTCTGGGTAGCTACTACTAATTTCCCCTGAATATGTCACTTCCCCAGGCTGAGCAAACCTTGGACTCTCAGCCCCTCCTCACAGGCCTTGCTCCAGTGCCCGGTCATCTTGGGTGCCCTTTGTCGAACTGCCAGGTTTGTTGGTGCCTGCCTGGTACTGAAGGGCCCCAAACTGGCCTCAGTAATTGAGTAAAATGGGTCTAATGAGTGCTGAGCAGAGGGGGATGCTAACTTCCCTGGATGTAGTACCTGTGCTCCTGTTTGTGCAGCCCAGGGTGCTGTTGACCCTCCCTGCTGCCAGGGTGATGGGGGCTCTTGTGCAGCTGCTCTCTGCCATGTCCTCCAGGGCTGTGTCTCCAGAGCTGCCCCTTGGTGGTCATCCCCACCATGTAGCATTGTGGTAGGGGTGGGATGCTTAGTCCTGGCTGCTGGACTCTGTGTCCATGCTGAATTGCATGGTTTCCATCAGGCCATTCATCCAAGTGTCCCTCTTCCCTCTCACTCCAGGTTGTTGATAAAGATGTTGAACAAGACAGGTCCCAGGATACACCCCTGTAGTGCTTCATTTCTAACTGACCCTTTAATTACTTAGCTCAATTACTTGAACAGGTTTTTACCAAGCTAGTTTTCCGTCCATCCAGACTGTAAAGTCTTAGCTTGGGTCCAAAAATATACTGTGAAACACTCTGTTGAAAGCCTTACTAAAGTCAAGGTAAATGACACTCACTGTTCCCCCCTTGTCCATGAATCCAGTCACTTTACCATAGAAGGCAGTTGGGCTGATCAGGCAAAGTCTATGCTTGGCACATCTATCCTGACTGTTCCCTAGAAAATCTGCCTTCATGCGCTCAGAAATGTGCTCCAAGAGGACACACTCCATGATTTTCCCAAGAATCAAAAGGAGGGTGACAAATTTGGATTGGTCACTGGATTACCTTTTTGTCCTGTTTTGAAGGCAGGAATAATATTTGCCCAATTTTCAGGGTCGTTCTCAATCATGATTTAGAGGAGCTTTGCAATGACACCAGCCAGCGCTCCCAATGGCCTCACCCGGTTTGGAGTTGTGAGATGGACTTATAGAGTTCTTGGTGCAGCTGACATATGAAGTCTCAGTCCCCATTTCTAAGAGGCTTTCAGCGCCACCAGTCCTTGTGTTCCTGCAGGTTTTATGAAAGCAGTACAAGATTTTGCTGCATTTGCCTCAGGAATCCCTCTTACAAGAGTTCTCTTTCAAAGATCAACCACACTGAACCTGAAAAACATGAACAGTATCAGAGGAGCCATAAGAAATGTAAAGGGGACAAGAAAGGATGGAAACCACTGCAAGAGTCTCTGACCTCCTTCTGGGATGGTTATGTGGAGAATATACTGGTGTTGTACTTGAATGGCCAGGGGGTCATACTTGATTTACATGCATACAATTTCTGGGCAAACATGGTTTGCTTGCAGAGAATAAATTTCACAAGTGTTCATTGAGTGGTGGTTGTGACTTTATCACACCTGAATGTTACGTCCCTAAGCTTTGGTTAAGGGATGATGAGAGGGGGAAGGGAGAAAAGTGACAGTGCTGCTGAGACGGTGGGCTCCGAGCTCCTTTCTGGGAGGATGTTTTGTCCCGACCACTCTTGGGAAATTGCTATCTCCAAGCTATTCCACACGGAGTCTCTCTGGATCCCTCAGCTGAGCTTTCCTCCACCCAAACACTGCTAAGCTTGCTAGTATATTGCTTGTAAGAATCCGGGTAGATCTAATAAAAATACAAGCTAAGTAACTGCGTTTAAATCCTTCCACTTATGCCTCAGTGATACTGCTTTGGGGATATTTTTTTTTCTAATTTTGTTGTGTAAGCTTCTATTTGATATTATTATTTCACACAGACTTGTACTTTTGTTTCAATTTGATAAACCAGAAAAATACTTATTGGAAAATTATGTCCAAGAAGTTTTTCATCAGACTGATTCTAGCAGGATCGTATCAGGAAACGGTAGAAAAAAAGAGGACTTATGAAGTAGAGCATGTTGTAAAATCACAAATTTGAGTGGCTTTGAAGGAATTAACAGACTTTGTCAACCCAAGTAGTGGTAGAATGATAAATGAGGAAAAAAAAGATCACATAGTAGGCAGCTTTCAGAAAAATATATGTAACAATATTATGCTTTAAATTGTACATAGGGTAATAAGAGTGTACTTGATGCCTCTGTGGAAATTCAGCCTCTGCTTTATGACAGTATAGTATTTCCAAATGTTCCCTTGCTTGTGAAAAGGAATTTTTCCAAATTACTGCATGAGTGACTCCCGGGGTACGTATAAAAGCCCCTATGATTCAGCAGAAATGTGCAGGCAATACAAAGGTAAATGTAACAGAAAGCTGCCTTTCATCCAGCAGGTCTTCTGCTTTGATTTCACCATAAACTGAAACTTTGTTCAAGTATAAACTCCCTCCTTCTGCCTCTTCCTTTGATAATGTTGCCTGAGAGGGCAGGTTATCTGAGGACTTAGTCTCAAGGAATGATACTTTTAAAGGTTTCAGATTATCTGAGTTGTGGGTTTTATGCATGGAAACACAATCATTACTTCAAGGGAAATTAGTTCCTCCATATAGTGCTAGAGTAGTTATACTACATTGTCAGCTGGAGTGAGCTGTAGCCTGATTTACACCTGCTGAGTCCATTTACCAAAATACTCATCTCATCATGCCCAGAAGCCCTACAGACTTTTTAAAATCTGATGTAAACCGATCCCAAAATAGTTACTCTTCCTGCTACAGTCCTCTCTGGGTGTCACCAACACAGTGCCCTTTACAACAGAAAGAGATCATCTGGAGGGCAAATTTCTCCCACGAGTCCGGGCCTTTTTTTCTGCTCAACTAGGTAGTGCCATGCATAGGTTGCAGATGCTTTTCAATATTTTCCCTTTCCATAACATCATTGTACTTTGGCAAATAAAATCTATTTAAGGAGTAACCAAAGATCGTATGAAGGATGAACTGTGGAATCCAACTAAGAACAAAGGCAGAATTTATTTAATTGCATTAGCAGGCAGTAGGACAGAAAATATATTAGTTTCTGAATTACCCAAGACAGGGAAAGCTCTTAGGCTTCTACCTTGTAAAATCATGTGAAATTTTCCATTTTTATTAAGAGATTTCATCTGTACATTGGAAAAACAGGTGAGGATGTGTAGCCAAAGCTATGAGTGTCCTTCAAGTCATTCTGTCAAAAATTATCAAAGTGGAGCTGTACAAATTCCTTTCTTGACTGGTCCTCTCTCTCTGTAAAATGAACATTTCAAGCTGCATGCCCATATAAAACTAGGCAAGGCAGCATATATATTAGGATGATGATGAACTGGAACACGTGCATCTGCCAGACCCTCCTCTTAGTGTTTTTCTACAAAAGAGAACAGAGACAGTTTACATAATTTAAATGACTTGGAGCCAGGATGATGATGATGATCTGTAAGATTCCAAAGAGAGCTAAGTTGAATTTGGTGACACCTATAATTCAAGGGTCATCGTAACGTAGTTGCAAGAAATGTCCCACATAAAGGTTTGTTCAATGCAGTTAACACCAACAGAAACTGTCAGGCAAGACTTCAAAGGAAAATACTTCATTTTATCCTAATGAATTGAAGCAATGGACCTGACTATACAAGAGGCTTACAAAATACTTAAACACTTAATTTACTAGACTGGAAAACACTGAAGATATACAGGATCATTCACTTTCCTGGGGAAAAAAAAAAAAAAAAGAACACATTTGTACCAAAATACTAATTTCAAAGCTAGTTTTCTTGGGAGTTTTTTAAAAATATATTCCACACAATCTAAAGATAACAGGGTTGGATACAATCAAATTGGAAATGCTACTAGGCAGAATACTTCTATTTTTCTCCTGACAGAAAAAGACTTTATAAACAGTTGACCTGCCTGACTTGTTGCCATATATACCATTAAGATGTTAGGGTTACCAAGATCTCCCAAAGACTAGAAAGTTTCCACAGATGGAAAGAAAATCCAGTTACACTGGCCAAAAACAAAAAAGCAAAACAAAAGAACTGAGACAAAGCCAATAAAAATTGCATAAGGTTAGGGAGAAATCTGCTCAGCAAAAACATTTCTCTTCTTTGATTGTCCAATGGGTTCATTCATCTGGTGTTGGTTATTATTGGAGATAGAATGCCAGCCTAGATGGTCTACATTCTCATCTGTACTTCAATCCTTATGTACATTGAAATATTTCATGACTTTTTTTCTATAGGGACAATAAAACTTTACAGCAATTTTTATTAACACAGCTTTTTGACAAGCTACTTGGTAATATAGAATGAAAAGTGAGAAATGTTTCCTGCTAATGTCTGGATGACTTCATGTGATGCATCGAATGAATCAACACATTATACATATTTTAATCTTGTATTTCAAAAAAAAAGCTTATTAATAAAAATTAGATTGTCATTTCATTAACAAACTCAGATAGCTCAATTAACTGGCTACTGCATTCCTCCAAATTAGTTCTGCAAATTGAAATACATCAAAATGCTTGTAACTGGAAAATCCTTTTGTTACTGCTGACTGGGTGACTGCAACTGCAGAAGTAACATATGTCACTACATCTCAATCTGAAATCTCAGCAGACAATATATTGCCCATACCACTGGGAATAAAAGAGTACAGCTGGATTAATGTCATCAGGTACTGCAGCTGTCTCTAGTATGTAAAGTCTCCTAAGTGACCGGAGCATAAATTCTCATAAGGAAAGAGAAGCAAAATACATCTTTCACAAGAAGAGGTTCATAAGATTTTGACCTCGGTGCTGACAGAAGGTATTTCAGTAATGAAAAGATATGTTTTCCTCTGTGTGCTACAATCATCCATATGGTCTGCTCCTCGGTACTTGATTCTCAGAGTGAGATGATCAACTCAAAGGAGCCTATGCTCTGCATCCAAACTTAATTAATTCATTCCCGTACTTTCACAACACCCATTTCATGTTCCCTGTCTCAAAAATACGTCACGTTTATTCCTAAAAAGCAGTTTTAGCTCCTCCTACTCCAATTAGATACATCTAAAACCTGAATGCAATAATAGGTAAAAGCATCCTATCTGTTCCCAGCCAAATTCTTTCACAAACATTTGATATCATTCTAACAGGGAACTGAATGGTACCCTGGAAGTGGTGGTGGCAACAAGGGCACACCCAGCTCTGTGCCAGTGTGATTGTGAGTACCACCAAAGGTAGCTGGGGTAAGGAAGACAGCTTAGAAGCAGCACTCTGTCTTCCAGATTTGCCCCATGTGTAATCATGAGTATGGTCTTCATGAACATGAAATAACAGAATAAAAGCTGGAAGGTTGATGAGATTGCGTACAACGGAAGCTTCTAATGACATTTGATTTCTACAATATTACCATCTTTTTTAAAAAATGTAGTTTATTTTTTAAAGAAAGCCTAAGGCTAGTGATAATGAGCCAATTAAGGACAAAAATATGAGTAATATTCAAAGAAACACTGAGGGAAGGGAAAATAAGAGTTCCACATAGCAGATAGAAAAGACATATTCAGCTCAAGAGACCAAGGTAACAAGTCAAAGAAGAAAGGAGGAAGGAGAAGGAGGAATTTTCTACCCTGTCAGATAAAACTTTCTCTTCCAGTCAATCCTTTTTCATCATTGTTGCTTTTTACAAAATGACTGTTTAACATAGAAATTTAAATGCTAATTTGTATATCACACATACAACTGTGGTATCTTGCCTCAGTGACTTGGAGTCATGGTCACTCTGGTTTTTGCTCAGGCACTGAATTTGGACCTGAAAAACCTTTAGCAATTTCATGCAAAATGAGACTGATTTAAGAGGATAAATTAGGAGAAGTCTTGTACTTTAATATACTTCCTCTTGGGAATGGGGAGTCTGGGTTTGACCTTCCTCTGGCAAAGATGAAAGTGATCATTTGTTACATTCTGAATCCTACAGGACAGTGTAAAGAAACTAGACTTCCATGGACAAACTGGGAAGGTCCTTTCATAGATTATTTTTAACAGGAGAAAATAAGTGTAAATTAAGAGACATTAGAACACAGGTATAGTCTGAGACCTGGGCTGTATGAACTGATCATCAAACAGAGTCTAAAACAAGTCGTCTGAGTTTATCAGCAGATTTATTAACTGGTATTGCCAGTGTAAAATAACCCTGTTTGCACAAGGCTGGCCTCTAAATTAGCTATTACTAGGCAGGAAAGAAATCCTAAAATTATTGTTTTCTGAAATCTACCCCCATTAATTACATGCTCAGTGACTGGTAAATAAAAGAGTAGGAATGCTTAAGAAATGCATAGAGAATGAAACAAAGCATCATTGTGTTACTGCATAAATCCACTATGTGCCCACATTAAAATGTTGTACGAAGTTCTTGGCAAACCTCTTCTAAAAACTTTATAGTGGAGTTCAAAAAGGACAGAGAAAGGTAGCAAATACTATCGGATATGTGGAATACATTCCAGATAGATGAGATTGTAAAGAAGAGGACTTTATGGCTTAAAAAAGCCAGTGAAGAGGATATGATGTTGTTTAATAACATTTGGAATTCTGGGGAGAAGGACATTTATTGTTTCTGAGTACATGGATGAAATGGAAATCAGCCCTTGCAAAATCATTGGGTAGCACATTTGCAATAAGAACTCATTGCCACAGAATTGCCACGGAGTTTCACAGAGGCTAATAGGATAAATGGTTTCAAAATACATAAAAAAAATTCACAGAAGTTAAGGTCATTAGTACCTTTTGAAAACAATGTTCTAAACGCTAACTGAAAGCTCAAGTAGGCCTTTAACTGCTGATTGCGATAAATACATCTTCAAAACATGTAAAGGTCACCTCATTATTATTAGAGTGGTCTGATTTGATACATGTGCTCTAAAAGTGCTTGTTTTATTGATCTTAGCATTTCCAAGATATATATAAATCACCTAGTCATGACAAGACTGAGTTACTTTTGAGCATACACAGGTACCTGAAGAACTTTAATATGAAAAATTGAGACAGTTCCTCAATTAAACAGTATGTTATTTACTAAGCCTCCTCATACGCTCTTTTAAACTGCCTTAGTCATATATGACGTATCACAAGTCCTTTTAATAGTGAGGTTGAGAGAACAGATTTCAGTTTGTTGTCGTTTAGGCCAAATGGGCTATTGGGGACGTGGAGGATCCCAGATGGGACCAACAGATGCTCCCCTCTAACCCTCTTCAAAGAGGAAGGCAGAGGAGGGAAAAAGAGACTTATGAGTTTAGAAGGAATGAACTTTAATGAAATATTAATAATAAAATAAAAGCAAATAATGAAATATATACAAAACCATATCAAGCTCCCAGAATGACAATCCCAACACCAGCGGGCACTGGGGAAGTCCTAGGCTGGACTGAGTGACAAACAGGAACTGGATTCTGGATCTGTGTTCAGGATCGGGATCAAAGGCAAACGAGCAGACAGAGTCCTCCTCAGACGTCAGCCGTTGAAGAAGGAGAGAGAGCTGACCCTTTGATCCCTCAGTTTTTATACTGAGCATGAGGCAGATGGGATGAAGTACCCTGTTGGTCAGTTTGGGTTTTGGGTCACCTGTCCTGTCCACTCCTCCCTGCAGGTGGGAACCCACTACGCTTTTCGGCTTCCGACCCTCCAACGGGGCACATAACAAAGTTGGTTGACCTTGGATGTTATAGCAATAAGGATAAGCAAGAGCCTCTCTGCGTACCATGCCTGGGCATCAGCTATAAACATTGGTCTTATCACTCTGAGAGTGAACACTGTCTGCACAATATGCTGTTAATTTCAGTAGTTAGAATAGGCCCAGCTAAGAAGTAAAGTTACTGAACAAATTTGGTCCTGTTTTACCTCAAACCAGGACAAGTTTAAAAAACTCCGTAAACTTTCCAACAGAAAAAAAACCCCGACACCAAAACCAAAACAGCTCACTCCAAAGAGCACACAGAAAAAGGTCACAATCTTACATGTTTCTGTGGAATAAGCTAACTGTATAAGTAGTTTCACATTTTTTGTGCAGAGATCAAAGTTTCTTCACCAGAAGTACAGCAACAGCCATTAATGCCAGTTTTGGAAGGGTTTTCTTTGCTCTACTTGTCACTCGCCCCACCTCTGTAATGAACTTCTTACAAAAGTTTATTCCTTATGAAAAATTGTAAGCTTCCTCATTGCTGGGTGTTTTCCCTCTTTGTCTGAATGAAATCCAGTCTTTAAAATCTTCCCATGGTAAAACAATAACGCATTTCACCAATCAAGGTTCATATACCAGGTCTGCAGCTAAAGCTGGTATTTATTTTTACTCAATGGAAGGACCCCTTCTCCAGACGCATGATACAGCATCCTGAAATACAATTTAAACACATGCTCATCCAGAAAACCAAATGTTTATTGGAAGAAAGATTTCTGTGTTTTACTTAAATGAAAGACAACACAGAATCATAGAATCACAGCGTGGTTGAGGTTGGAAGGCATCTCTGGAGACTGACTAGTACAATCCTCTGCTCAAGTAGGTTCAACAAGAGTTGATTGCCCAGGACCTTGCCCAGACAGGTTTTTAATATCTCCAAGGATGCAGACTCTACTGCCTCTCTGGGAAACATGTGCCAGTGCTTGATCACCCTCACAGTAAAAAAAAAGGTTTATGTTTAACCATTCTCCTTTTTTTCAGTTAGTTCCCATTGCCTTGTCCTGTCTCTGGGCACCACTGAGAAAAGCCTGTCTTTGTCTTCTTTACACTCCTCCATCAGGTATTTATACCAATGGTTAAGACTCCCCCAAGCCTTCTTTTCTCCATGCTGAACATCTCTCACCATCTCTGCAAACATCAGATGCTCCAGTCCCTTGATCATCTTTGTGGCCCTTTGCTGAACTGGTTCCAGTGTGTCCATGTTTTTATGGTACTGAGAAGCCCAGAACTGGAGCCAGCACTCCGGGTGTGTTTACCCAGTGCCGAGTAGATGGGGACTATCACCTTCCTTGACTGCTAGTAATGCTCTTCCTAATGCAGCCCAGGAGGTTGTTGGCTTTCTTTGCTGCAAAGGTGCATTCCTTGCTCGTGTTCAACTTGGTGTCCACCAGGACACCCAGGAACCCTTCTGCAAAGCTGTTTTTCAGCTGGCTGACCCCAGCCTGTACTGGTGTGTAGGTTATTCCTCCCCATGTGGAGGACTGGCATTTCCCTTTGTTGAATTTCATGAGACTCATTAAGTTCACATGGAGCAGAGGCAGTTTAGCAAAATGGCTATTATCACACACAGAAAACGTTTCTGTTTATCTTCTATTGTATATCCCTGTGGTTAAAAAGTTGATAACAAATTTAAGAGCAATTTGAAATCATCAAGATCGGGGGTGCAGGGGGACAAAAAAGAAAAATGTGAAGCATCATAGATTGAAAATAAGTTCCTTTGATGGACCTTGAATTATCATTTCTTGATTATGGCACTTGTAAAGCTCAAAAGATGTCGGTGAATATGTAATGATCAAATACATTGTCAGTTAAACTTTTCAACTTCCCTGTTCTAAAAGAAAGCATAACAGAATACTAATCATTCTCTAAATCTTTTCTCTTTTTTTTAAGCCTAAACAGGTGGTGTTCAAAGTGCCCAAGGAGACAAATTATCTGCACCAAAAATACCAATGTGGAAAGACATATCCCAGTCTTCAGTCTCAAAGGGAGAGAGAAATGCAGGGAAGATTTTCTGTTAAGGTGCCTTGATGAGATGTAACTGCTATTCTCTCACCAACAAAGTGCTCATTTTGTATTTTAGAATGTTTTCATATTTGTTCCTAATCGACAGAAAGACGGAACCATATTACTGTTGACAGTTCTCATATTAATACAGCTTTTTACCTTAAAGCTGTTTGATGTATAAAGTTATAACTTTCAGCTGAAAATTCTTCTATAGGACTGAGTTATTGAGTTGTCTTCAAAAGTCAGTAGCTCGTTCACCACTAAGCTTCTACCTCTTCCAGTCTGAGATTATATGATATAGGGATATATGATTCCATTGAATCACATGATAAGGTTGGCCAGAAAATGGAATTTCAAGAGAAACTGGAAAGAGGTAAGGGGAAACGGTAGAGGAGAGAGGGGAGAGAGAGAAGAAGAGAGGGAAGAAGGAAGAATAAAGTCAACGCAATCTTGTTTGATTTCCCTTCTGAAATGCAAAAGACAGAAATGATTCTTGTTCCCGGACATTCACCCGTTTTGATCTAACTGCATCTCACATGGTTAATTTCTAAAGTTCTGCTTTATTCATCTATTTCTGAATGTTTTATTTTGTTTTCTCAAATCATGCCTGCCTGCTATTCATTCATTTCTCATTCACTGTTTCTTTTTCTACTGCATTTCCTTGCCGGCTCCATTTTGCCTTCTGAGCTGCAGACTGAATTCAGTGATTTCCATCACCTCTAATACTTTTCCTTCCTCTGCTTTTTCACCCTTATTGATTCTAACCTATAGTAGTGTTTACCCGTGCCTCTCTGTCCCTTTTCATGATGCCTTGGGAATGGACATTCCATCTCCAAAATATCTCTAATNAAAAAAGAATCTAAGACTGGCTTTGTCTAGAAGTTATTAATGTTCTATTGTTCTTTTTCTATTCATTACTTTCTTTCTTTCTGTCTGACTGTAGGTAGTGAAGACTCTAAACTTTCCCACAGTATTTGATCCTCTCATAGTTTCCTCCAGCTGTACATGTCCCTGTGTTCCTTCAGCTCCTCTAATCATTTCCTCAATGTGTTATTCCCAGTATTGCCTTTTTCACTATCAAGTTCTGTGGGGTGAAGTGAGAGGAGAAGGCTTTATTATAGGTCGATTTCTTTGCTTCAGACCAGACCCCTGTGTCCACATGAGCTGTCCCTCTAAACCATCCAGGTATCTGCTGACAAGCAATCCAAATGTTTAAATTTCTTTCCACCGGCCTTTTGGCCTTTCTTCTTTCTTGATGACTTTTGACAGCACTTTCATCTTGCTGTTGACAGATAACCTGGTCATTTTCTTCTCTTAGCCCTCTCCTTAAAACTTTACACCAAAACTTTTTCTAAATATGAAAGGTTCACTCTTTTAAAATACCTGTGTCTGCAATGCAGTTATAAAATAATATAACACAATGTAGTAAAAGAGCTCATTTTAACCCACTCTTTTAGCTATGGTCCCCATCTCGCGGCCATCCTCTAATGACCTCCTTTCTACTTGTTCTGCTCTAAAAATAACCAACTTTTACTTAGCTTTATCTTACTCCTACTTCGCGGTGCCATCCTCCAGCCACTGCAATGTCAACCCCCATTGCCAGTCAGCTGGCTCCATCCTACTCTTACAAAGTTTTTAGGCACACACCTTTGAGCTCCTCACAAATATCCACAAGATGACCTTATTGTTCTCTCAAATCTTTCCCTGAAACTGTCCTTTGCAATGATGCTTACAAGGAATAGACTTGGCAACAGTTAGATGTCTGGTGAACAGAGAGTGCTGCCTGCCATCCTTTCTATATTATCTGCTCCTCACACCTCCCAGCTCTCTTCTACATCCACCCACTGCCTTAAACCAGAAGGGAATGGCTTTAGGAAAGAATCTTGTCTTTTGGCTTTTGGTTAATGCAGCATCTAACAGATAGTGATCTTTGCTGTAACTGAAACATGTGGACGTTATCAGAGGACATACAGTGCGCAGGATATCACTGCATATAGAAGTATGATAGACGTGTTCTGCCAACAAACTTGTGAAAATCTGACAGGACCTGGGCACAGAGTGTCTTGCAGTCAAACTGTAGGTCATAATATCTGCTGGTGGAAAGAATAAATTAAAAAAAAATCCAACAAATTTTACCATGAGACAGATAAGCTCCGTTTCCATTTTATTCCTTTACATAATACAAGCATTCTGGACAGTGTAATATTTCCAATATTATGAAAGAAAAAGAGTGAATTAATGAAGTGATAGCTTAATTGATACAAATTCTTATCCCTGACTGAAAAAAGCTCCATGAAGGTGTAACACGGTCAGGGAGCCAGCACTCTGAGACACAGAGGGCAGGAAGTCGTTTAACTGAGGCCAAACAAAAATTCTCTCAGAAGATGAAGATATCCAGACACTAGCCTCTTAAAAGTTCTTACCTGATGTGTAAAATAACAAAATAAGTTAGGATGATATGAAATTCTTCAGTCATACAGACTTGTCTGCAATCTGAGTTTCATCCATATGAATATTTTGAATTGATGTGAATCTTATGTCAGCAACTGTTCAAACAAATACATCAAGCTAACACACTGGCTCTGATCATAACTGGGATGTAAACCCAGATTTTAACAGAGTGGCATATATCTGCAGGAGATTCAGTTGTGTCAGGTAATTGTCCTGCAAATGCTACTGTATCCAGGTTATTACATCTCATCATGTTTGAAAAATTATCTGTGGAGAGCTTCTTAATCATGCACAGCTATATATTTTTTTTCTAATCTGGTTTCTTCATTTCTTTTTTTTTTCAGGGATTCAGGCATAGGAAATATACTTACTGAAATACAATGGATGAAGTGTTTGAAATCTCTCACTTAAGATTGTAAGTAGCTTATAGAGAAATTGAAAAAAAATGTGATAACACTTGATGGACATGATGCTATCCATGTGATGGCTCTTAGATTGCTATCTAAGAAACTGAGCTGATGACCTGGAAATAAGTTCATATTAGAAAATATAATATTGGTTCTGGTTCCTGAAGGCAAAATAACTAGAGAGGTTGAAATATAATCTTCTGTAAAAGGTTGTAGATGGACCAGGCATAGATAAGTTTGAAATGCATTTACAGTGTTTTTTGGCTTGACAGATTTTTTCTTATGAATGCCAATTATAAAACATCTCAAAAAATAGTGGAAAATCTCAGTCTGAAGAGAAGTTTTGAGAGACAGAAAAAATCAAAATCTAGTCTGCAAGGGTCATGATCACATTTTGCTTTGATGATTTCAGTAATAAATATGGATTAGGTAAAAATTAGGCTTTGAGAAATTAGGATATGGATAACAATTATGTCTAATATTCTTTTAATTCTGAACTTTGTGTAAATCTGAGCAATTGTATAAAATACTAAGCTTCTGCTGGGAACTCCTATGCCTATCACTAGCGGTCATTGTTATCACTACTTCTCTAAATCCTTCCAGTATTATTTGTACAGTGACATTTCATTTCTCAGCTTTTGTACAGTCCAAGATAAATGATTTAATGCACTCAGGCACACACATATCTGAAAAATGTGCAGACAACTCTGAGATACCACCAGGAAATCCTGAACTGGAATGAGGTGGGACCTCCTCCTTGGATGGAGTCCAGCAGAGTTCTCATGTGGTCTCGGATGCTCTCATGTGGCTACAGCAATCTGCATCTGTCCTTTATTTTAGAAACAAGCATATATAACCCCGGTTATTTATGCCACACTTAGTGTACCATGCCTTGAACGTGGATCATGTCTTTCTGGTCTTCTGTATGACTTCATATGAATGTCACCAGTTGCACAGGATCCCAATTCTAGTCAGTGCTCTTTGGGTCTCAAATATATTTACAGTTTTTTCTCAAAACACAAAGAATTTTAGAAAACTATATTATTTACTGAGCTCCTCCTTGCCTCCCAGAACCCGGAAGCTAAAATAATTTATAACATTGACATTTCACCGTCCATAATTTTGTAGCCAATTTCCATTTGCCCTTTGCATTGCACTTATGAATAGTTGTTGGATTAAATTTGGTTCTTGCCGACTCCACTAACTGCATGAGCAAAACTGTGTTGAGCTGTAATTTCACTCACTGTTAATTGCTGACATATGGCATATTGAATAAGGAGGGGAGGGAAAAGTACTCCTGGGGGGTAAGTGATTAGCAGTCTAAACATGAGAATTACTGACATTCCCTGATTTTACATTTTCTGACTGTTCATTCTAAAATCCTGGCTTTCAGAATGTTTATTTGGAAAAGAAGGTGCAGGAGATGCTATGATGAATTATTTTATAATAGAGAAGTCAAAAAACGCATAAATCCTGCAAGTAAAGCAATCTGCCAGAGATGATCATGCATATTTTAAACTATTTACAAATGGGGCAAAGCATGAGCAGCTGCATCCAGCACTTAAAACTCTCAGATGGAGAACAGATCATTTACAAATACCGATGAGCATTGCCTGGGAAACTTGCTGTATGTACACAGCGGACACCCGAAGGAGAAACTCCTCATTTACCACTCACACTTTCTCTAATGGGGAGATTATTTGGAAATGAGAAAATAATATATCACCTACACTCTCATAATCAAAAAGATTCTGTTTGAAATATCCACCCACTAGTAGTCAAATGAATGTGCAATAATGTGAAAAGCAGAAGAGCAATTCTTCACTTAATCAAGACAGTCAGTAGCTAGAATATTTTAAGAAATTACTATTTGCTCAAACATTGCTTATATTTTTTGGTGATACAGTTGAAATGTTAAAAAACCCAGAAACCTTACAAAGTACTGATGTACCTTGAGCAAGACAGTCTTTAAAAGATGGGCTACATCAGCTCAGGAAGGATCAGATTTACCTGTATTTAGTCAAGAATGGGTGTTTTACTACTATATTCATCACCTGTGACCGTCTCAGTAGAAACCGAAATAGATTATCCTCTGACATAATAAAACTGTCCTAGAAATTAACAGCACTAAACCATTATTAGAATTTTTCTTTTAAATAATTTTATCCCCAGTGCTAAGAAAAAGGTATTTCCTCACCTCTGAAACAGCTTTTAATCTAAATTCTGTGGCCTTCAATTTTTATTCCTGATATATGAAGTTGTCCCTGCCCTGGGATATCATAACTCCTTGTTATCCTTTTCTTTCTATAGTTTCAGGAAAACAATGATCTGAGCATACAGGAGAGAAAAAAGTGCATCTGCAGGTGTGAAGAATGGACTTTCACATCTACAGGTATATTCAACTAAATTTCATTATTTTTGGTCCAAACGGGGTGATAAGAAGTAGCCAAATGTTTATCCAAAACCAAGAAACCAGTCCTGCAAGTGTGTGGTAACAGGTAAAGCTCCTTGCCAGAGTCAGACTTCAGAAAATGTCAGGGTATGAAGAGAGGTTTTGATATTATATTCAACTGAACGTATCAAGGAAATGAAAAAAAACAAAGAAAAACAAAGCAAAAAACAAAGGGAGAAATACATGAAATTAATCTAAGACAGTTATGAAAGCCTCCTTGCACTTATAAAATGACAAGTTTTTTGTCTTAGTTTAATTAAACCAGTATGACATGAACACTGGCAGCCTTCTGGGAACTCCACAGATCCTCCCAGAATGGGATTTCTAAAAACTGGCAACAATAAAGGTATTGCCAGACTTGTCCCTGTCCAGCTGTTTCATCAAAAAAAGAATTGATGAAAGAACCTGTCCCCATTAAATTGAGCTGTAGTCCCACAGCCTGAAGACAGGGACAGACACCATTTTGATCTAGGGTACCTGCAGTCACTTTGCTGAAATCAGACCGATAAGAAAGAGTACACGTTAGGCCAGTTGTTGGAAGATGAACTCACGCTTAGCCCAAATAATAAATCTGTGCCTATGAATGACTACAGAGCAGAACAGAGCTTATGGAGGAAATACAAACATATACACATCTTTTTATATATATATATATATGTGCAATTCCTCAAAATTTCAGAGAAAAATCCACTTTCCCCAGGAAGATTGAAGAAGTTTTTGGACTTACTCTTATTTTCTGGATGGAAAATTATTTCTAAACAAACCATTCCTCAAAATTGCTATTTTCTTATGGAAAATTTGTACCATTCCAAAGATTCCAAACACAAATTTATAATACCTTGGTGTCACAAATACTGTTGTTTAATTTCAAAAATGCTGTTTTGTTAAAGCTATGCCTTCAACTTAAAAATCTCATTTGTTTGAAAGAATCTGCATAGGAACACAAATGTTTAGGTTTTGTTGCGTCCTGTCCCAAGCTACAACATAGCACACTGGTAGTCTTGTCAAGAAAGCACCAGTCACCTGCTGGGCTTGTAGGCAAAGGTTGTGTCTTGCTGGAGCTTGAGCAAGGTATCACTAGTGAAGGTACAAAAGAGCTAGAGAAGGTGCTCTAGCTCCCAACTCATGTGAGCGAGCTGAGCGTATTTCTAGTAAGGCATCTGGCAAGCCACATGTTGCAAGACCGGTACACTGAGCTTCATAAGTCATTTTGACTCCTGGAGACAGCCTGTGTGCTTCACCCAGTGTCAACTATTTCTACCTATTACCCTTCAAGATGTAATTGGGGAATATGAAGATAAACTGCTATGTGTTGCAAGGTGTGGATCCCCTTAATTATGATAAAAATATTTTACTCAGTTAAGAGGGTTCGGCATCAATAAACCAGAATATAACCCTATTCTGACTGGAATTCAACTGAAAAAAACAAATTTACTCCTACCCGTTTAACACAGCCTGAGGTGGATTTATTTGCCCTTTCAGCTGAAAAGCTACATCTAACATAAAATCTTGTGACTATCTCTGTCTTGAGCCTTCAGATGCAAAACATAAGTTTCTGCTCAGTGTCTCGCCTACATACACACATGGGGAAAAAAAGGAAGGTCTATGTCTAAGCCACTGTAGAGCAGAAAGTGCCTCTTTCAACCAACAACATTTAGAATAAAACAGAAAGCAATACTGGGGAGGGGGGAATTAAGCAAAACAGTCAAATAAACATCCCAGATCTACATAAATAAGAAACTGAGAGGAAACAAGCTATCTGAAAGGAGATAAAGGCAGTGGTAACTCTGACAGCTCTGTCTAAACCTGTGCCAGCTACAGTCAAACTAAAACATCACTCCCATTCTTCTTGGATTGCAATAAAGGACCCAGATGCTGCGCTTTGAAAGATATTTCTCTAGCAGCAGGATCTGACTCACTGGCAGACTTGTCAAACAGTTAACTGGCAACCTTGAAGCTGCCTGTGTGCAGTAACACGCAGCTCAGGGCAGGCTTATTTCCCCATATGCCAATTCCTTGGACAATGGTTGTTCTTTCTCATGAAGACAAAGCATAAAACTCATTTACAATTTTGGCTCTTTTCAACTCAATAAAAGTTATTTCGTTAAAGTATTTTTGCAGAAATAGACATGCTTTTTCCCCAGTTTCCTCACAATTCATCATATGGGCCATGTTGAGTTGTACACAGTCAGTGACATACCACATACAGCAGCTTTGAACATGAACACTACAATGTGTTGTTCGTTAACAGGGTTCTGGTAACAATCAATAAATGATGCAAGTAAGCTATGCGTCAGCTGCAAATTTCACATAGACCAGCTTCAAGCAAATCCATTACTTTTTTACTTACTGGAAACAAGTACAAATGTATATTATATCATGAGAGGTGTCCCCAGATAGCACTGTAGGTGTAATTTACTTAGTTATTTTTCTAACATCGAAGCAAATATTTAGTCTTATGAAGACAAAGAGTGTTGTTGATTTGAGTTTACAAGAGGTGTGATTTTGCAAAGAGAAAAACATGCAATCAGCAAAAAAATTTGCAGTCTTGTCTGTTTTTTGAATATGATCAGAGTAGAAGTTATTCCTTACAAAAAAAAAACCCAAACGTTTGGCGATTCCTTTATACTTCTGTTTATATAACATAGGCAGAACACAGATGTAAAGAAAGTAAATTCCGTTTTGGATACATCAGTGCTCTTTCTCATGTGTCCTGTGCTTCAAAGCTGCACTGGTAGACTCTGAACATTCTATACAGGATTAATTGCACAGCATTATAGCTGGCTAAAAGCTAATTACCTAGTCTAAACTGGACAGTCAGTCTACTTATCTCTGCTCCCTGTAGAGTTATTAGAGAAAGACAGCTACATATCTGAGTGCAATTCATCTCTCAAATGCTGAACCTGGCACGGAGTGCCTGTTTCTCACTGGTGACTGTAGAGGAAGCCTAAGTAACTGAAGACAGACACCTACATTTTAGGCCACCCAAGTCAGATGAGAAGGCCACCAACCTCCCTCCCTGTGGTGAGCTCACTGGGATGTGGATATCAGAGGTACCAGTTATGAGAGCCTTGCTCAGTTGCTAGGCCATGTAGGAGGAAAGAGAGGGTTTTTCTCCATGTGGTCAGACATTTCCCATTGCAAAAGCCTGTTTCAGTTGCCTGCCATTTTATGAAGCGCTAAGTGTTTGAGGTGACCAACACTAGGTTGTCTCAGGCTGGTTGGTTAGTTGATTTCAACTCCAAAAGACAACTGTACTGCCTATTTCCAAATACAGAGAAAAATCTGCATGCGGTTGGGACGGAAAGGCGCTCATCCAGGGGTTTGGGCAGGGATCAAGCCCTTCTTTTGTCTGATTTTAAAACCTATAATCCACTCAGTACTTCTTAGTATACTCTTTCCTGTTGCACGTCTTCCAAACATCTCCAAATGGCTCAGCCAGTCACAGCCCACAAGGCAGCCGCTCTGAACAGCCCTGTGAGCCAGGCTGCTGCAGAAACCCTCTGGTAGGGCTGATAGCCTAAGCAGAGGATTCATAATCCTGAGCATTGGTGGCTAACAGCCATGTAGGAGCAGCCTACAGGCATTATTAAGTGCCCTAAGTTTCTGTTTGTTTAATTTCCTTTGCAGTTTGGGCTCGGGTCTGTTATCAGCCTGTGAATTCCTTGCAAAATCAAATTTTAGAGGGAAACGTCTACATAGCTGAAATCTACTTTTACAATGAGCTTTGGCTCCATTCCTAAAGTAATGCAAACACCACCTGAAACAGGAGGACATTCAACAATGGTAGATTTCATAATGATATTGTTTGAAAAAATTGTTTCTGTAAAAAGAAATCAGGAAAGGATTCTGTAACAAAAGCCAAAGGTGAAGTAACATCCTCCAACAAAAATATGAAACACGATGTCCTCAAGAGCATGGCCAAAATACAGACTGGAAGAAACAAAAACGGGCAAGCAAACACAGCGAATATGGGTGAGAAAAATAATTTCCACTCAACTTTGTACATTTTCCTTGCAAGAATTTTCTGCTGGACTGATACACCTGGCTAGAATCTGTGCATTAAGGTAGTGGCTCCTCCACCAGATAAAAAGCAGCAGGAGAATTACTAGTTACTCCTGGTATTGAATAAGAATCAATAAGGATTGTGGGGAAATACCTCTAAGTAATTAAGTGTTTCTTCCAACTTCACAAAATCATTAATAAAAAAATAATATGAAGTCTAAACTGTAGTACAATCCCAGGTGACTAACAACCTGAATAACCCAAATCAGTCCAGTAACAGGAAGAATTTTCTGCAATGAAAAAGGGCAGAACTAAAATGGATCAGTTGGATAAAGAAATACAGAATTTAAAAATGCCTCTCTGCTTCAGAGAAAATAGGTTACCCTGTAGTTTGGATTTCCTGGGAGAAGATGTGTCTGTATTCAACGGCTTCAAGAACCTTCACTGGAAAAGACCATAAAATCTTGCTGTTTTGACAGGAAAACCTGCACAGTGGTTGGGAACTGCCCAGACATGTCAAAGCATGGAGGATTTGCAGTAGGCTATGTAGCATCTGTGGAAGACTTTAACTTGAAATAAGTCACCCCCAAATATAAAAAGAAAAGCAAGAGCCTATGCAATTGATTGTTCACTGAACCCAGTATATGAGCACAGTGCACTTCTAGACCTATTTCTACTCTTTAATTTGCTGAAACAGTCACTGTAAGTTACATTATACGAAAACTATAAGGTTTTTCTATGTTTTAGTTTTTCTCATTGCTGATGAACAGATTTGACCTTTAAAAGCCATCCCAAACTAAATGCAGCCATGTTTATATTCCAGAAGGAACACTGATTTTAACCATGCTGTGCAGCTGCTTTTTCCACAAAAGTATTTCTTCCCTGGGTGAAGTGCCTGTATCGCTACTCACCTGACACACACTCCACACTTCAACTGGAACTGTCAAAAGGAAGCATTTAAAGCTAGGAACTAAACAAAACTGCAAGTCAGCTTTGAAGGTATTAAGAGATGTTCTTAAAAACAACAACAATTAAAACAGCTACTGGGGGATCTTACCATCAGTCCTTCAGGAATCCCCATTTCAAACTCTTTTCCCAGTCAGAAGGAATAAAAACATTGTGATGCTGAAAATTAAATCCAAGACTGGCATATTATCAGTCAGCTACAGAAGCTTTTACAAGAATGCTGATTACAAGAAAACTCTTGACAAAAACATGAGAGTTTGCAATATTGACAGTGAACCTGCAGCCCCTTCAATGCTGGGCTGCTCTTTGATAACAGGATAAGTGAGATGTCTCAGGCCTCTCTCTGCAGGAAAGAAATTACCAGCTTTGGCCCTTGCAGAGTAGAGATGCATTAGCTGCTGAGGAGCCTTGCAGTAACTCCAGTATGTTTTGATTTGAACAGGACTGCAGTAATAATTTTCCTAACTCCTTTGTGAGGTTGCCTGTCCTGTCTTCCTACATCACCCTCCTGCCCTCATACTCCAGCTTTAGAGGGACAACACAGAGAAATTCTTCTTGTTTCCAGGTTCAAATATTTGGTCACCCTACAAGCATTTGTCTCAAGGCAAACTATATGTGTTGAGAATGTGAAATGAGTGTGAAGAACAGAAAACAGCCAGAAGGGTATTCTCCCTGTTTTAAATCTGTGTCCCCCAGGCCTTGGACATGTTGTGAGATTTGAAGATGTGCAGCACATGCTGTTCCAGTACTGCAAAATTAACTCCTTTGGTCTGTTTACATTTCCTGCCTGCTCAGCTGCTCTGCAGTGCAGAATTAACCTACAGCCTGGCTAGTTTATAGCTAGAGGGTGAAGAAGCTTAGGTTTCTTTATTCACATACCAAATAGGTGTCAGCTAATCCTAATAGTAGGTGCAGAGGTTTGCTGCCATGCCAGAGACCTTCAGCTATTTTCTCAGTGAAGTCAGAACCTTTGCTTTTGTAGCTGGCAGAAACAGAACAAATGGGTAGGTGATACACTTTCTATCCAGACAAGGACGATTATGGTCATCAATCATTGCTCCGTCAGACCAGCTTCTACCGAATCTTCTGCTGTGCCAGCCGCAGAGAAAAATTAGCTGACTGCTTTGTTGCAAGTAATGGATGCTGTGAAAGAAAGATGCCAAGTGTCAAAGTGGTTTAATGCACAATGGCTACTAATGGAGTCAAGCTGTCATTATGGCATTAGTAAAAGGAGTGGCATCATGTGAACTCAGCAAAAGTGAAAGAACAAAACACACTCCCTACTGACACTAACATGAGGAATCATTTAAAAATAAAAATAAACAAAAACTCTCAGACCTCAAAGAACTGAGAGAAAAATCTCATTTGCCATTCCTTCCAAAATAAATCTGCTTCCTTATTGATAAAAGAACTGTATTTTTTTCTAGTTAGAGATACCTCTTCATCTTCTGTTTGATTCAAAGCAGCAGAATGTTTCTCCAGTCTCCAGTAGGAAATTTTATATCAAAAATGTCTCATCCTTACTGCAGCAAGAACCACCAGGCATCAGTCACAGCAGTTGTCCTTACTTTTGAAATGAGGGTTATTTTCTGCTACACCTGCCAATTACACATCCTCCACATTACCCCAAACACCAGCAATTAAATAAAAATATCGTCACCTTTGTCTTTATATATGTACCTCCATGCATCTAGTTATTCTTTGAATCACAAATAAAACTTTTCTGTTCTTGGCCTCTTCAACCAGTGAGACTTGAGCTGAAAAACTGTTGAGCTGACTAAGAAATTTTGTTTCTCAAACACAGCCTATGAAAGCGTACATACTTTTCCAGAGGCAGGCCGGAGCAGGTAGTACTAATTGTGCTGCTTGTTTTAAGTCAGTTGTTTTGGGATTCTGCTCATCCACACTTACCCACCTGCAGCTCTGGGTTGCAGTTTAAGTGTAGCAGTTGTATTGGGCCACGATTGCAAGAAATCAAGGCTTGTAAACATATTATCTTAATTAGACCAACTTTTTCCCTTCTACTTTACTTCCTTTTTGTTGATCCTAAAATCCAGACCTTGGCTAGTCCAAGTTGATCACCTTGACTCTTTTTATGACTGGAGATAGACTCACCCTAACCTATCGTACTGGTCTTAGACACCTGAGGGAGGGTGGGATAAACTGTCCTCCTAAATCAATTTGCTCTTAACTTAAACTCTTTTGCTGTTGACCAGAGAAAAAGCATAGAGCTAGCTTAGATAGTGATTCAAATTTTAATTTGTTGAAGGAGGCACTATACACCCTACCTGCTGTTTGCAACCTGCTTCAATCTGTTTGGAGTAGCGACTTTAAAACTGAGTGGTACTTTGAGGGTCAGGGTAGGGACAGGGCTAGAAAGGAAGCAAAAAGCACGACTGGTGAAAACTGGCTCTTCAGTCTGTTGAGGGACTGTCTTGAAGAAAAACAAAAAACCCAACTTTCTCTGCTTCCCCCACACACCACCAGTCTTAAGTTATTCATGAACAGTCTTAAGTTGTTAAAAACATGTCTATTGAGAAGGGCAGCATATGGTAACATAATTAAATATGCCTGGAGTTCACCAGAGGTGGTACATGCAAGAAGAAGAATGATTTAGTACAGGACAGCCTCTGTTATATTTTTTTTTCATCTCAGAGCTACTCTGAACTGGCAAAATATTTATAGTTACAGCCTCCCTTCTGTTTCAGTGAATCTGCACTACTGTGTCAGCTGAGGATCTGACCCATGCTGAGTTATTTTCCTTAGGCAGTCAGGCAGACAAACCTACCTTAATCACTTAATGTGCAATGCTTTGTTATTTCGTATCAGACCCATTTAGCCTGCTCTTTGTCTTACATTTCATCTCAACAACCACACAAAGAAAAGGAGTGTGTTTGATGTTCTATGGTGCACATCCTTGTACAACCAGAAACTCTGAGGAAGCCACATTAAAACAAACAAATCACACACAGTTACTTTACCTCCAAAAATCATGCATCCTTGCGTATGCCATTTCTTCCGTACTGCTTAACATGTCATGGCTAACATATCAGTCAGTATTAGAAAAACACGGATGTAATTGTCATAGACTGCCAACAGTAATTTCCTACTTGGCTCTACCTCTCATTTGCCAGCACAGCCAATCTCACCATAAATACACTCACATAGGTTATCTGAAGTCAGAAATGTCAAACATCTAATCTAAGTCTAGACTCCCTTGACAGCAAAGGGTGAGTGACACTTCCAGTACTGTCTAAAATGGGTAGAAATGAAGTTGCACAGGTGCCTGTGAATCTGCTTTTTGAGTGCAAAGGGAGCACATTAGCAGACAGCAGTCTTTAAGGCAGCTAATGGTAGGGTGATGGACACCGTGCATGGAAACTTATTAACAGGCAGGCATTTGTCAGGAATATGGCAGGTGAGGATCGGTAATTTAGTTCTGACATCTCTCTTTCTGCTGCTACACATAATTCCCATAGCTTTTCCTTGTAGCCCGCTGCTGCATTGCCAGCTGATAAGATGGAGCATTCCCCCAGATTGCTGCCTCCGCAGTAACAAATGCCTCCGAAACTCGTCTTCATTTATCCAGTATTTCAGTAAGAGTTAGCTATCATTTTATAACTACTTTCTCTTACCCTGACACAAATTGTGCTATCCTTTTTCAGCTCCCCTCCCACATTTCTTTCTTGTGTTGCTTGTGATCTTTTCATGATGTACTTATAGAACTGTAACTGTATGTCATATCAGTGCAATTTAGCACACTGAATATTCTGCATAAACACAGTTGGTGAGTCTGCTAAGTAATAAAGATAACTGATTTATTTAAGATATAATTATAGGTTATATATTAATTAAAAAAAAAACATTGTAAGATGTAAAATCAGCTTCAAGCACTTATATAACTATCATTTACAAAAGTATTTCATCCACAAGCCAAACTATTGAGATTAAACCATGTCTCACACTCTGCCACTTTTTAAAAGGTGAAAGAAAATATTTTATTCCAAGCAGACAGAGTTCACTATTTCAGTATAGGACAAATAATGTTTTTAAAAAATTAATAAAAGAAACAACAGTTTTTCTGCTGCTTATGAACCTAAAAACTAGATGGCAGCAAGAGAGAGAAAGAGACTTTTGAAAAGTAAGCTTGGTCATCTTGGCGTCATCCTTCAACTTGCTGTTCTCTCAACAGGACCAAACCATAATTTGGGGGTGTTACAGACTGCAATGAGAAAGAACTATTACCTACTCAATAAATCCAAGACAAGTATGAATTCTCTACTAGCTCTGCTAAAACATTAATTTTAGTCTTCTGTGACTCTCTGTTTAAAATCTTGCTGTTAGAAAGGCTGGTGCATCCTGAGAAGTTCTGATGAGATTGTAAATTTGGCTGGTAGAATGAACAGTAATGATAACTTAAGCTTTTCTAAGTCACACGGTTTGGTGCCATAGAAATGTTTTTATCAAGAAATTAGGGGACCACCAAATCAACAGGCCAAACATCAAATGGATTAAAAACTGATTAACTGGTCTCAAAGTAGAGTTGTCAATTATTACGAAGCATGAAGGCTGTAGGAGAGAACCTGAATACTTACTAGGAAGAAAATCATGGCATCATAGGATCATACAGGTTGGAAGGGACCACAATAGGTCATCTGCTCCAATCTTCTGCTCAGAGCAGTGTAAGCTATGAAGTCAGACATGCTGCTACTGGTGAAGATTGGACGATTATGCAGAAATTGAAGGCTTTTAAAGAATTTTACTTAGACCTATTTAAATATGTCTGTCTGGATGGAAGAAAAATCAAGTGGATTTTTATATCATTAAATATGAAGTGAGACTGGAGAAACAGGCATCAAATGAGAGATTTTGCGCTAATAAATAAAATTATATGCTGGTATACAGTAAAAATATTTCACTATATAAAAGATTCGGCAGAGGATTGTAGCCAGCTCTTTCAGATTTATAACCTATTAGTCCAGTGTTTAAGAAACCAGGCTTTCATTAATTTTTAAATCAAGTAGCTACACAGGTATTAAAAACTATTTGTGCAGCTGATTTGGAATTAGTTATTTTATCCCACAAGGAATTCTGAAATTTCATATCACACAGAAAAAAAGCTGAAAACAAATAAACATATGAGAAGAATTTGATTAATTAACAACAGGCAAGAATCCAGACAGGATCTGAAGCTGATGGGGAGGCAACAGCCAAACCTGAGCTGTAAGTCCTCTCAGTGCAAGACTGGCCAGACAGACTGCTCTTCACTGCACAAGTGTAGACAGAAGAATATTGATTATTACAAACTCTATATTTGCTACTAAAATAGCAAGTGCTCTGGTGACTTCTGGTGTCTGTAATTCAGAAAAGGTTCGATGAAATAGAAAGTGTACCAAGAACAGCTTTTAGGAGAAAGCTGAAATTATTGATAACAAAAGAGCCAAGGATCTTTGTCTATTTAGTTTAACAAAAGTAAAGTTAAACGATGACATAATCCTGTAACACTGACATGAAGAACAATTTTTTCCCCACTTTAACAGTCAAAACCAAGCCAAAACACAGTGGCTGGAGATTGAGGGAAACTACCTTTGGATTGTCAACAAGGCACAAATTTGCAATATTGAAAGTGATTAACCTTTGGGGCAATATAGCATAATTTATAGTGGGTTTGCTGTATTAAATCACATCCTAAGCACTAGGCTTTTGGTAAAACAGGAATTGCTTGAGTGACATTTTATTATTTGAAAGACTCAGCTAGAGAATTGTAGCCAGGTCTTTCCAATTTATAATCTATTTCTCCAGTGTTTAAGAAATTGAGCTCTTATTAATTTTTAAATCAACTAGATAAGAAGGCATTAAAAGTTATTTCTGTACATGATTTGGAATCAGTTCTTTTATTCTAGAACAAATTCTGAAATTTCATATTGTTCAGTAAAAGACTGAAGACAAATAAACATCTCAGAAGAATTCAATTAATTAACAAAACCTTTTATTTTGATATTATCAAAGTATCTCAGACTTCAGCATTCTGGTTTCACTTAAACTCTTGTATTAAAATGTTAAAGAGAATATGTTATCTTTACTAGTAAGTCAAATAAAATTGATATAAATGTTTCAACATTGTCAAAGTGAAACATTAGACATTCCCATTCTCCCATCACAGCAGTCCCATGAAATGTTAGATTTCAACAGAACTGTATTGTTCTGGAGAAAGCTATTCTTCAATCCTGTCTGATGCAGTTAGGTAACAGCATCTTTTATTCTTGCCTGGATAACACTTTCTAAACCTAATCATTGTTACTGCAGTAAGAGACACTAGGTTCCAGAACAAAATGCAACATCAACAAGGAAAACAATACACTGAATAATTCTAGTCTCAGTTTGTCATTTTCCCTATTTCCCCATTTTGTCTTTCTCCATTTTCTAATAATTGTATTTAATCTGTAACTTTTCCTATCTGTTATTTCTCTACTCTCTAACTGTACACTCAGCCCTAATACATCCTATATTTTTGTTCTTCCTTTCCCTGTTCACTGTCCCCATTCCACCTTTTTCCAACTCCTGCTAGTCTCCCGCCTTCCCAACCTTTCCCATTGTCATTCTAATATTTCACTTGGTTCCCTTCATCTGCTTCTGTCATCCCACAGGCTAAGATGGCATTTGATGGGTTTCCATGCCAGCTGGTTTCTCTTTTGCATGCCAGTTTCTAGAAGAACAAGTTTCACTCTCATGCTGGGCGACAGCATATTAGCAAAAGAAGATGCATATTACACAGCTGGTCAGTGACTAGGATAAATAAAGTGCTCCCGGAGCACAACTGGTTGCACTGATCTGGTACCCATTTATAAGCTGCCAACCAGCAGAGAGCAAAAAGACAAATGGCCTGTCTTCAGTAGCATTAGACAACACTTTTTTTTTTTTTAATGTGGGATTGAATGTGAGCACCGTCTTTGCTGTGTAATTATCACTTGTATCCCCATCCACAAGAACTTGCAGAGCAGCATGGGAAGGGCAGCATCAGCTGAGCACCAGATAGATGTGAGGAGGTCAGTAAGGTTGACTGGGAGTCAGACGCTGAAATTATTACAGAAGACACATCATAGATGTACCAAGAGGAAGGAAGCCTCTGCCATTGTCTCAGAGGTACCTAAGAGGCTGCGATGCAGAATTACTGTCTATAGATAGTGGGTTACTTCAGCAAGGCTTGAGATTGGAGGGTGCAGAGTGCTCTTGGAGGGTGCAGAATTTGCCACTTTTCTTTTTGAGGAGGATGCTAAAACCCCAGTCAAAACTGCACTGCAGTGTTTTGGTGGATGCTGACCTGAGGCACAGGAGACAAGAACAGATGCGGGGAGCTGGAGCACAAGTCATGGTATCAAGTGAAAGGAACACTAGAGCTCTGGGACCCTGGTGTTCCTGGGTTTGTCTGCAGCTACTAAGTGACCGCCAGCAAGCTCTTAATGTTTGGTGGTAGCTTGCCCTAGACAGAAGGTATGAAAGAGACTGATACAAGGAAGTTCCTTCCCTTGTTTATACCAACCTTCGAAAGAGCACTCTCACAGTCTTAACAGTGGTTTACTGCAGGTCTGACACTTAAATAGTAGAGATTCATAAGCAGGTACCAGGTATCGCCAAAACCAGCAAGAAACAGCAGGAACTGAACTATCATCCTGCTGTTCCTCCCTCGAAGGCAGGGGGAACAGGGCCGGTCCTGGAGCAATTGCAATTACCTCAGAGGTAAAGCACGCTAAAGATCAGGCAGCAGGTCAAATCAGAGCATGCTGCTTCCATGCCTTACACTGCTCTTTGGCAAAAAAACAAAGATATAACAACATTTATTTATGTCTAGGGAGTATGAGTTTTAATCCAAAGCCTTGGATAAAGTTTCTTATCAATAAAGCAGAGGAATAGGGTGAGAATAATGTTAAATAACTCCTGGGGCTTTCCTCTCCTCTAATTCGTTCCCTGAATTTGCTCCTGGGAATTGGCACTCCCAAGAGCTCTTGGCATAGGGCTAGCCCAAAGAAGTTATTCATAGAATCGTAGAATTGTTATGGCTGGAAAAGACCTTTAAGATCATCAAGTCCAACTGTTATCTAACTCTACCAGGCCCACTTCTAAACCATGTCCCTGAGCACCATATCTAGACAGCTTTTAAATACATGGATGGCGATTCAACCACTTCCCTGGGCAGCCTGTTCCAGTCTTTGATAACCCTTTTAGTATAGAAGTTTGACTAACCTAAATCTCCATTTCCTCTTGTTCTACCGTTTGCAACTTGTGATAAGAGACCAACCCCCACCTCTCTCCAACCTCCTTTCAGGTAGTTGTAGAGAGCAATAAGGTCTCCTCTCAGCCTCCTTTTCTTCAGACTAAACAACCCCAAGTCCCTCAGCTGCTCCTCATAAGACTCATTCTCAAGACCCTTCACCAGCTTCGTTGCCCTTTATTAGAAAAAAAGATACTAGATTAATGTTAAAAGCAGAAATCAAGACAATGGTTTCATGATATGAGCTCGCCATTAAATCCGGTCCTCAAATTCATTCACAGGTGTTCATGCCCTCCCCTCAGAGCTAGCAAATAGAAGCTATCTTAGGAAATTTCTTCATTAATGGATTTCAATAGTCATGTAAATTTGCTGAGTAGTTTCTGTTCTGAAAGCAAGACTCAAAACACAACATGCTTTTTAATGCAAGAGTTTCTTCTGCCTCCCACTCACTCCACATTACAGGCAACTAATGTTACTTATGAAAACTTTCACTACAAAGAAATTTTAAAGAAAGAGGGTCACAGAGGATTACATCAAATTGGAAATACGAAGCTAGCATACCATTAATCATAAATACTGGTTCTTTTAAGCTTTTGCAACTTGTTTCTTTTTCTATGTAATGTGATATGTAATGCAGTGTACTCATATTTCAGGCAGAAATAAACACTGAAGAAAGTTGATAAATTATTTTCTGCAAAAAGATATTAATTTATAAGATCCTAGAAATACATTATTAGTTACGGCAATAGATGTAAATATGATACCATTATCTGTAGTTCTTAGCTGATATTTATTGCTTTCCCACAGTTTAGGTAGCATCTTGTATTCAACTTAGTTTCTTGTCTGTAAATAGATTATTTCTCATAGACTCAGTACAAAATATCTTACTCTTTGCTATTAGGTTGCTCTATTGCAATGTTTCAAAGGGTGAGTTAAAACAAAACGGGAGATGAATTGGCTTGCTGGAAGGATATCTCAATATAGATACCCACAGCTATAGGCATCTTTAGAAGACAAGGTCAAGCAAAATGAAGACCAGCACCTGCTTCCCTTTCGGCAGTCTTGATCCAGATGGCCTCTGTTAATCAAGAAATAGAATTTAGCAATAGAAAAGCTATTATTCATATTTCTGAAACAAAACACATACTGACGGATCTTAATAGTCCAGAATAGAGCTCCAGGCTGTATTCATAGGCTCAGCTAAGGCCAAAGGAGAGCATCATGTTCCGTGTGTATGCGTTGTAGATCTTTTTTCAAGAACCTGGATCAAAACATACACTTCAGAAAGGAGTGGAAGGTAACAGACAAACCAACAAAGCAAAAATCCTCTTCCTGTCTTTTAATGTTTAAACTCATCCACTCATCCAGATGATGAACAGCTCTGGGAGCGAGTGAGAATATTAAGGCATACAGTCATGCAAATCAATTGACGAATGCAATCTGGACAGCATCCTTACAGTTTAGAGGAAAAAATGTATTCTGGATTTGATATCTGCTGCTCTCTGGTTCTCCTTTGAAGTTAAAGATTTTGAAAAGGCTGTTACATGAAAGTTAACCTCAAATTCTCTGTTCTGTGAAAAGAAATTTTATTCACACAGGGGCATTTTATTTAATTTGTCCAACTAAAATCCTATTCACATATTAGAAATACAGTTTTATCAATATTTAGAAACCAGAAACATTTTTACAGCAGTGTGGTTGCAGTGATTTAAAAAGAGGGAAATCATTAAAAAAAATCATGTATGTATCATAGTATTTAATTCTACAACATTTCATACCCTGCCAACCTTTTCCCAGCACTAATTGAAAAGAGAAGGGGAAAAGAAGGTAAGTTTTAAAAATACTGTTAACCAGCCAGTTTACACCTCAGAGTTCAAATGCTCATGCAGCTGTGCCATGTTTCCGCTTGAGGAGAGAGGGAGAGAGAGGACCTGGGGTGACTTTGCTGCTGCCCTTTCCAGGTGCAGGGCAGGAGGTCAGGACACATCCCTGGTCCATGGCAGGCAGACCCAGTGCAGCGATGTGATGTTCATAGTGTCCATAGTGATGTTCAAGGCAGCCCACCCTGTGGATCTCAAACAAACAAAAAAAAACCCAAATACCAACCTCTGCCACATCACTTCACACAGCTCAGGAACAGACACCAATTCATCTGACAGTCACTGTGGACCCAGACGTGCCTTACGTGACTGCAGCCACACGGGTCTGCCGGGGTGGGCTGCTGGGCTCGGTGCAGCGCGGCAGGTTCTCACCGCCGCGGCTGGGCTGCACAGTTACTGCAGCTTTTCTCTCATGACAAAAATAAAATATGGAGAACTCTCCACAGCCCATTTTCAAAAATAGCAAGTAAAGGCAGCACTTCAATTTATGATAGTATATATCCAGCTTTTTAATAATCAGCTTTTCAGCCCACTGAGACACATAGAAGCTTGTGCTTTGTAAATAAGCAACATAAAAAAGGAGAGATTAACTCAAACTTCTATTGCAAAAAGAACTCAAAAAATTTGTTTCAGATGCAGACGGTATATTTAAAGGAAGGTCTCATCTATTTATGGTTCTTGACCTTTAAGCTCAGCTATTTTGTTTTAAAAAGTCTTATAATAATGATGATAAAATAGTTAGAAATTTCAAAGAAATTATTCAGACACTGGCAATGCAAAAGCCTTTTTTATACAAAATTTTCAGAATACCAGTGTTTCGCAATAAAATTTGTCTTATATGTTATTATGCCATCCATCATGTTTGTTTTTCAATAGTTACCTTAGTCATTTACATTTAAGAGCTAGCTTTGAAGTGTTTGCATTTTTATCTCTGCCGTTTTTACTGAGAGAGAAAATCAAAGTTTCTCTGATTACTTATATACATGTAAGCAGACTCATAGAATCATAGGATAATGTAATGATGATATAAATATTTTAATGACTGCTGAGATGTGTCTTTCATGTACTAATTGATGAAAAATTGATAGTGGTTGGTAGTCAGCAGTGACTTGTTTATAAACTAAAGAAGACAGTATCTCCAGAAATCCACTGTTGTTTCCCTACATTGCATTGATGTTGGATATAAACACTACAGTCTCCTTCCTCGTTGCAAAGAATGATGAAAAATAAAATCTCAGTGCACACGCTCTCATTATTCCACCAAACACTCAGTTGCAAAACAAATGCCTCTGGTTTACTGCAAGATTAAGGGTCCACTAGGGCAAGTTTTCCATGCTCAGAACACCCATCGATTTCAATGGCAGCTCCACACACAAAGCATTTCCAGGATTAGCCCTTAATTATTTATCAAAACCATGCCCTGGAGCTCTGAGTGCATTGCAATGACAAATGGAAAGATTCAAGCAGCAGATAATGGGGTGCATTTTTCTGCCTTCACAAAATATGTGTATGCTTTTGTATAAGCAACTCACCAACGGCCTGGTGAAAAAGAAGTTTATTGCTGAATGAATTGCCCTGGACAGGGAGGAAGAGTGGGCTAGCAAGAACAGTATGAAGTTTACAAAAAACAAGCGTGCAGCCCTGCACCTGGGATGAAATATCCAAAGAGCCCAGTACAGGCTGGGATCTGTGTGCATCAGCCTTGCTGAAAGGGACCTGGGGTTCCTGGTGGATGGCTGAACATGAGTCAGCAGTGCAGGGCTCCAGCAACAAAGGCAGATGGAATCCTGGGCTGCATCTGTGGGGGTTTTACTAGCAGGGGTACAGATGTGATGATCCCATTCTGCCCTGCGCTTGTCAGGCTGTACTTGGAGTACTGTGTCCAGTTCTGGCCCTCAAAATTCAAGAAAGAGGCTAACAACTGGACAGGGTCCAAAGGAGGGCCACAAAAATGATCAAAGGGTTGGAGAACCTGAGGAAACACTGAAGGCATTAGGTCTTTTCTCCCTGGGGAAAAGAAGGGTCAGGGGGACTTCATCACAGTTTTCTGGTACTTAAAAGGAGCTACGAAGAGGACAGAGGCTTTCCCTTCATGAGGAGCCACAGGGAGAAGACAAGGGGTGACAGATATAAGTTGCACCAGAGGTTTCATTTCAATATAACAAAGAAAATTTTTTTCAGTGAGAAGAGTTGATCACTGGAGCAACCTCCCCAAGGAGGTGGTAGAGCCCCCATCGTTGGAGGTTTTCAAGATGCAATAGGACAGGTTACTAGATAATTTCATCTAGGCTCCCTTTGCCAGGAAATTTGGACCAGATGATGTTTTGAGGTCCCTTCCAACCTGGGCTGTTCTATGATTCTGTGAAGTTTATTGCTGAATATGCAAAATGCCAAAATGTGACAGACACTTGAAGATGCTAGTCAAGGTTCATACCTCCCTCCAATATGTTTGCAGTGATAAAACAGGTGCTATTAATATTTTTTAACTCCACAACTTTTTTTTTTTTTTTTACTCCTCATTCAATGCTCAGCTGGAATACCATATAAAGTAACAGGACAGGCAGGAACATTTCATGTAGGGTTTGAATGCTACCATGCTATAGAAAAAAACATATCTATTCATTGGTTATTTGGTGATGTAGGGTAGATGAAACCTAAACCTCTTAGTGCTTTCCAGCTGGACCTAGCTGCATCCTAGGCTAGGATTCATTTGCTAAATAATTACTCTCATTTTTGACACTTGCCTCCAGCTGCTGCACCAGGAAGGATCAGGTTTCTTGCAGACTTTGTGTCGTACCTGCCAGCTCTACACAGGCATCTGTAGTGTAGTGCATCTCAGTCTGAATCACATGCCCATAGCCCACGTTCTACATACTCTGCTTCAGATTTCCTGTATCTTCTTCAGTAATTCGCTTAAGCTACATGTAAGCTGGTAGACACGTGATCACTGCAGAGCTCCCGGACTCAGGCATTCATGCTGGCCCCATCCCAGGCCTACACCAAGGAAAGAATTAAAGCAGAGTGGTTCCTTCTCTTCTGTGGGAAGAAAACTCCATTGCACTGACTGGACCGAAGGTATATTGCACTCCAGCCAGGCTGCCAAGGATGCAGGGGCCATGCTGCAGAGCAATTTCCCCCTCAGCAGAGATGCAGCAAGCCTCTTCCTCAGCACCCCACCTCACAAATTGCATTACAACACTTCTATCTGTCAGAGGGGTGTTGTAAAGATAAACACTTTGAAGCCTGTAAAGCGCTCAGATGCTCAGGTGATACGGCAACCAGAGACAAGACAGACATTTCTCTGTGTGATTTTCCCCACCTTTTTGTAACAGCTGATGAGAAAATCCCAAAGCCAAGCAATAAAAAGTCTGCTGTAAAAAGATCTTCAAACCTGACTGCCTAAGGAAACTGTGAATATATATATACAAGGTTTCCATGTAAAACGTGGGGTTTGCCACATAACCAGGTATACAGTTATATGGTGCTGCAAGCTGAAAAACAAAGATGTTTCCCCTAAAGCTTTTGATGTGGTTATAAAGCTCTGATACAAGTGGTTAGACAAAAAAGAAAAAAAAAATCACTTATAAGAGTGGAAAAAAAGGTAATCTGCTGGCAACTACCAGTTGAACAGCAAAGCATACATACTATGGACAAGGCAATCTTCTCTGTAGGCAAGCTAGATTTAAATAGATTCCTACAACCACAACAAGGCCGGGAATTGAAGACAGTGAAAGAAAAGCTAGAAGGAAGAATTCTTCATCCTTTCTCTCCTTTGATATTTTACAGCAGCTGTTGGTAATATTTTAGGCTTTTCTAAAACAGATTAAACGGATTCTCTTGATACTAGCACACAAAAATATGCTACTACTAGTATATAAGGAAGGAATGGTAAACCTGGGTCAGCTGTCAAAGTCTTCTTTCTCCATTCAGTGGCAGAAAAAATATCTCTGCTGATAATTGACAGCTGCAGCCATGGTGCAGTGGCCAGTGATTCATTTTTATTAATAAAGGTGCCAGTATAAGGCTGGGTCTCAGTGGGCAAGAGGGATATTCCCTCCCATCCCTGGGACTGACTCCTCTTCCGTAGACCAATTTCTTAGGAGAGCAAGAAGCTGGCACCTGTGGTTCACGGATCCTGTATTTCTTTCAGGAATGAGTAGGCTTGGGTCCAAAAGCTGTCGATCCATGTCCTTTTGCAAGCGTTAAATTCACTTTTGAGAGAGGAATATATCTAAAGGAACATGCTAATTTATGCTAATTCCTCTAGGGGCATTGCTGAGGGAGAACTTTCCTGAGGACAGAGATAATAAACTATGCTGACTGCAGATCCGTGTTAGACTGGGTAGCATTTGCAGACCCTATTCCTATGCCAACAGCATTTTACAAACCTCAGGTCTCCTAGTATAATTTTCCATATGACTACTCTACATATTTTCTCCAAAATGTTTTCAGGTTGGACTGTTTGGGTTTTGTTTCTTTTTAAGAAACAAAACAACACTAAGAAAGGCTGGTTGTAAAATGGTTCAAAGCATTTTACAGGAGGAGTCTAGAGAGCAGTGGCGAGACCAGTTAAACCAGACAATGAAGGGAAATATTCTCTGGTGGTAGGTAAGGGCAGTGGTATGTGGACAGAGACAGATATTCTCTACTCAGGTCAGCTGCAATTCAAACACTTCATTAGCTATCTCAGAGGTGGGGAAAGCAGCTGCAAATGCAATTTAGACAAACTTCACCTTTCCAGAGTGTTTAAACAAGACATAGAATGTTACTATGAGGTTTGCATTCAGGATTTGCATGAGGATGTACTGCTGATGTCTGTAATACAAACAGAAAACTTCTTGCACTGAACGTGTTTTCAGTTTAGTTTAAAATATTGTCTTTCCTTAATGAATACAAGGAAATGTAAAGTATATAGGCCTTAATACCTTGATTCTTTTTAGTTTCCGTGGAAATTGACGGTATTTAGAAGAGTGTGCAAGTCACCAGAACCAGGCAGGACTGGGTCACCAGCACCCAGTCATCAAAGGCCATTACTGTCACTGGATCTGCTTCGGAGCAATGGTAAAGGCGTCTGCATCTTTCAGTAGTTAAAGATGTCAGAGAAAGCAATTTAAAATCTTTTGCACTAGATTACAGACCCTGCACTTTTTCAGATTCATTTTCAGGTCTTACGGACAGTTAGAGGTGTACATGCCAAAGCACTGGCTTGCTGCATTGTAAGAGACAGCAGAGAATCCCCAGGGGCCCTCTCCACAAAACAGCAAGTAATAGCAGTAGACAGAACTCTATAACCAAGATGTGGAAAACAAAGCAGCATTTCTAGCTGTCTGTCATGCCAGACATGGGCTTTTTAATTTTTATGAAAACTGCAGCGTGGTCGGTTCACCTGTCTCATTATTTGAGAACAATTATTTGTCAGTGCACAGTGGTCAGATCAGCTGGATCTCACTTTACTGAATTATACAATTTAAACAAAGAACACTGACTTCCCTTTACACCTTGTCCTTACTTTACTGGACCAGTATATAGAGTAGGTAATACTAACCCATGGGTGCTGACATACTGCACAGTATATCAGTATAATAATACACACTTCTTTGTTTAGTCATTTGAGAAGAAACCAGCCCTCACAAGGGAGTGATTTATGGGTCTGTATCTTGAGAATTGTAAAGATCTTCCTTTCTAGACAGAAGAATTTCAACTTAAGTTGGTTAACTCAGATAAAATGTTTTTCTTGCTTATTTTGTTGAATCTCAATTCACATCCACAAAGGACATTCTGTTTCCTTCTCTATGTGTGCTTTCTCAAAGATGTTTCCCTCTCTGACATTAGCTGTAGTACATTTTTTTACAGTCAGACTCTTTTAGAGTCAGACTAAATTTTCTAGGGTGTCATGAACTTCACAAAGTCAGGCCAACATGAAGTCCTGCATTCCCATTTACATCTCTAGATGTGGCCCCAGTCAAAATGTATGCGAAGTAAAAGGAAAGCTCTAATTTGCCCTCAGTGGGTACTGGATCAGGCCCCACCTACAGCACTTCACTTTTCCAGCAAAGGTCACTGAGCTAAAAGAGGCTGCACGAGCTACAAAATGTCAGGTCAGATTACTTGTGCAGAACTGTTTAGGATCCTCCTGCTGCTACTTTTTATTGCTGCTACCTTTTATTTATTTATTTATTTAAGTCAGCATCCATAGCTTTCTTAGCCAAAAGAAGAAAAGAATCCATGTGCTCCATTCCCCAGAGACATCTTGAGAACGCTACGCTTTACTCATTAACAGGGCAGCTAACATTTACTTGATACATGCAAGCAGGAAAGCAGTGGCATAAAAAAAAATTAGGCTTTGGATGTTTTACTGCTAGAGTTAGGGGTTTACGTGGGTAAGCAAGTGCACGTGTGTCAGGAGTTGCAATATAATATAACCGACAAATGGTTTTGAAAAGCCTTATATTCTTCACTTATCTCAATGGATCAGTAGCAAAGAGATCAGCTGTAGGACTAAAAACCTGCCTCTATGGTCATCAGAGGAGCTATCAGCATGTTGGTTTAGCAATTAAAGCAATTAATTCTAACGCAGATCTCATAAGAACAGAAACCAAAGCCTTATAAATTACTCATCCAGTTTCTATGTAACAGGCAACCATCCTGAGAGTTTGATTCTGTTTCTCTATCAATAGTTTCATGCAGAGAAGGACCACAGAAATGCAAATATTTAGGCAAGGGTCTGTGGGTATGTTTTGCAGCTATCTCCCTTGTTATTCTAATGCCAGCATAAACCAAACAGCTAATTCAGAGCAATACCTATGCCTTTTCTATGGTTAATCAAATATTTTTGCAAGACATTAAAGCGCGTGGAAATAATTTTCAGGTCCCTCATGATACAATCTGTTTGCTGTCCCATGGCCAAATCCTGCAAGATGTTAACCAAACCACCAGCCCTTTGGTACAAATTTTACTCACTGAACCAGGATTTTTCCTCTCAGAAATCAACCCATCCTCAGGCAAAATCCCAGGTGGGGCTTGTCTCGGAATGGACAGCTCTCTCCGGGAACACCCTCCCTTCACACATTGAAGACTTTGGGCCCATGACCTGCAGCTGAGCGCATCATTTTTTACACTCCTCCAAAAAATGGCAGTATGGCCTGAAGACAATTTACTTTTTATCTTGTCCTCTTTAGAATTTTTTCCCCTTGGAACCACAGAAGAGGCTAAAATCTGAGAAAATTCCTGTCTGCAGGGCTCCCCTTAGGTTTCAGTGCAGTAACAGAGATCCTCAGATAACATCTGCCAGCAGCAAATCCTCAGCCTGTGTAAAAAAAAAAAATGTCATTTTGTTGTTTTCTCAGGGGAGGAGGGAAGGAGAAGATTAGGTAAGTATAGACATGTTTTGTTTAGTTGCAAAGTACAAGGAGGGGAAAACATTGAAAAAGGTAAGGGTGATGGTAGATTAATAAAGCATTATTCTAACACCAAATTGCCAAATCAAAACCACTGCATGCTCAATATTAAATTTTAACTGGAGTGGATATGGATTTCATCTGTTGTCTCTGCCATTTGTACCAAAAGAGGCAGATATTTTGATACTGAACAGTCTCTATTAGGAGACGTCACTGAAGAGATTCTGTTAAGCGCTGTGGAATGGTAACACTTATGCCCCAAATACAATGCTGGAAGAAAAAATGGAAAAATAGAAAAAAAAGTATTTCTTTCTAGGTTTCTGAAGAATTTGACTAAATTTCAGGGAAAACGAGGCATGTTTTCTGAGTAGCATGCTATCCTGAAAATCATTTTCTTAATTAACAGGTGGGTAAGTTACTACCCAGCCCAAGTAAGAACGATTCTGGTATGAATTAGGTGATTTTAATGACAAATACATGTTACTGCATTTGATACGCTGGTGAAACAATGCAAATGAGACTAGGGAAAACCTGTGTAAGCTTAAAAAAAAGACTGTGGCCCAAAGGCAACCTATGTTGGAGCGATACAGGCATCCTTGTGTAAAATGGGCTGCTGCAGTTTCAGGTGCTCCTGTCCTTAGAAACTTGCTTCACCTCTCTGTCAGAAGCTGGTTCCTGACCCCAGGGCAGGTGGCGGATGGGATCCACACCTATCCGTGTCCCTGTATTCACTTACATTTCCTCTATAGGGCTTTTGCACCAAGATGGGGAATCATGAACTAAAGGTTACAAAGGATGCCAGGCTGGACCAGGAAAGCTGCCGAGACAAAGACACTTTGTTCCTGCTGAGTTTGGAGTAGCACTACTTTGGGCAGAGGGATGGGGTGGGCAGCAGGTAATAAAGTGTTAAACAACTTCACACACATTCACCAGATTCCCTCTTGTCACTGCTCATCCTCCCCTGCTTGCTTGCCTGCCTGGTGAGCAACTGTGCTCCCCATGAGTAACTAGAACTGTTATTACTTTTAATGGCAAAAATTCTACCACCTCCTAATGAAAGTGTACCTGGATTTTCAACAATGAGCAAATTTTAGCAGCAGTTCACTGTAATGCCAGTAAAAATGCAGTAACCAGTCTCCCGGTGATCCAGTGTTTTGCAATTGTTTTCCTAACTACATAAGCAAGCATCCATTTAAATCCCCACTGTGAGAATGGTCCATTTCCTGTTCCCAAAAGGAACAGGAGACATATACCCCAGGACTTACAAGTATTCAAATGAAACAAGGAGAAGGCAGGAGCATTCAAATGAAACGGATACCATTTGGGATGGGGGGTGGGGGTGGTGTGTGAAAACGATGTCAGCATCAAAGTGCTGTCCTTCTCCTTGTCTTGAAACTAAGATTAGTGACCAGAAGAGCACAATAAGGGAAAAAAAATACTCTAAGAGAGCTAATGGGCCTTGGCCAGAACTGTGACAATTCTGCCTCTCTTGAAACGAATTAAGAACTACCCAGAGAAAATTAAATTCACCATACACATGTATTTGCAGTCCCCAAAATATAAATTCTTCATTAGATTACAAAAGCAGGTAAAGTACCACCACCATCACCACACCCCCCAATTAGGGTTATCTGTGCAATGCCTGTTTGCCTGTCTAAGAAAACTTCAGCCTCTATAATTAAAGACTGACAAAACAAATCACAGATATGAACTAATCAAAATAAAATTAAACTAAGGCAGGTTAACTGATCTCTCAGAATTAGGGTCAAGAAGAGGTTTTCTTCCAGTGCAGACTGACATGTTTCTTGAGGACTGTTCATCCATCCCTGCAGCACAGGTTGTGAAGAAACTGCTACAAATCTTGTAATTTCAAGGCTTTGAACCCATGTGATGCATCCCCCATTACATCCATTTAGCCTTCTAGCACTGCTTAATCTAACCTGGTGATAAACAGCTGAATGGATAAAAGCCATGGGATGTATACAGACCCTGACTATAGAGCTGTGCTATTTCCTGTCTTAGGTATTTCACTGGGTGTATCAGGAGGTCTGTCCAAAAATGAGAAAGAATCTGTGTCAATCAGCAAAAGCTCCCATAAAGCACTCAAAGATAATTTCAAAAACAAAAGATTTTTTATTTTAATAGTAAACATTGGTTTCTTGGGATTGGTGTTTGTCTTTGTCTTCTCCTCCCACAGTTTTCTGTCAGAAACAATTTTGGCAGAAGACATTTGACCAACCAGTCTCTAGACTGACACTTTCACCAGTGACAACTCTTTTTTCCCCCAAGGCTTTCACATTTCACTTCTGCTTCCTGATATCTACTATTGAACTGTGAAATGACGCTCGGGTCTTACTTCACACACACAGAGCAATTTCCCACTGTAGTGAATGCACCCTGCTTGTGAAAGGCTTAAAGTTTTAACTTTTAAGCTAGGTCATGCCATTTAGGCGTACATTTGCTGGTAGGACTGAGAGCATCATCATGTCCTGCGTCCTCAGAAGGCAGGAACCATTCAGAAAAGCTCCTAGAGTTCCTCAGGACATTGGATGGTTGGAAAATATGTTGATCTCACTGAACTGCCACCTTTCATGGATGGCTTTTTCCAAGGTTTTTTGTACACCTTTGCCTGCGCAAATTTAGAAACAGATTTTTCCCTCCCAGAACAAATTATTATCTAGAAGTGAGGACACTTATGTAGGACACAGAAGCCTCATGCCCATCTACAGCAGCCCAAGCAAAGGCTCAAACTTGGCTCACCTACATCTCATCCCTTAAGCATCAGAGCATTAATCATTCCTAGGAAGGCTGTATTGTCCACAAGCAAGCTGATATAGTCCACTCATATTATTCACAGATTAAAGAAAATTTTGTGATTTTGTGCCATACTAGAACAGAAACTGATGATGAAATCTCAACATTTTTTGGAAAATAGTAGGTTGAGATGGTTCATTACATTGCAGTTCCCAGCTGCCCATCCAACCCCACCCTGAGCAGCAGAATCCATCCTTCAGCAGAGTTTACGCTGCTTTTCAAGCTAGGACATAGCCAAATGCAGTTTGTTATAAAAGGCCCTACTGCTCACCTACTGCAGTCAGCCAACACAGCAGGTACAGACCTCTCCAAAACAGACATGGCTGCTCTATACCACTGCCTCTACAACTGGCCTGGGCTTTGAGCTGGCAACTGGGACACTTAACTCGGGTTCGGTCCTTCCTTTTTATTCACAGATCTGATTTCTAAAGGAAGCATTTAGGTTTCTTCCTTTTAGCATTTCCTTGCAAATCAGATTCAATGCACGGGACTCCAATTTTCTGTCCACTTAGTCCAAAAAACTGAATTCTGCAGAGGAAGCCACATGATTTACCAGGCATTTCTGAGCATGTTCTTCAAGACTGTAACATTTTAATTATAACACTGGAAAAAACATCCATAAGAGGAAGCTGCTTTGCCAGCATCATGAGGCAACAGAGGAACAATTTCTTTAAATGCCCTTCTAAATTCAAATTAGGAAAATTAAATTCCCAATATCCATCTTGTCCACAACATGCCAACAGTTATGCATGTATACACATGCACAACACGCACACATATTTACATGTGCAAATGTGTGAATGTATATACATGTCATTATATATGTATATTTATAAATATGTGTTTTATATTTGTGTGTATGCACACAAAATTACAGGCGTGCTTATAGCGAGTCTGTTAAGGATGGTATCTCTTTCTGCTTGGCTGTCTCCTCCAGAAAAAGGTATAGAGCTGTGGGCTTTGTTCCCTGAGACATGCATATATTTTGTACCATTCAACAGGACAGGCCAGTCCCCCGCATCCCACATGGTGTTTGTGGTGGGGATTCCACATCCAGTAACTGTCAAGGGCTGTTAGAGAGGGCACGAAATCCATGCTGCATCTGACAGCACAGCAGTCTCCAGATAGCTGAAATCGCAATCGATAGCTAACAAATGGCCATTCCACTTACGGTATAATGAGCCCCGTCTGAGCCTGCTTTTCCCACAGAGATGCAGGCACTAATTCTAACACCATTAGCTCCTTTAGCTGGTCCTAATGACAGTTAAAACATGTAATAACATTTAAAACACAGACTGTAATTTCTTTTTCTCTGTTCAGAATTTGTACTTGGCCAGCAAACGGCTTAATGAACCAGTTTTGGAGACTTTTCTAATTACCAGCTGTCCCTGGAGGATTTTTATTTATTTTATTATGCAAAAAGTCACTAGACTAGCATCTATTTTGGCTGCTCCCAGAAACATTCTTCCTTCTAGTTGAAAAAGACTGCATCTCGTACTAGGTACTAAGGCAGCACTCTAAACAGATTCAAAGTCACTCCCACTAGCTTTCTCATAAGTCTCCGCAGCTCTGTCAGAGTGGAGTTGGGTCAGTTCACCAGGCTGAACTAATTGTTTTTCTTCGGTAGTATTTTAGTTCTGGGTCAGATGATGCACTTGCAATCTCCAGTTTCTCCGGTTTCAACTACAGATCTTTAAATTATTGGAGAGATAGGAAATGGTACATATGGTACATTAGATCTATTTTAAACCTACCTCCCTTCCCAGGGTCAGGCTCAGCCCTGCTTTTCATCTCAGTGTATTTTTTGTCGAGTTTGGTGCTGGTTTTCCATCATGTATAAGATGTAAAAATTAAAATCTGAATCTTTCTGTGATTAGGTTCTAATCACTATCCTACTATAAGAGAGGCAGCAAGGTTTCTTTCTCTCTTTTTTCCACTTCCAGTTTAATGCTGACAATGTGCTTGCTCTTGGGATGCAGGCTCTGCTCCTCTCAGGCTGCGGAGGGCTGGAGCACCAGTTTCCCTTCTTCTTCTGCCCACTCATGTCTGTAGCCCCTAGTCATGGTTTCTACAAGCCAGGAGATGCAACAGCTCATGTGGGTTGTCACACAGAAAGGGACCAGTAACTGAGGACAGTGTACACATGCTCAGCAGTGGCTTCCCAACACCCACAGGAGCAACTACTCTGGCACAACAGAGACCTGAACACAGACCGAGCTCCAGAGAGAGGATGCAGCCCCACAAGTCTGGGGCTGCTGGGACACCTTCAGCCTCTTACTTGGGCTGGGGCCAGGAAGATGGGTTCCTTGCCTGCAGGACGGGTGTGCTGGGGGAGGGTCTGTGTAGCTAGACATAGGAACTGCAAGAGGTCAGCAGGTTGCACAGCATCAGGGATGCCAAAAAGGGTATTGGATCTTCTCTGAGAGGATCTTGGATCTTCCCTTCAGCTTCACCAGCCCAAACCCCAAGGTGTACTGAAGGAGGTGCAGGCAGAGCCTGTGCTTATCAGGTTGGGATATGGAGACTTCTCTGGTGGTGAAGGCTAGGGGCTTGTGACTTCTGGCACTAGAGGATGCGTGAATAAACAGGAGGATTTAGAGGTCTGCATGCGGTTACAGGGCTGCAATCTCATTAGGGTCACAGAGACGTGGCAGGACAGCTCACATGACCAGAGTGCTGCCATGGATGGATATAGGATCTTTAGGAAGGACAGGAGGTGCAGTGAACTGGGTGAGCTGCCCTTTATGTGACAGAGCAGAGGGGATACATGCAGCTTGGGACCGGTAATGAGCCAGACAAGAGTGATCCTGTTGTTGTGGGCGTCTGCTGCAGACATCCTGATCAGAAATAAGTAGATAAAGCCTTCTTCTCCAGACAGCTGGGGGAAGCCTTTTGGTCACAGGCCCTGGTTCTTGTGGGGAACATTAACCACTCCAATATCAGCTGAAAGGGCAGCACAGCAGGTACAGGCAATCCAGGAGGTCTCTGGAGAGCATTGGTGGTAACGTCCTGACACAGGTAATTAGGCTGTGCTGCCTTACAACGTGACCTGGATAGGCTGGAGAGTTGGGCAGAGAGGAACTTAATGAAATTCAACAAGGATAAATGTAGGGTACTGCATCTGGGGAAGAATAACCCCATGCATCAGTACAGGTTGGGGGCCGACCTCCTGGAGAGCAGCTCTGTGGAAAGGGACCTGGGAGTCCTGGTGGACAACAGGATGACCATGAGCCAGCAATGTGCCCTGGCGGCCAAGAGGGCCAATGGCATCCTGGGGTGCATCAAAAGGAGTGTGGCCAGCAGGTCGAGGGAGGTCATCCTCCCCCTCTACTCTGCCCTGGTGAAGCCGCATCTGGAATACTGCGTCCAGTTCTGGGCTCCCCAGTTCAAGAAGGACAGGGATCTGCTGGAGAGGGTCCAGCAAAGGGCTACAAAGATGATTAGGGGATTGGAACATCTTTCATATGAGGAAAGGCTGAGGGATTTGGGTCTCTTTAGTCTGGAGAAAAGAAGATTGAGGGGGGATCTTGTTAATGCTTTCAAATACTTGAAGGGAGGATGCCAGGGGGATGGGAGCAGTCTTTTTTCAGTGGTGCCCATTGATAGGACGAGGGGTAATGGGCACAAGCTTGAACATAAGAAGTTCCATCTTAACATGAGGAGGAAGTTCTTTACTTTGAGGGTGGTGGAGCACTGGAACAGGCTGCCCAGAGAGGTTGTGGAGTCTCCCACTCTGGAGACATTCAAAACCCGCCTGGACGCTGTCCTGTGCAACCTGTTGTAGGTGACCCTGCTCTGGCAGGGGGGTTGGACTAGATGATCTCCAGAGGTCCCTTCCAACCCTGATGATTCTGTGATTCTGTGATTCTGTGAGGGGAGGTGCTCTGCTAAACCTCATATTTACAAGCAAGGAAGAACTGGTTGGAGGTGGAGAAGCTGTGGGTGGCCTTGACTGCAGTGATCATGAGATGGTGGAGTTCAGGTTCCTAAGAGCAGAGAACAGAGCAAAAAGCAGCATGACAGCTCTGGACTTCAGGAGAGCAGACTTCATGTATCTCCTTAGAAGAACACCATGATATACAGCCTGAGAAAGAAGAGGGATTCAGGAGAACTGGTTGATTTTCAAAGATGCCTCCTCCAGGCTCAGGAACAGTCTATCCCAATGAGCAGAAAATCAAGCAACAAAGGCAGGAGGCCTGTGTGGATGAACAAGGAGCTCCTGACTAATGTGAAACATTAAAAGCAGGCGTGCAAGACATAGAAGCTGGGTCAGATCACCCAGGAGGAATATAGAGATGTTGTCTGAGTAGGCAGGAAACTGTAATTGCTGCCAGCTAAGACTCAGTAAGGACTCTGCTCCTTCTGTCTGGACCAAACAGTGTATCATCGTGACTGAAATTAACTATAGGTCTATATCCTCACTTTTGTTCTACAGTCTACTTCAGCCTTGAAATAGGATCCTGAAACTACTGCCTTGGCTGACATAGGTGACCTATGTTGTCTCAGGTAGCTAATTATGCTCAAACGCTGTGGCTGGAATATCCAGAGCATATGCACAGACTATGGTTTCAACTGTTCCTCTGCAAAGGTGCAGTAGCTTTTTAATTTCATATTCCACCTAAACCCACCACCTTTTCCTCTTGAGTTCAAACGCTTCACCAACTATTGTCACAAAAACTATCTAAATAAATGATTTTGGAGATAAGAAGTGAGATGCAAGCACTAGATGTCATTAACACTAATCTCAAGGAGTGTGACAGATTGCAGAAATGTCTGTGTTAAACCGTGAACTTGTTTTGGTTGTACCCTTCATTGTATTGTAATTGCTATGTTGGACTAGGATGTATAGCTTCTGTTAGACTAATTGATATAGTTGGAAAAATGACAAGCTTCGTAATGAACAAGAATGTAATCTTCAGCTCCAGTAAATTCTGACACTATTTGGTATATCTTATGCAGGAAAATCAAAGAGTGAGTTCCTCCCCACTTCCCTAAGGAAGCAAAATTCCCATTGATTAAAATTGGGTAGAATCATATTAAACTACAAGTAATCATTCTCAGCCTGTATTTAGTTATGAAGTCTGCTGCTTATGTTTCAGACCTATAAAAGTATGCCCCAAGCAGCTTGTTTTTTGCCAGTTGTATGTATTGATCTAATAAAAGATTAAATTTCTCCTTAGAAACCTGAAGTCACTTATACATTCTTAGGGAGTCATGGCCAGGAAGACCTTTTGGTTTTGTCAAAGCAGCTGCATTCTTCATGCCACTCTGAATCCTCTTTACCTCTCAAATTAAACTATTCTTACCCTCTCGTATTAATTCCTGCCTGAATCCACTCATTGGAGAGTGGAGCTGTAAAAAGAGGTCTGCCAGAATGACTGGGCTTGAAAAGCGGGATCTCCATGAGGCAAGAAACAATGGCTCCCTCGTTGCCAAGTGCTCTTCATAACTTCTGATCCTCCCAAACAGTTTTGGTCAAAGTTAAGGTGGAGATTGCAAATGTACAGAACTTTGCACATTTTTTGAAAGCTGGCAGGGGAAATGAAGACCTGTGTGAGTGTCACACTGAGGGGCAGGCAATTGTGAATCTCTCTTTCAAGAAGCAGCAGCCATCTGGCATGGGTTCCTGTTTGCAGGATTAAACATGTGGAGTGCATGGAAGGGTCTAGGAGAACTGGAAGAAAGGCAGTGGAAATGAGTCAGAGGACTTGCAGCAAAAACCCAGGAGAGTTTGCCGGCCATGTGGGCAGAAGCTGCAGATTTTCATCACAGGATCTTTTGTCCCACCTGCCAGTAGCTGCTCTGTGCAGCCACATTGGCATGTGTATGTCCCAAGCAGTACGGCTGGCCCAGAAAGGCTTCTTTGGCCCTGCCTGTGGCAAGAAACACTGTGAAGCCAGGATTTTGCAGTCTGATAAATCATTTATGACCAGGCATGCATTTTGTAGTTGTTTCTGACTTCCAGCTTGCATTTTGATTGACAGACCACTCTGTGAGCTTGGAGAATGGCTTGTATTAGCCAGTGTTAATAATTATACAAGAAGAAGAATCAGAGTAGACAGCTACGATCTTGTCTTCAGGTAATTGCTTTGTGATAATAAGGAAGAAAGATGGCCGGAAGGCCAAGAGAGTTTCTCCAGACTCTGATACCCCCAGATTATTTTCAATAGGACAATTCATTGTATCTTTTGATCTTTTCTGAGAGCGCCATTTTTTTTAAAAGGTGTGGAATTTCCTTTTTATTCATGGTCTCTACTCTTTGGTGAAGCTGGAGCAGGGTGCCTGCAACCTAACAGGCATAAATTTAAAGACAATATTTAGAAGCCTGTAAAAAGGTGGCCCTGAGAGTCTCTCATGACCCATGAATAACAAGTTAGCATTTGCACCATATTTAATATGAAGATTGTGACCAAGCCATTAACCTTTAGTAGTGGCCACTGAGTATATGTGTCACATAGTACAGAAGGCACAGTAAATCTGTTGAAACAATGCACAGCATGTGGAGTGGCTTCTCAGCTGCCAGCTAAGATAAATGATATGTTATTTGTCACTGCTATCTTTATTGCTTCTAAGTTTGGGACTTCATACAGAGCAATCTCTGAATCTTATCTCATCTTTACCCCGATGGTGGCTTTTCTTTTTTTTTTGATTGGCGACATTTTATATCAAATGATGCACTGTTGTGGGTTTTTTATCCTTAAATTTTAACATTTAATTTTTGCTAATTCCATATAATCATAATGGCTACGTCTCAAGCACTGACTGTTGTTGAAAATCACACTCCAGTAGAGCTGAAAATGGAGATCTTAATACACAAATATCCATTCTAACACCTTGGCTTAGGAAATCTGGTGTTATATGGGTTGATGTCCAACTCACAGTTTCTTCTCCTTCAGACAATTATGTATATTTACCATTACCCAATGCTAAACCGCCTTTGCAAAATCCAGATACACAGATCCAGCTTATTCATCTCACATAGAGCTTTCCTTGTTCTCACCTGGGAAGCTACAGCTTCTTTCTAGCCCTTGCTCAAGTCAGTGTGGTGTATTTCAAAGTTTACAAATCTAGCTTTTCATGCAATACAACCCTTAGTTGGCATGGAGGGAAGGGAAGGGATCAGACGATGCAATTCAGAACACTTGTGATGAGTGATCAGAGGATGATTTAGCATCGTGTAATAGTCTGGCTCATCCTTTCTCTCCGGGGTTTCCAGCCTCAATGGAGAGGGTATTCATGTAGCAGCAGTTGTGCTACCACAGTTTAAAGCTTGTTGCATTCAGAGAAACCCTCATCAGTGCACTGATTTACTTTAATATGGTAGGCTACACATTACAAAAAAATTAAGATTTTCCCTGCAAATGAGTGAGGTTCATTTGCAAAACTGGCAAGAAGCCTAATGACAGGCCTAGTAGCAAGACGTGAGAGCTACCAGCACATCCAAGACAAACCCATTCCTTTCTGTAAGTCACAGTCCTCAAATCTTAGGATCTAATTTCTCATATGCCCATTATTTTTCAACCATCCCTGAAGGAACCCAAATTTCACAAATTCATAGACATACTACAAGGTTTTGCTGCTGTTTTCCCTTATGGGATTGTTAGGTTTTATATTTACCATGACTGAATAGCTGCTTAATTTGTTTTTCTAGTCTCATTAAGATGACATAAATATAACGGATACAGCCACCTCCCATCATCCATAATAGTAATTGTATCACCTTCTCTGTACTAATGTACCTTTATTTATAACTTACAAAGTTCTCAAGCTCAGGACTGATGGTTAAAATAATCTCCCTGAATGTGATTGGAATCAACAATATTTTTAGGCAGAATACTCTCATGTATTTATTAAAGCAGAGTTGAACAAGCTATCCATAGAGAATAGCTGAACCACTGCGTGTGATTTACCTGTTTTGTAAGGTATTTGTTAACATATTCTTATCTTTCCCAAAACACGTTCATTACCACAAATTGTTCAAATGCATGTTGTTATATTTCAAGTTCTTTTTAAATTATCTTATTCTGCATTTAACTATTTGTTATTTAGTAATTTTCATTATTTTCCATTCAAGCTAGTGGCACATGATTCTATTACCGAAGTCCTGCATACCAGCAATTTTAGTGTGAAATTTAGGTTCCATTTTCTACAAAATGCTTGGGAACCTGAGCCACATATATCCACCTCATACAATAGGCTTATGCAAAAACCGTGATTTGAATAGAATATTTTGTACCTAAAGTAGGGCTGCAGATAAGAATGCTGCAAAGTCCACATCACCCCCTTTGAATCTCTTCTAAATTTGTATCAGATTATAGAATTTGAAAATGTAAAAATAAAAATTCCATACCTCTCACCTAGCATGAATTCTCAGCTGAGAATGTTTATAAAAGAGAAAGCAGTGATAGAAGGTCAATTGTAAAACAGAAAGACTGAAAAAAAGAATATAAAACAGGCATCTGGACTTTCTAAAGTGGTTCATTAAAACAATAGAAGGTAAAAGAATGAAAGAAATGTCATGAGATATACTTGCCTAGATTTCACACTCTACTACCATTTAATACAATTTAAATGCCACAAATTCATTTTGTGACATCAAATTGAGTTGGCAGTGACCAGGAAAAAAAAAAAAGACATTGATGAAGAGTCCACACATTAAATGTAAATAATTAAGGAAGACCTTGACCTGAGGACAGACAGAACTTCACATAAAAAATTATACAAACTGGATCATAACTTAAAAGGCACCTTTAATAGATATTCATCATGGGTAATTGTTATAGACAGGAATATCACAACTATTCAGAATGTCATGAAAGTGATTTCTTAAAATATGTTCCACCTTTTGTCAAGACGAAATGTATTACCACTGTACAACCTGACTAGGCAAAAAATATCCACTGGGAAACAGTAGCCTAAAAATATAAAAGTAGCCATACGTGCCAGATATAACATTCACTGACCAGAGACATAGGTTTACGAAAAATTGGAAGTACTAGACAACCATATGCTGGAAATTCCCTGGTGTGTCGTCCCACCATCCAGCGATGTATGGTTTCAGATGTCCCTGATCCAAATATTTAATCTGGATGCAATCTAGACAATTTTTTTTAAATGCGTCTTGAGGGATTGCTCTTTGTGAATTTGTTTCGTTCCTTTCTGAACTCATCTATATTTTCAGTATCCAAAACTTTGAGTTTATTTGCTTAATGATGTTTTATGTAGAAAAAGACTCCTTTTCTGCTTGTTTCTGATAGGCCTACTACTTGATAATTTCATACAGTGCCATTTTCTGAATGCCTCCACCTTCTACATGTCATTAGTAACTTTTTAGTGTTTTCAAAGCCAAAAAATTTTAGTCCATTTAGGTTTTCCTTGCTCCCCATTTCTGATCACATCAGCCAACCTTTTTTTAAATCTTTTCTGGATCAACAGTATATATATGTTTGTTATCCAATTTTTAACCCAGAAGGAGACAGTCTCTCTTGTCTACTTACAGCTTAGTTTCCTTAAGTATTTGGTGAGTGAAAAGATTATCTTAAATCCAGATCTCCTTAATTCCTCCCCTTTAACTAATTCCTTACGTCAAATAACGCTAAGGCTCATGAATAAGGGACGTCTCTTTAGAAAAAAAAAGCATATTCTAATTATATAATTTCTCTGTGTCTTTTCTATTCTCTCTGTTTTCTGATATAATTTGTTTTATAGCTTCAAAAATTTTCCAGTGTGGCAACAGATCTTATATAGTGTTAGAAGTGTCTTGGGGAAGGGGAGGGGAGGGGAAGGGGAGGGGAA
>VZSZ01006963.1:117425-242774 GCA_013398815.1 Ibidorhyncha struthersii | reverse complement strand
AGGGAAGGGAAGGGAAGGGAAGGGAAGGGAAGGGTTACATTTGCCAACACTATTCGTCTATATCAAGGTATACTATAATTATAACTTTAGAAAATCCTTATTTCAGTTTCCTTTGAACTCTTCAGGAAAAACCTTCTCGCTCTGCAGTTATTATCCATTTTATCATTTTGCACTTAGGACTCTTCTACTGAAACTTAAATTTGAAACAATTCCTTAAATTCAACCCCTGTGAAGATGAGTTTCAATGTGGGAACCTCCCTTGAGCTCTTTTGTAGCAAATGCTGGCACAAGGGATTCAGTTAACTCTTTTGCTATGGCCTTATTTTTGTGTTTCTTTATACCTCAACTAGGAATCAGCAGTGCAAGCTGGCAAAATTCCTGCATTTGTTGTTTTAAGAATTTTTTCGTATTTGTTAATGTTTTCACCAAGTTCTAACTCAAATTTTTTTTTACTTAAATTTAACTAGAGAGTATTTATGCTCCTTTCAATTTTTCTCATTTGGACAAGTCTTCCTTTTTTCTCTTAAGCATAGTTTTTACTTCTAATATCCTCTGTGGTTAATGATGCTAGAATTTTGTTTATCATTTTGATTTTATGCGGTCCTTTGAGAATCTTTTCTTTTGACAAGTAATACATATTTAATCAATGCTTCCACTGTGATGTCTGAAGAAGTCTTCATGCCACCTACAAGAATTTCATCCTTTTCCATGCTCTTCTAAAGTCCCTTTTAACCAAATAAACTTTTTTTCTCTTCCTACAAGGCTGTTGAATTTTAGCTGAACTTGTTGTTCAGGTAGCCTTTTGAAGTAATTGTTCCAAGAAACAGTTGTTTATGGTGACTAAAATTATTCTCTATGGCACACTCTGTTGTGATCAGTATACCATCTACGCATGGCATAAATGAAATTTCCTGCTATTGGTGTTTTGTTTCCTCTCATAACCACACAGATTTCCTTTAGCGTACCATAAGTATTGCCCCTATTATGTTTGGGTTATCCCAGCTAATACCATAGGCTAATACCATATTCATTCTCCTTATGTCTGGGAATTCAGCACTGGCAATTCAGTCTGTAAGGATTCTGTAGTTCTCATTATGTTACTCAGCATTGTTTTCTCTAAGGTATAAGATCTCTCTGTCATCAATATGATTTATTTTATCATTTGATCAAAAGGTTTAAAACAACCAGTTGGATATAATAAGGAATTGCAATGGATAAAGCTCAGGATTAGAGCAGATCTGGAATTTTAAAGTATGATTTCTAGTATATACTGCATTTTTTTGACACTGAATTCATTTACTAGCATGTTTCGTGAACTATTTATTGAAAGAAAGTTCTCAACTTCTAAACTTCTGACTAGATCTAGGTGAAAAAAGTAAAATGCTAGTTCACAACAATCAAGACAGGCACTTCTTACTTTGGTCTTTCCAGGGTTTGATTCCTAGCTATGCTACTGACTCCCTATGTCATTTCCCCTTGTTTCCTACTTTAAGGGCTTTGAATTAGACCCAATATATATGAGGTAGAGAGGGCTGGAAATTGCCTAGATTGTTGTAGAGAATAATAAATAGCATGAGTCACATGAATTTTCATTTTAACACTCTACATTTCTGGGGAGGTTTTGGGAGGTTGGCCTAATAGGCTTAACTACTCATTACTGTAAAGAAGGTGGTGGCAATATTTACTTGAGCAAAATTAAGTTCTGTTCTATTGCTTGTATATGACTCATATGGGCGTTAATAATATTCATCCTCTCATTTTTGCAGGTGAGCATTTTTACAAAATATTTTAATATCTTGAGGTGCATTAAGAAAAACATTTTTATAATTTATTCCTCCAGGAAAAACACAATCCTGCTTAGTCATTGTCCTAAATTTTCTCTAGACATTTTGAACAACTGCAAAATAAGTATAAAATGTTCCGAAGTTGGAATTAACTACCTTGCATTCACTTGCTACTAAGGGCACTATCAATTTTATTTCTTGAATAGAAACTCAGAGAAGCAAATGGAATTGGTATTGACAGATCGAGGAGGGTTTTGTCAGTCAGGGCTGCTGAGTGGTACAAGGACTCCATGGATAGAACAAGGAAAGCTCAAGATTGTCTGGAGACTGACATTAGGTTTTTGAAAGGAGAGATGGTGGTCAATGTGAATCACATGCTCCAATCACTTATTCTGCTGTGGGTGATCCTGGCAGTCAGATGCTATTTAAAATGTAATATTTAAAAAAGGCACAGAAGAGGGTCAAGATTGCTTTTTACATATTTCCTTAGAATAGTTTGCTATGTTTTTGTAAGCTCTGCCTAAAATCCTTTTCACTATAATAAATCAAAATACATATATAAGGTAACATGAGGTTGATTTCAGTTAATAATATGATATTAATATAACACAATTAATTTTTAACTGAACTTTAAATCAGCAAATTGTGTAAGTGTGGTTCTGTACACATGCCCATTAAGGAAAATTCTTGAGCATATGCTTAGCCATAAGTATGCAGTACAATCCCTCATATCAGTAGGAAGTGAATGTATGTCATATGCTTTTCTGAAAAGGGTTGAATTTCCAAATTGGACCCTATAACATATTACTTAAGATATACACGCATCTGGTTCATAAATGGCTATTTAAAAAATGTCAGTGTTGACAAGAAATAATTGGAGAAGTGAAAGTCCCCTGCAAGTATAATATTTATTTTAAAAATGTATTGTTAAAAAGAATTACATTATCATCTGCTTTCTGTGAAGTCTTCAAAATCCTGTGATATTTAATTTCCTCTTAAGGCCCATTAATGCAAATACAGGAATTATGGAAATTAACTTTTGCTCATCTTAAACCAAGAAATTAAACACCTAATCCTTCTCTAATGTAGCTTTAGTTATCAGTACCCTTCTGTACATGCCTTTTTTGCTAGAGACACTTGGAGACCAGGAGAGAATATTTTTTAAAGCCCCAGGGTGAGGAGGCTGCTCTCCTCTGTGTGTAAGTCCGGGCAGACCCTCTTCCTGCCCAGCCCCTGGTGGGTTTCTGCGTGGGAAGGTGCTGAGGGCTGCCTTCAGACTTGGCTTTCATCTGCAGGCTATCACAGATCTTGTTAGAGCTTTGGAAAAAGTTCAGCACCTTTCATCCAGGCTAAATGGATGAAGAAATTAGGCTCCTTTGTGGTGTAAGATAGCCAGAAATAGGCTTGGAAATTGTGAGCAGGGAAGCTACCGACTGTTTTTCCTTCTGCCTCAGGAGAAGCCAGACCTCTTGTGTACACTCTTTGTAAGTAATCAGCACCAAGAAGAATGCCCAGCTTGTATTATCACTTTCCCTTCTCAAGAAGAACAAGCTGGCAAGATCTCAGCTAGTGACTAGTTACTCAGGTCAGAGACATCAGTACACTAATATTATATCTTTTGAAAGTGTTTACTGGGCTCTGTTTCTTCAGTTTCCAAATCGCAATTCAACAAATTAAAGTGAGATTTTGATGGTTCATGTTTATGAGCTGAAGTACACTATTGCACGAAGAAAAGCGGGCTCCTTGGAGACAGAAATTGGCTTTGATACTCTCCATCTAATATTTAGCAGTTATGATGGAAAAGACAATAAATTGAGGAGAGGGAAAGGAGTATTTGAGAGGCTATAGTTTTCCAAGATTAAGCTTTTTGGTGGCAATACTGGCTTAAAGAGTTCCTGCCATCAGTATCTCCCTTTCAGCTATATTGGCACTATGAACTTGATTTGAAAAGTGATATGGCTAAAACTAAATAGAAAAAAGAATTATCTCTTTGCCTGAGAATTTTCATGCCAGAAATTTTCTATTCTTCAGTCCAGCTCAAAGAATCCAGTTTCTGCATACCAGGGATGCACAAAATTGTCACCTACAGTATACCAAGTGCAAATTGTAGAGGGATATACGCCCAAAACCCAAACTTATACTACAGTCTAAACTGCTCATGTAGATCCACTTAGAATGGCTGAGCTTGATCCTCTCTCAGATCTCTCCAGTCTCATGCAAATCCAAATGGTTTCCTGTGATCAGAGATCCTTTATCACATATGTAGTTTTGATCAATGAAGAAATTAATGTATGAAATACCTCAATGTATTGCATTACTAAGTGATTAAGAGGTATACTGACTGCAAAGCTCAGTGTTACTTCATATCTGCGTGATATCCCATGAGACAAAAACACCATGAGAATAAGAATGTGCTTTACATATTAGGAATTACTTTCTGGCAGTACAGGAAGCCTGTGCTAATGTTGTATTCTTTTATATTTTAATGCTTTTTATTTTCAATGTGCGTTTCATCATAAATGCTTTATAACACAGAAACCCTGGGAAGAATAAGCTATGGCAATGACAGTATCGTCATAATATAAAGGATTTCAAGGCAGAAAAGGTAAATCCCTCTATCTAAACAGGCATCAAGGCACTGCAGTGATTCTTTTTTATTACAGATTGAAACAATACCCTTATTCTTTATAATTTCAGGCAATGCAGTACCAAACAATGTCATATGAAAGGCAGACCTGAATTCCAAGAATCCTGCATGTGAAAAATCCATCAATGTCACTTCTATCAAATTGCTGACTTGATTTGTTGGTTTGAATCTGGGACAGATCACAGTGTGAGTAAAGAGAGAACAGATCCAGCAATGAACAAGCAGAAGAGGAATTAAGGCTTAAAACCTTTAAAGTGAAAAAAAGAGATGTTTTAAAAGAGACCTGGAAAATGCAATCCAAGTTGAGTGTCTAAGGTGCATTTTGCTGAGTGGCAGGAGAAGCAGGACAGGATGAGACCGAAACAGTGATCTAGAAGATGCAATTTGTGATCTGACTCTCCTCTGTGCTTCTTAAAAATTTAAATAAATTTTAGGAGGTTCAGCTGCACTGGGAAATATTACCCAATTTTTGTAATTTTACACTGCAAGCTGGCAAGCAATCTTACTGCAGAAAGGTGGTAGGAAAATGTCAGCCTGTAAGGAGACCACCACCAGGCTCCCATCCTAGCTCCAAGGAAACAAAAATTTTCCACATCCAGAAACTGAATTCAACTGTGCTGGTGGCCTGAAAACGTTTTGTAACAGTTCTGTTAATGTTATTGCTAAAAGCCTCCTAAAATGTTAAAGATTAGGCAATTTTTAAGAACTTCAGAGTAGCAACAAGAACAGCATCACCTCTCAATAAGGTTACTCTGCCCTTTCAGATTCTGCCTTCAAGGGTATTTGGGCAGCTAGTGCTGCAGTGGGATGGCAGGCTTTGTTTGGACTGAATTGTGTTTTATGATAACATCAAAATGTTTTTATGGCAATCAGTTTTTATCTTCTAAAAAGAACATAAATTTCAGGGGTAATATATCTGAAAACAAGAAACTAAACAATACAGAGGAAAATCATCAGGAGGGACTTGATGGCTGAAAATGGACATGAATGTACTGCTTCTTACAACTTAATATAAATTCACACTTAGCACCAGAATACAGGGTTTAGCTCTTAAGAAATGGAAGATGACATGCTTTTGGAAAGCAGGAATCACCTGTAAACAACTTGGCTTTCTGCCACAATTTGACTTTTTGTGGATATATTTGGTAGTAGATTTCACTGTTCCAGAGAGCAAAAAATTAATTTTTGCAGAATATTTTTTATTAACTTAATATTCTTACGGTATTTTATATATGAACTTTGATCCAAATCGATACACATGTAAGCTCTTTCAGTGTTTGCAAGAACATAAACAACTGGCTGATGAACAAGTCAATCATGTGATGCCAAAAACTGGAGTAAATGGAAGACAGGAAACATCATGATTTATGACTTGGAAATAATACATTTTCACTTATTATTTTCTCTCTCAGTGTGCAATACCCCTGAAATCAGAAATATTGATTGCATTTTGCAAGTCAGACTGAAAGATGGGTTTCTTTCTAAGTTGTTCAGAGTTATTATGGGTCCAGACTACAGGAGTAAAATCCATATTGGACATCCTAGAAGGATATGGTTGGATGGGGCTTTGAGCAACCAGGTCTAGTGGGACGTAACCTTGCCCATGGCAGCAGGGTTGGAACTAGATGATCTTTAAGGTCCCTTCCAATCTAAACCATTCTATGATTCTATATGGCCTCTCTGACTGGGGCAGTGTACCTGAGTGAGGTGAGCAGAGTGGGTCAGGTGATGGTGACAGACTTGACCAACAATCCAGCGTCCATCAGAGAAATGTGAGATGGCAGGTGAAGGAGCATCAATCCCAGGCAACAAGCCAGGTCCACCTACCGTTGCTATAAGCAGGGCCCTGAGACCACATCTCTAGAACTAGATGTTCCTCAATCCTATCCCACCATCTCAGTTCCATGGAGCAAGCACCCCTTCCAGTGCAGCTAGGAGAAAACAGCAGGGCCTGTGGTGGTGAGTGGAGATGGTTTGGAGTCAATGTCTGGACCTGCTTCCAAGGTGAAGAATGGGTGGCACTCATAGTCTGAAGGTTCTTGCTGTAGGTCAAAATGGAGCCTAAACTACACCCACAAGACAAAACAGCTATTCTGTATCAGCAGAACTCTGAGACTTAACTCACACACGTGTCAGTTGGTGCTGCCAGTTCTTTATTATTCAGTCACAAACCTGTTATTGCCAGAACAGGGGGAGCAATGGAAGAGCTGTCATGAAATCTGATCCTGGAAGGTATCAGGAACTGTTCACTGCCTTTAGCTCCCGCTGGAAGCTAGAAGCCCTTTATCACTTTTGAAGACAATACTGCAGGACCTCCTGTCTTTCACAGCACAAAGAACTATAGGAAGGCAAAAATGCGTTTTCTCTCCAAAACTGGAGGAGGAGGGGAAAGAAGCTTTTGCTTATAGCAAGTTTTGAGTTGGACTTTGATTTTCTGAGTCTCTGAAGCACTGAAGCGTGCATTAACCCGGATAATGCTGCTACAAGGGTACTCAGCTTCTTGCTTAGCATGTTCTCTGCGGAACTGCTGGGGGTTTGATCGGTGACCGGAGTAGCAGGTTATGTGTCTGGGCTGAATATAAGTGTAACTAGATACCCATAGTCCATAAATAAGCCCAGCTGGATACTGCGGGGTGACTGAAGAATGAGCACTGTGCAGTAGCCTATTAGTGTTACAGGCCAAAAGGGAAGGGTGGTGGAGGCAACAGTTTTAAAGGTCTCTGTTCTTCCTGCTCCCAGGCCTGGCAATACCTGAATTCATCTTTGGTACACCCTCAAATCTCATTGAAGTTTCTTTGACCTTTGTGAGGTTGCTCACAAGCTACAGGATAAGAGTTTAAATCATGACTTTTTTCTTCTCTTCCATCTGCCTTCTCTAGATGAATCTTCCTCACAAGGATTGGACCAGCCCCAAACTCTGTGTGACTGGAGCCATAGGTACTGCCTCCTTTGGTTTCCTTGGCAAATATTGCATAGTTCCAGAGCAAACAAACAGACAAAAGGAATTAAAAAAAAAAAAAAAAAGGCAACCTAATCAAAAATGAAAGCAATCCTTTGTACTTTTGTACTGCTTAGAATGGAAAAAAGGAAGATGAGTTGCAGTTTGGTATAGAAGTGTGAACAGAGCCAAAACAGTTCCTTTTCAGCGCTTGCATGCGGTCCACAGGTAGAGATGTGAACAGCACTATGCGACCCAGCTCTTTAGTCCCAGATACTACTTGTACCAGATTATACTGTTTGCAAACACAACACAAACTTAGAAACTATGTGGGAAATAAGGTTGCTACTTACACCCAGAAGAAATCACAAGCTTCTCACTGATAGCTCAAGAGCAGAAATAGAAGCAAAATTTCCTATGAATTTGTCATTCGGCTCCAGTTAGCAATATGACAGCATGTTAGTAATGGCTGCTTTGCTCATTTCTGCCAAGGGAATTCCACAATCTGTTCTACACGGGCCTCAGATTCCTCCAGGTTAATCTAATGCATGATCTCCAGCCTGAAAAGCTTAAATACTCACAGCTCTTCTCCCCAAGAAACAAACATATAATCAAATCTCATGCTTCAGGGAATAAGCTGCTGGCTGCAGGCTCTGCAAGGACTACTTCCCTTATTTTATGGCTTTGCACAAATTGTGGGGTTTGCCTTTCCTCTGAAGCATGAGGCATTAGCTACTGCTGGATACAGAATACCAGGCTTAATAAAGCAATGTTCAGAGCTAGCAAAGGCTGAGCTTTTATGTTTTTGTCAGTAGTACTCTGTCTTTTCCTCTAAATTCTGAGGCAGGGGAGAAATATTAATTGGCAGCACTGTTTGCAATGGTACATCTGAAAGCAGATGCACCGAAAATGGCACTACCTGTAAAGCAAACATGACTGATTATCTGGGGATCATACCTATGCTTGGGATCTCCTTCAGGATGAGAGAGTCTGCTGCGTGTAAATAGAAACACAGCTTTTATGAATGTTTCTCAAATGAGCAGATCTCTCAGAGGATTTGCTATAGCTCTCCGGTTATTATTTTATGGGCCAGTGACCAGGCTGTGCTTATAGCAGAGAAAGTAATGCAGTTGCTGTTCGGTTTGCAGACATCTGACACAGTACTGCAAGCGAATGCAAAAGGCTCTTCCATGGGAATAGGAATGCAGTTGTAAAAATACCTGTGCCACAGGTGGGCTCCCCTCACTAAGGCAGCCAGCTCTCTTTGTCTCACAACTTATGCTCAGAAGATAGCAATTCTGACTCATTTTCACAAAATTAGATTTCATTCCACCATTACCCCTGCCCTATAAATTTTACAGAGTGTCAGGACAAAATGTGGAGCCCAGGAAAGACACTGCAGCTAAATTATCTCAAGCAAGGGAAAAGCCTTGAATATTTTACAGGACTGAGTGGCCCTACGTATTGTGTTAGTCATAAACAAGCACAATACGAACTCACATCTGGGTTCTCGGCTTCTAAATATAACGAAACTGCCAAGGCAACAGATGAGATTTTCCCATCAATAGCCATTGAGCAGACACTTATTCTGTGATCAGTTTTAGACCAAGAAGAAGTAATATGGCCTTGTCACAGGTAAAATTTGCGATTAGAAATAAACATCCTCCATTTTATGCCAATCTTCTTAAAGAAGCAAGGCCATTTGTGCTAACAGCAACAACAAAAGAGCAGATAAACAATTTGACCCGGAGGTTCATTTAATAGTTGAGTAAATGTATGGGGGTTTTTTGCTAGAAAACCAGGTTTGTTAAAAGAAGACTGCAGCTGAGCAAATTCAAGCTATCACCAGCTGCCTTTAAATTGCTTCTCCTTTTAAATTTTAAATGTTTGGTGCAGTTAATTAATCTTCTAGTTCCCTTTCAGTTGGCATCTTTGGAGGTGGAGATAGAAACAAAACACCTCCTGGAAACTACAGTGAGGGTGTCACGAGATTATCTAATAATCTTCACTCCCTATAGGTGATTACTGGAGAACCTCCAAACCTGTGATATTTCAAAGGAGAGATACAGCACCATAGCACATCTCCACAACAGCCAGAACAGCCGTCAGGGACCTTTGTTCAGAGTGCTTAATCAGGAACTGATTACCTTGCATTTCCCCTGTTTAGTTCTTGCATGCATCTGATGTCTCTCTTGACACTGGAAATTGTACAGGACAGGTGAGGTCTCATTTTAGATGTGAGGGTTGCCAGTCTGCCAGGGTGGAGGTCTGCAGTATACAAGCAAGAGATAATAACAACAGCAAAGAGAAACAATGGAGTAAATTGTCAAAAGACATCTAAGAGCAAAATTTTGTGGAAAACCAGAAGTACCTCATAAGTGCAGCATAAGAGTAAGAAAATCTGTGAGAACAGAAACGTATGCTTTGTAATCTCTCAGTAGTAGCTAGGTGGAATTAAGATGGCAGCACACAGTGGATGAAATGCAAGTACAATAGTAGGTGCCAGGATGTGAAAAACAAAACCAAATGATTTATGACTCTGATTCCCAAGTGATAAGAACAAACATGATAAAAGTAGAAGAGTAAAGCTAGTTAGACAGGAGGACAAATCACCTTGATACCAATTTGTAAAATAAATAACTTTTCAATAAAAATTGGAACTGCAAAAAAACTGCATTTTCACACATAGCTCAGAGATCACATAAATGCCAAGTGACATGACAGTTGCTGAAATAAATGCTTTTTTTATGAACAGCAGGGTAGTAAAGCAAGCAAAATAGATGCATAAAATGGGTAAATTTCCAGTGTATTAGTTATTGCTGCCTCTGAACTGTAGTAAATTACAAACTCATTTTTACCTTTTTTTTTGTGTTCATGAATACATTTTTGGGACTGTTTTTCCACCCCCTACTTTCACAACTCCATTTTTTTAGAGATTTATATTCTTCTTTAAAGCCTATAAATAAGAAGAATCCAGGTCTTTTCTATATGAGGGAAGAGGGCTGAAAACTCAGAAGAAACTATTTACTATGCATTTCTGAACTTTTTTTGCATAAATTCTGTTATCTGTGAACAGACCACTTCCATAAAACTTGTATTTGTCTGTATATTTTTCCCCTTACAAATGAAATCCAAAGTAAGTTTTCCTCCAAAAATCATGAACCTACCCACCCTGCAATTTTCTCCTTCATTTTTCTTCTCTTGTTTATAGAACAAAATCACAGTATGTTCTCTTTATTTACTGCTCACTATACCTATAAATAAAGGATGTAAGATTATCAAGACGGAGTGGACTGGAGTCAAAGAGATGAAAGATTTATTTGAAATACAAGTTGACCATTCCCAGCTGAGAGGAGGAAACTAGTCAGTGACTCTGAAAGTGAATAGAGTAAATAAGTGCCACAGAGAAAATGTTCATCTCTGACTCTGATTACATCCTCTACCCACAGCAAAAAAACCCCACAGCTTTTCATCCACCAGCACCCCCACGTCCTTCTCGGCAGGGCTACTCTCAATCCATTCATCCCCCAGCCTGTATTGATACCAAGGGTTACCCCAACCCAGGTGCAGCATCCCGCGCTTGGCCTTATTGAACCTCATGAGGTTCACACAGGCCCACTTCTCAAGCTTATCCAGGTCCCTCTGGGTGACATCCCATCCCTCGGGCATGGAACTGCAACACTCAGCTTGGTATCATGTACAAACTTGCTGAGGGTACACTCTATCCCACTGCCTGTGTCATTGATGAAGATATTAAACAATACAAGTCCCAGTACAGACCCCTGAGGGACACCCCTCATCACCAGTCTCCATCTGGACATCAAGCCATTAACCACTACACTCTGGGTGGTACCATCCAGCCAGTTCCTTATCCACCAAACAGTCAACCCGTCAAAGCCATACCTCTCCAATTTAGAGAGAAGGATGTTGTGGGGGACAAAGTCAAAGCCCTTACAGGATTCCACATAGATGACATCCGTAGCTCTTCCCTTGTCGACTGATGGAGTCACTCCATCATAGAAGGCCACTAGGTCTAGCAGGAGCTGCCCTTGGTGAAGCCATGCTGGCTGCCTCGAATCACCTCCCTGTCCTCCATATGACTTAGCACAGCTTCTAGGAGGATCTGTTCCATGGTCTTCCCAGGCACAGAGGTGAGGCTGACAGGCCAGTAGTTCCCAGGGTCCTACTTTCTACCTTTTTTAAAAATGGGTGCAATGTTTCCATTTTTCCAGTCACCGAGGATTTCACCTGCCTGCCATGACTTTTCAAATATCATGGAGAATGGCTTGGCAACTACATCAGCCAGTTCCCTTGAGACTCGGGGATGAATCTCATCAAGTCCCATATACTCCTGTATGTCCAGGTTCCTCTGTACCTGTTTTCCAGTGCAGATTCCTGGTACAGATTCCTTCAATTCTCATGAGTTCTTTTGTTTCACAGAGATCGAGACATATTACTCAAACTGGATATATCTTCTTTTAATTGAATTTCTCAATCACACCATTCAAAATTTATCCAGAACAGATTAATGCACTACAACTCAGGCCCTATTTCATCTAGCTGCCTGATTAATGTGTAGTTCTGTGACTTTCACATGAAATTCAAAACAGGCATTCCAAATTATTCAGTGAGATAAAATAAGACCAGCAAAGAGAAAAACATCCTGCTTTCATTAAAAGTCTTATTCACATTGGTGCAAAATTAGTGAAGTAAAATAAGAAAAGTGTCAAACCTTAAGGACTAGTTTTTCTCCTTCACCAGCCACCTCCCAGTTTTTCTTTACCTTTACTGATCATTAAAGCTGCTAAATGTACTAAAACTCTATCCATGGAGCTGACAGAGTTGAAAAGGAGAATAGCAAAGTATAACAACATTTTTAATCAAAGAGTCACTAGGAAATCTTTGGTGGGTTCTGCAGTGAACACACACATCCAAAGGCACCCCAGTCCTGATGGTCAGTGAAGGACATCTGCTTATTTGCTTTTTCTTTTCCCAGGCTGTAGAGCAGAAATATAGCGGAGACTTGATATTAGACTCACAGGTGGTACCAGTTTTCAGTTACTGTTGATTCAGGCTGACATACATATCTATACCCCACCAAGTGCAAGTGCTGGGCTCTCTTTACGCACATGATTCTATTGCTTAGCAGCTTGAGTCTTTTCTTGCTTGTTTGCTTCTCCAGTCTTCATTCTAGTTTGTTACCAATTATCAATCTTATAAATGCAAATAAGAAGGCCCATCCAGGAAATCTGGGGCTTTGCCTGGGTGTCATTTGGACTGGGCTCTCAGACTTCACAAGTATGTTTCTGTCTTTCTAAATGGGAAACAAACAGCATTGCTGACTGAAATTAATGGCAATGAAACAAAAACAATTTTTTTCTTTGTTGTGTGAGTCCAAAAAGGTTACATTTTGTTTTCGCCTGACAGCTGGCTATCAATCATGCATGAGTCATGAAGTCTTTTCATCAATATGACTGTCAATCACCAGATAAGCTAGATGCAGGAATCCACAGATCCAGTAAAGTTGATTCCCAGCAGTATTAAATTCATCAAAGGCTTCAAGCACCATTATAATCTATGTTTTTAAAAACCTTTCTTTTTATTTTCCATTTTTCCCCAGACCAAACAATTGTTGCCTCCTATATTGTGCAAAGAAAATTTATGAGAAATTAAAACTTCTTTCACTGTCCTTGCTTGTAATGATTTTTTTACATCTTTTAGAGAGTTTGATGATCTTTTAATTAGCTGTCTTTAGTCACATTGTGCAGTTCATTCCTCCTCTCTCAAATCCTGAAGCTATATAGCAAAGCAGCTACTTGATGGGTAGCTTTGTAAAATTCATGATCTGGGATCTACTAATAATGTCTCTTAGGTTATCATTATCAAGATTTACAAGCATCATAAGGTCTTAGAGGTAACTTCACTAGAAAAAAATATAGTTGTTTTAGGGTATGTTTGTATGTAAGATGACATCTCCACTCACACTGAAATTCCTCGGCATTAGACAAGGTAAAATACTGGCATATGTGTGAAATTCACAGGCTTTGTCTCCATTATCTATTCTTACCATATTTAAAATAATTAAATGTCTTAAGTGTTTCATCCACAATGAAAGAAAAGAGAGAAGAAACTCTCCAAGTAACAGATTTGACTTCACAGATGCATAATGAAACTCCGGATTACCTAAGACTTATGGATCTATCATTTCAGGAAAATATTCAAAATATAGTTCCTTAAAAAGTTTCAAACTTTATTAATTCAGTATTGAGTGATAGTAGCTGAACAGAACATAAGAGCTATTTCTGTCAATTGCAAAAGATCAGTTGTGAATAGCATATATTGTTCAGCAATTGGAGGTTCTTTAGGAGAGAAGGCATCTTCAGACATAATTCTATCTTGTACCGTGAAGCCTTTAAACCCAAAGTTTGAAATTGAATAAAAATGGCAAGATAGAGCAATTTCAGTACCTCTAGAATAATCTTTTCAAAACCATGTTCTATTTGGTGTGATGCTGCCTATTAAAAAAAAAAAAAAAAAGAAAGAGGAAAAGGAGTAAGCGAGAAAGGAATGTGGGTGAAGTGAAGAAAAATAATTTTGTTCAATTTCCAGAATCTGATTCAATGAAAATAGCAAATTAGATCATCCCGTCTCACTGTGGTTCCTTATTAGGTGGAACTGCAGCATCACTATGAACACTGCAAAGGGAAGCAGAGAAAGACTGTCTGTAAGTAACAGTAAAGAAAGACTGTGCTAGTCATTGGACAGCCATTGCAAAATACCTGATTTCTATGCATTGTGCATAATCAGATGTCATTCCCTTTTCATTTTCCTCCATTAGAGACTAGAGACCTGTGTTTAACTCAAATTAGATCTTGTTTTACACTTTTAAGATCATGTTCTCCCGTGACCTCTAAAAGTAAACTAGATAAGGAGTATACTTCAGAATTGGTTTGGAACCTGTGCCCAGGGTTCCCTTCCAAAACCTGGCCACCTTCACTCAATGAAACCAGTAAGGATGAACTGATAGAGGTGACAAAAAAAGACAGTGCTAGAAACTTTAATAATAAGCTGGAGGTTATTGGTGGCTCTGGGCTCTGGTTTTATTGGCAGACAGATCCCAAGTTCCTCTCACCTCCTACCCCAACTAACTCATGTACTGCATCTCAGGCTCCATCAATGGAAAATGCTACTTCTTTATATTCTGAAGCCTTTTACTGGACATCCCTTCCTTAGAAAAGAATTCTTTAATTATTATTTAGCTGGGATCAGGCTGGCAGTGCCACAAACTTTCAGGACACTGGAAGGTGGACAGAAGATGATGGCAAAGAAATCAGTGGAAGGCTGCAGGTAACAGAGCAGCAACTATGTCACACAACTGCCGGCAGCAGTCTGTGTGGCCTCAGTGAGAACAGGGAGGAAAGAGAGCATCACCAAGGAGCTGGTGAAGGAAACTCAGAGATATGAATTTCTTTTGCTCAGAAGGCAGCAAATGAAGTTTTATAATTCACAAACATTAATCAAGCATAAGGCTTGATCCTTCACCAATTCTTAAATAACTTGTCAGACAACAGAGGTGCTTAGCAGCATCAAACTCTTTGCACCTGACTAGATTAGCCAGAGTAAGAGCATAAGGTCCTTGCATTATGTGAATATAGCCATATTTTGTTTTAAAATTGTAATCACTTTCAAAAAGAACCAAAAATCGCTTGAATCTATCTACACTTCAAAAGCTTTGTCTGCAATGAAATATTTTTTGTTTGGTTTTTACATTACACTGTGGAAAAAACTGCTAGGAATGCCAATGTTGGATCATCATCAGCTCCAAAGGAAGCTGGTTGCAACTGAATACATCATATGAACAAACAAGATTTTTTCCCAGGCTTTTTTTCTTGTCTAGATGTTCCTTTCTGATGCAAGTTTTTCTTTAAGAACTGAAAAGTCTCTGCCTACTTAGGCTTCATGGAGTAGGTTATGCTATGGTTCATTTTAAAGCTGTATAATATGTATGGCATATTATTAACTCCTTTTTTATCACACTCATCATCATCTTTGAAACTATAAAAATGCAAAAATAAGACATTTCAAGGACAGGTCATTTTTAAAAATGTCCAGGATTGTTGAACCTTTATAGTGGGTTGTCAAGTCCCTTAATTCACAAATAGAAAGTGATGAAAATTACAGAAGAAATTGCGTGGTTTCTTCAATTAAGAGGTTGAATCAGAATTACTTTCTGGAAATTGAATGTTACTAATGCATGTGGGTGAAAACAAATGACAAGAAGTTCCACTTTTCTTGGCATTTTTAAGGTCTTGAGAACAAAGATCAAGGCTTTGAATGCAAATAATTTGTGTTTAAAGTATTTTAAATCACTTAGAAACAATCATTATTGAATCTGCATTCTGCTCACAATTGGACAAAGCTGTAGAAAAAAGAAAGATTTTGTAGAGATGAAGAAATAATATGTTTGATACAAAATACATAGACTTTTTAAAGGATTTCAAATCTGTTGTTGATTTTTTTTTGGCTAAACATTTTTGCATGAAGAAACATGGATTTCTGTGTGAAATGTGTGCAGATGACCTGGTGTCGAGTGCTAAGTCATAAGTGTGCAAATATCTGCCCAGGAACAACTATAAACAAAATGGCACAAAGTTAGTGAACATTTAGAGTTCACCTTTGTAATTGTAATAATAACTATCAGGTACAGAAGTTTTCAGAAGTTTTGCTGGATTCATCACTGAATGTGTATTTCAGACCCCCTCAATACTTGCTTTTCTCTGAGAACAAAATAATAAATTAATCCCAAGTAGAGATTTTAAGATATTCCTAAGAGCACAGTTTGATTTATGTTGCCAAGCAACATCCTGTTTCTAGAATGTATTAGAAAAATTTGCCTAGTCCATTGGACATTACAACCTTCCAATAGCCGGTCAAGAATTGGAGTGCATGGAATAATTAAAAAGAGAGAACATTTTGTGGGCCACTTCCTCATTTTGTGTTTGTTGCAGCAGCAGAAATACAGCGCTTTGTGAATATTTTTGGCACTTTTCACTGCAGCACTTACTGAATGGTCTGTCTTGCAGAAAAATACTGAGGAAAGAGAATGAATCAAGAGGGAGCAGTACTAAGACGAAACACAGGAAAGGGTTTATGTCCAAGTCTAATTGTTTTTGAAGAACATCCTCCTCATCCATCCATCTCAGAAAGACTCTTACTCTCGCGTCTCTGCCTTCCTAACTCCCAGTTTTTCTCTCTGCGTTTAATAAGTGCAGAAATGCTTCTTAAGGACATAAAGATTAATAGTGAAATCATGGATCCTTTCAAACTCATGAAAGAACTTCCACAGATGTAACACAACCAGAATTTCAATCACAGGATATTTTGCTAAGGCTGCATGCATGACAGAGAACATCATATGAGTAAAGTTGTGAGAGTCATGAATGTTTCCTCTCCGCACCCGACCAATCCTCCCAATCTTTTCTCCTTTACAAAGAAAATTAAAAAGAGTTTCCACTTTGCATCAGCCTCAAAGAATTTATGTTTTATAGTTTTGTTTCATTTCCTTTTAAAAAATCGATTTCATAGAAGATAAAGTCATTCTCAAATTGAAAACATTTCAAAATGAAAGTTAAATTGTTTAATTTAGAAAACATGCAAGCACAACATTTTTCACTTTTTTTTTCCAATCTTTTTATCTACTTCATTCATTTTAAGGTCATCTATTCACCAGCTTTGCCCAAATATATAAGTAGTTTTTTTCCTTCACCAAGCTGCTTTTTTAATAAACTTACTATCCGCAAAAGCAATTCATCCACCCCTAGCAATTTTTCTCTTTTCTCAGACTATAATCTCACAAATAAAAATATTGTCTTCTATGTCTTCAAGTGTATAAATATGTCTAGAGGTATATTATGCAGTAGTGAAGATTTGTTGATCAATTTTTTAGATCCTTAATTAAAATTGAATAAGGTCTGATGCAGATCTCAATGGCAACTAAAAATTTACACCTTAAGCCATGACCCCTCCCCTGCCACACATTTCACTTATGGTCTGATTTGTGATTTTCTATTCTCATGATCAAGTTCATAGAATCATATATTTTCAACACCCATATCAACAGCTCTTCTAAAAACATGTTTATTGCGTATGTTCACAAGATATATATATAGAACAGAACTTATACTATTTTAGATATATCCAGTCAGAAACAGTTTTTCTCAAAGTACACAAACTAGTAACAGCTGAGAAAGTTCAAATTTCCCAAGCTAGGTAATTTTTGATTTGTATGAACTCATGAAGCTTTATGAAAAATTATATTGTATCCTATAAACATCCAATATGCCATAAAAATACAGCATAAAATTCTTATTAAAATTCTAAATTTCTTTCTGTGATACCTTGCTGTATAAAGTGATGCATTTGTTCATTGATAAAATGTAATATTTATGTAAAGTAGAGCTAATAGCCACGTAAGACCATAACTCTCCTGCACACATTGATTACACAGCTATATAAACAAGCAAATTTATCTAGATTAAACATCAAGGTTTCATAAACTGGCAAGCTTTAGGTTGTTAAGTCATTAGCATCCTTCTGTGACAGGATGATTTTTTAAAACAGCACACAAGTGTCAGGATATAATATAACACACTTAGCAAATGTTTTTTTAACAATGTTTATTACTGATCAGCAAAACACTGTATGAAGTATTCTGAAAGACTCTGAAAACATGTCTAAAACTGGCAGTAATTAATTAAAGTAACTTAATTCACTGAAGTGTATGGTATCTACTCAAACAGCATGATTTGTATAAGCTTTATTTTTGTGAGCACATCTTTTATTATCTCCTTCCTCTATTTTCTTTCTCTTGCAGTAAAATCAGATTGTCCTCTTCCTCCTCCCTTCTTTACCATCTATTTTCCCCAAAATAAAATAATATTCATTTATTACAGAAGAGTAAGTCACCAGGAATCACCAAGCTCTTTTTACTGTTTGGTAAAACGCCCGCAGGGTGTGATGGATCGAAGGCCCGTTGGGACCAGAGTATTTCTGTTCATTTCATGGAGCTTTGGATTGAGCCCATTCCTTGTACTGCATAGATACGGTGGCCTAGCACCAATTTATTTATACAGTGCAGCTATGACATGAGGAAGAAATTTAGCTTTTTGTCATTTCATTTTTATTTAGCCACTGCATGCCCTGTGTAATTTTATAACCAGGGCCAAGTAATTCATCATGCATAAGGTAGTTTACAGAAAGAAAATGAAGAGAAGCTGGGCTAGCTGTGTCTAATTCAGAGACCCTCACAATTATTGCAAGATGATGAAGTGTTATTCTATGAAGAAGAAAGGCCTCTTTCAAGCATGACCCCTTGGTAAGACAGAGAAATGGCCAGTGAGGCACTTGCAATACGCAAAATGAGCCGGACTACGTAATACTAGCAGGTGCTGGTGCTCATCTCCCAGCCCAGCTCAGCTGCGTGATGCCACTCAGCGTCAGTCCAAACTGGATATTCACTGAAGTTTGACAAGGTGCTACAGACTAACAAACCAAAATAGACACCACTCACAATAGCTACTTTCCTCGCAGTAAGATGTTCATCAGGATCTTCTTAATCAGTTGCCTACGTGTGTCCAAAACCAGTTTACCTGAGTAACTATTTAAACCAACCAAAACCTTTTTCCTGCTGAGATACATGCTCTCTGTATTCTCTACTGCTCTGTAGCACCATAGTCTAGCACAATCCAGTCTTCTGCGTGATACTTTTGTTTGGAGATTAGAGGAACCTGTTACTGTGACTGCACTCCCAAGTCCTCTGAACCTACAGCAGAGCCACGGTAGTCTCCTGTACTCAGCTTGTCCAATCTATTTAACATTTGGTTGGCACAGTATCCTGCCTGTGTAAGGTGAGACAATGGGCTTTCAAAGTATCACATCACCAAATACCTCCCTAGCCCTCCCCATTCCTAAAAAAACCCAAAACAACAAAACAACCAAACTTATTCTACTGAAACGACTGGCAGTGAGGTGACACGAGGCCGTAGCTGTCATGTAGAATACAACAAAAAACAATGAAGACTGTGTGTGGGTGTGCAAGGAGAAAACGGCACGGCCTGGGAGGACAGCAGCGGATCGTGTTGAGAAACAGGTGGGCAGGAACACATCCAGTCTTGCTGACAGAGAACTACTATAATTACAGTTTCATAAACAATGACCCAAGCATTGTCAGCAACAGTCTCAGAAATGTTAGCTGTTAATTAAAAATCTATTTTCAACTTTAGCCTATATTTTATAGGCCAACATGAGCCTCAGAATAAGTCTAATGGATCAGAACCTGCTGTTGCATTCACACAGCTCTTGTGGAAACCAGTAGGTTTATGCACAAAAAAAATTATTTCTAATGTCACATACACACACAAAATGGGTGTGTCTCTCTTTCCTCTAGCTGGAACAGAATACCTCTAAATTATAATAGCACTAGATCAGACTTGCATAGTAGATTTGTGTAACTTTATATTTGTAAATAGTATGATGAGAGGCATTAACAAGCAGAGAAGAAATTGCCTTATCAAAATGATGCACGTTTCACTGTCCTCCTGAGACAATGCTACTTAGCTCTGGAAGATCTTTTCAGCACCAAATTATTAGCAAAATTTACATAATAGGTAAAAATCATACTATGGGTGCATCTCTTTAAGTTCACTTCATTGTAACTTGAATCCAGTCAATGATCAAAGACATTGCACGCTTTATTTGAATTCAGAACCCCGCTAAAAATAACATTAGCTCATACTTGTATGAGCTCACCTCTTCGCCATTCTGATTTACATGTGCCTTTTTGGCTCTATCGTGGAATAAGACAGCTACCAGAGGTGAAAATCCCCGCTAATATCTACATAAGCTTCTGACTAACCCCTGCCTCTGAGATTTTGCTAACAGGCACCCAAATGTAAATGCAGCAAGCCACAGTGCAACATCAAAATGCAAGATCATAAAACCTTCTCATCTGCCCAGTTCTGCAGATCGGTTTTTACTCAATTCTTTGCCTACTTTGGGCAGACTACAGACACATACAGATCATGAAAGAAACATGCCTTTGGTCCCAAAAGACCAAGTTTTAAGTTAGGGTGTGGAAATTAGACCTAGAAGTGCTCATGGAACATTTCAAACACAGGAACAGACATAATTCCCATACCAGGTAGCATCCTTCCAAACAGAAAATTCACACCCCATGGATAAGAAGAAATACCACAAAAAGTATAGGACTCCAGAGTCCGGGTGTCCCTGGACACGTCCTCTTTTTCCACCCAGAAATCTTTTCGGAAAAAGATGAGAACTCAGAGTTTGTTTCCAGTCATTCTGTAGCAGATGGCACAAGGCAGCAGGATGTCAGATAATCTCAGCCATGTCCAGCGTAGACAGTCAAACCAGGACAGGTACAACAAGCTTTGATTTGGGGCCACTGTTAACAAATATGGTATCTAAAAAATGTTAGGGAGCAGAATTTTGGCCAGAAATAAAGATATAACCAAGGAATATGGCACAAGAGAAGCTTTCACAGGGAGCACTTTGAGTAAAACAAATAACATTCAACTCGGCTGAGATGCAGGTACTCTTAAATTGGGCACAGCCAAACACCACAAGGATATGCTTTATTTCCATCAGTACCGTCTAGGTTTTGTAATTTATTCGTTATCAGCAGGCTGACTTGTATCAGTTTTAGGCTTTTTTTATGAGTAATATTACTATTATAAGACTTTGGTTGTAGAGATGGATTGTATAGGCTGTCAACATTTAGAATTCCATGTAGATGATCAACAAAATTGAGCTGGAAGAATTATTCCGAGAGCCATTAATGGCTATCAGCAAGTGAGCCGTTGATCTTGAATGAGCACAGATTTTCTTCAACTTCATAGGTGTCTGCGTACACTGGGAAGGGCAGTCCCTTTATATAGCAATTAGTAAAAGCAGTGAGAAGAAGGCATTCAAGTCAGCAAATTCCATGCAGCTCTAAGTCACGCTAACTGAAGTGTGCCATGAATATGGCTTTACAATTTGGTAATGCACATATGAAAGATGGCAACACACCAGTTCCTAAACTGTTTCTAATCTCTATGCCAAGTGATTCATCAGTCCACTGATCAACTTCCCTGACCTCGAAGTGGGTACTAACACTGGGATTAAGGGATTGCTTAGCCGCAGCTGTGTGCTGCTGTTCTTGGCAGAAAAAAAGCAGTAGAGAGTGAAAGAACAATCATGATTCTGACCCTGACAAGGCAAGGGCAGATGCAGCCATACTGGGAATGGGGGAGCAGGGCAAACACTACAGCATCACAGGATGGGAACACTCCCACTGCAGCAGTCCGGAAAATAAGGGGGCTATCAACTGCTTAGCTCCCTGGTAACCGCAATCCTGCAAGGAGCAGAGGCAGTATATACAAAAGACAACCTTGGAAAATGTGTACAAGAAAGGAGTAAACAGCTTCCATTGCATTCAGAAAGCTGTGCATAGTCTTTTAAACATAAACAGATTGTGGCAGAGAATTACCTGACCCAAACCAGCAGTTTCCCTTTTAGCAGTAATAACTCACCTTGGTCTCATATGTTAGCCAAAAGGTAAAGGTTTAATGGCAGGTAGAGGCACAGAAAAAAAATAAAATTACTACTGGAAATGTTCTGGTTTGGATAGTATAGAAAAGAGCAGAACCAGAAAAACAGACATCCAGCCCTACAGTTTTGTTAATTAAGAAAGCAAGCAAAAAGTTAATATGAAATGCAGTATGGAAAACCATGAAATATCTTTGAAGGTTCTTGAAGGTAAAATTATCCCAAATCCAGGAAAAGGGGCTATAATAGTGATAGCATTGTATTAAACAGGAAGGAAAAAAAAAAACTACAAAGGTAGGTTTAATAGCCACAGGAGAACAAGTAAAACACTGGAAAAGGAATATAATATGTTCTTTTAAAGATACTATACTGTAACTGACAAATGCTACACTATCAGGCTTTAGTTTAGTACTGAAGTCACTGGAGATGGGAGCAGTGTTTGAGTGGTGTAAGGTGTTTTCCCTGAACAGAGGCAGGTGGGAACTGCCTCTTGGGAAATAACTAGTTTGTCAGAGTCTAAATTCTCATGGGAAAGTGTCTTATTGAAAACATTGCTCAGGTTCAGCATTACCTTTGTGGTAAATGAGAGTAAGAAAGAAACTTTCCAGATTAACCTACTGGTTTGGACACTTAACTGAGACTGAGATTTAGGACTAAATCCCTTACCTAGGCACAACAGCAGCTAGTATCTGATCCTCCAGACGCTTAGTATTCAGGCCATCCACATCTGGGACAAATGGTCTAGGTTATGAAGCAGGAACTGTTCTGGGATGGGAAAGGATAAAAAGAACCTTAGAGGCGTTAATAGATAAAACCATCCCATCCTGGACAGCCTTATACTTCACTGTATGTGCATGCACTTTTATTGAAGAGCAAGGAGATATTTGTACTGAGAAGTCCAAATGAGAACTGCATGGCATTGCAGTCACCTGTTAGCTATGGCATGGTCACATTTGGCTACATGCACCCCCCTTGTACACACATCCTGAATTTTATTCCTCAGGGAACTGAAGGCAAAGCCTGGAAGGTGACCACTAGAGTGTTCTGTGAAGCACAAATACAGTCCCTAATTCCTGGTGATTTGAAAATAATCATACGTTGTACATGTTGTACAAGGCCCATGTAACTCAATTCCCAGTAGCATATGTGGTCCACTCTACTGTCTAGCATACAGTAATGCCTACATTGGCAAGTATTTTGCACAAGCTCCTACGTTTACACTGCAAATAGTTCAGAATTTTTTCTTCAAACTACATTTAGTTTGATCCCCTGTACTGCACTTTCTCTTTCTGTACTTTATAGACATCCAAGGGACATATATACCCACATTTTGGCCCTCCCCTGCAGCGGAGTTCTAGCTTAGTTTTCCTCAGAGTGGATTCTAGTTCATACACAATAAAACCAAGCCAAGACACAGCAGGATATCAGCAGGGGATACGCTTCAAAATTGGACTACTGCTCTGAACTAAAACACCAATATAGATGCAGTCAGTGCTGTCTCCATTAGATTTATCTGAGGTCAACAAATCTTACGCATCCTGAGGTTCCAGACAGAGACCTGTTGTCTGTCAAGAGCACATGTGGTGTTCAAAGCTACTACTTCTCACCTTGGCATAGACGGGGTTAAGGCCAAAAACAGCCTGGCACAAAAAAAAATAGTGATGGAAGAAACATTTTTTTAAACACAAGATGTCCAGCCTGTGAATCAGGAATCATCAAAAGTGGTTCAGATGATAGCTCAGCTAACTGACCAGCAGACAAACATTGTATTGGTCAGACTTACCACCCAGGAAGCCTCTGACCCATGGAGAAGATGACATACTGAAGTGCAGTAGCAGCTCCTCAAGACAGTCAGCAAATATTTTGCTGAAAACAGCCCTTCTGCAGTGAGATATTTAGACAAAGGCACACATGGAGAGAGCACCACTTTTATGAGCTCCAGTAAAAACAACTCTGCACTCAAATTCAGCAGCCAAACTCCCTCGCAAATTGCTTTAAAAATTGTTGTGTGTCCTTGTCTTAACATTTCCTTCATGTATCGTCTTTCAGCTTCTATAATCTTCCGCTTTTATCCAGGAAGGAAAATGTCAGTCTAAACCATTTGGACTCAAAATCACTGTCAATATTTCCGGTTTCAATGAGTACAACCATTTTCCTTATGTTTAAGTGGAACTTCTTCCTGAGAAAGAAATGGGGCATCTCATGACAGGCACAAGGCACGTTTAAATTATAGCACCTTCGCTTACTAGGGTTATAACTCACAGGGAGAGACAAGTATATTCCTCAGGAGAGGAAAGGACACGTTTTCAATACCATTGCCTTTAGGGCTCTACCAAGCATCCACTGCCACGGTCAGGCTGCTTGCTGACAGTGTTTCCTTGCTCAGCCAGGGTTTCCCAGCTGAAGAAGTCACCCTGCACTACTGGAGATATGACTCTATCCTGCTCAAATGCTGTAGAAGAAGCAGAAACTTCAAATTACCACCCTCATTTGGAAAACAAACAAACAAAAAAAATATGTTCCAAAGCTCAGATATGTTCTTTCGCCAAAAACCTCTTAATTTGATTACTTTCTACCTAAAATAACTTCTGTGGATCCAAAGTCATGATTCAATGTCTTTTTCATCAGCAGTTCCTTATTTTAGGAACCTGCTTTTCCAGAATAGTCAACCTTCAAGAAGTTTTCGGTGAATTCCAGCGACTGAGCACCCACAGAACTTCTTTATGGCACCATTCCTTCATTATCTCAGGTCCTACCTAGAAACTGTGGCTGTTTTGAGGATCACATATCCAATTTTTTGTATAAAAAAGTATTGTGCCTTTCCCAGTCTGCCATGTCATCCTGGACTCAGAAAATGTGGCATTGTGACACACGGATCCTCCTTCTGGATCCATTTCAGCCCCAACTGCTGTGGTTGTGACTCTGATAGACAGCATGCCACTCCATTTTCTGAGGCTTTTCTGATGACAGTTTTGTCAGTTTTTCTTAAAAAGGTGTCCCCAGTCACACAAATCTGCCTCTTTCTGGTAGCGGTGTGTATCTTCAGTCCTTTCTCTTCTGCTCTGCCTTCTGTCTGCAGCTCTTTCTCCCTTCTGTTCCCATCCTCTCAAGCAGTCTTCTGCACACTGTTCTCATTTCTCCTCAGACTCCTGTCTCTACACTGTCTTGTATTTTGGGTTTTTTGGGGGGGAGGTCCATCCTTTTTTACATAAGCATTCTTCCCTTCTTCCTTTCCACTCTAATTCTTCTCTTCATTCTTCAGCAAATCTTTTCATCAGGTCTTTCTTTTTCTTTTGTCCCCCTTTATCACAGGATTTTCCCCACCTCTCCTGGGTTCTCCTCCCACCCAGGAGCCTGCCTGCCACAGAAAAATTCCAAATACTGGTAGTACTCAGAGTTACTATTTAAATACTTTTTAGTCACTGCTAAAGACCCTGCTACTTATTTTATAGTGCATGACTTGCACACACCTGTTAAGTTTACAGGTGTGAATTTATTTGAATTTCTGGTGTCCCGGGACACTGCTAGCTTATAGATTGCTACAAGATTGCATCATCAATCTGTTTTGGAGCTGAGTATTTTCATGCCCCAGTACTAAGCTTCATTTCATAATTGGCCAAATCTTGCTTGTTTTATTCTCTTGGTACGTGCATTTCACTGTTTTCAGGAAGAGCAGTGCGAATTCCAGGAAAACAGTTAAGCACTTCACTCTGTGATATGCATTGATAAACTCTGAAAGTCACATGGACTTCTCCACTTATCCTTTCTTTTTGTAACAGTGCAATTGTATCCTCTGTTTCAAAAGGAAAATCACAGCAGAAAATTTGTCCAAACCAGCTGTCAGATTGGATATGATGCGGCATTGTGCCTTAAATCAATTAAAATAGGGTTATGCCAAGTTTGAGTGAAAAATATAAAATTTGAAAAGTGTCTCTATTTCATTTTGAACATAAGAAAACAATTTAGTTTCACTTTCAAATCACTGAAATGCTACTATCTTTTAGATGAAAAGATTTTATTTTTTTTAAATAATGAAAACAGCTCAATGTTTGCTTATAAACCACTCATTTTGAACAAAATCCCCAAGACAATTCTACAGTGCTTCAGGAGGAAAAGGGGAAAATCATCTCCAGCAAGAAAGAAGGTACTCTTGACTGTTGTTTCTAACCAGAAACCCAGGAACAGCTGAGTATGCGTAAGACCCTCGTCCTGCAGGCCTCTTTACAAAATCAGAGACACAGGCCTCCAGGTATGGGACCAAACAGCATCTGCTTTACCTTTTCCGGCTTCTCAGACAGACAGTGCACCTCCACCTGCCTGCACTAACCTGCCAACGGTTTGGTTTTACCTCTGCTTCAGCTCTTGCTTTGCATTAAGATTGCAGTGGCCACACTATCCAGGTCCTCTAAGAAGCTGATTCATTTCTGCTAACTTCATCAACTATAAGGTGAGATTTCTTCAGACGTCTAAGACCCCTGTGTTGCTAAATGACTTTCTCATAGATACACAGCATAGCCATCCCTGATAACTGAGGCACCCAATGCATGAACAACCCTGTCCTGTCTTGGTGCAGTTTCCTAATTCTCCGAAGTTTCAATTTTGCCTCATCAGCCAACACAGGAGCCTCATTCTTGGGGGAATCCACTCCTGGCAGATTGCAAATGAAGCTCATAAAGTAAGAATTTGGCTCTTTTTGGCAAATTCTGACTCTTCATTTTGGCTTTTCAGTGCAAAGAAAGAGAAACAGAAAAAGGGAGGAAAGGGATTTCAGACAAGGAACAGCTATTAGGATAGGTTAGGTAGGGCCAAGAAACAGACATAAGGCTTAATGGGGTCAGCCCTGAGTGCTGCATGAATAGGCATAGCATGCAAAGAGACTGGTTTGAGCCTGGATGAAGGATAAGGGAAAGACGGAGACAGACCTGATTACAAATAGAAATAATATACAAATAGAAAATCAAATACAAAATTCAGTAAAAAATATTTCTTAACTTCATTTCCTAGAACTCGATATATTAAACAATGTGACAGATGCTTATCACCTTCATAAATCTGTGTTGTGGAGTTCACTCTAGTACTTACAGTGCAACTGTTATTGCAGATTCATCTTGTATTTTCTCATTAACCAAAGCAATTCTAGGTAAAAATCTACCCATTCTAAAAAAATAAAGTATCAAGTCTCAGTTTTGTTTCCAAAGAACAAACCTATAACCTATAACATAACAGACCAAGTTCTCTATAGCAACATATCAACAATGTAGTCCACTGAGGGTTTGTTTCACATTCCTTTGTACCTTTTGCAGAGCTGGAACATCTAGTACAGTCAACAGATTATGTATAAAATACTTGCAGAGTTCTTCATATGGAAGGATGAACGATGCTCAGGCCCCATAGTTCAGCTACCCCAAAACAGAGGACTTGGGTTTCAGTGTTAGACTCAGTAACTTCTTTACAATTAATGTACAATTAATGCTCTCCATCCTTTATTAGACGGGGTTGGAAACATAGTGATGTTTCCAAGGATGAGGAAAAGGCTGAGGTACTTAATGCCTTCTTTGCCTCAGTTTTTTAATAGTAAGACCAGTTGTTCCCCAAGTACCCAGCCACCTGTGCTAGTAGACAGGGGTAGGGAGCAGAATGAATTCCCCATAATCCATGGGGAAATAGTGAGTAGCCTGCTACAGCACCTAGACATATGCAGGTCCATGGGACCAGATGGGATCCACCCAAGGGTACTGAAGGAGCTGGTAGAAGTGCTCACCAAGCCATTTTCTATAATTTATCAGCAGTCCTGGCTAACTAGGGAGGTCCCAGTTGACTGGAGGTTAGCAAATGTGATGCCCATCTAAAAGAAGGGCTAGAAGGACCTGGGGAACTACAGACCTGTCAGTCTGACCTCATTGCTGGGGAAGGTTATGGACCAGATCATCCTGAGTGCCATTGTGTCGCATATGCAAGACAACCAGGTGATCAGGCCCAGTCAGCATGGGTTCATGAAAGGCAGGTCCTGCTTGACCAACCTGATCTCCTTCTATGACAAGGTGACCTGCTTAGTGGATGAGGGAAAAGCTGTGGATGTTGTCTACCTAGACTTTTACTAATTTGACACCATTTCGCACAGCATTCTCGTGGAGAAACTGGCTGTTCATGGCTTGGACAGGCGCACATTTCGCTGGGTAAAAAACTGGCTGGATGGCCTTGCCCAAAGAGTGGTGGTGAATGGAGTTAAATCCAGTTGGCAGCGAGTCACAAGTGGTGTTCCCCAGGGCTCAGTATTGGGGACAGTTCTCTTTAATATCTTTACCAACAATTTTGACAAGGGGATTGAGTGCACCCTCAGTAAGTTTTCAGATGACACCAAGCTGGGCAGGAGTGTTGATCCGCTTGAAGGTACAAAGGCTCTACAGAGGGATCTGGACAGGCTGGACTGATGGGTTGAGGCCAAGGGTATGAAGTTCAACAAGGCCAAGTGCCAGGTCCTGCACTTGGGTCACAACAACTCCATGCAATGCTACAGGCTTGGGGAAGAGTGGCTGGAAAGCTGCCCAGAGGAAAAGGACCTGGGAGTGCTGGTTGACAGCTTGGCTGAATATGAGCCAGCAGTGTGCCCAGGTGGCCAAGAAAGCCAAGAGGATCCTGGCCTGTATCAGAAACAATGTGGTGAGCAGGACTAGGGCAGTGATCATCCCCCTGTAACTGGCACTGGTGAGGTCCCACCTCGAGTACTGTGTTCAGTTTTGGGCCCCTCAAACTAGAAGAAAGACATTGAGGTGCTGGAGTGTGTACGGAGAAGAGCAATTAAGCTTTTGAGGGGTCTAGAACACAAGTCTTATGAGAAGCAGCTGAGTGAACTGGCGTTGTTTAGACTGGAGAAATGGAGTCTGAGGGGAGACCTTATTGCTCTCTACAGCTACCTGAAAGGAGGTTGTAACGAGGTGGAGGTCGGTCTCTTCTCCCAATTAACATGCAGTAGCGCAAGAGGAAACAGCCTCAAGTTACACCAGGGGAGGTTTAGATTGGATATTAGGAAAAATTTCTTCACAAAACGTGTTATCAAACATGGGAGCAGGCTGTCCAGGGAAGCGGTGGAGTCACCATTGCTGGAGGTATTTAAAAGATGGGTAAACGTGGTGCTTAAGGACATGGTTTAATGGTGGTCTTGGCAGTGTTAAGTTGATGGTTGGACGTGATTTGATTATGTTAAAGGTCTTTTCCAACCTAGAAAATTCTATGATTCTAATCCCACAGTAGAATACCACATATTCTACTGCCATCGGAAGTTTCAAGGAAAAGTAAACTTTTGAGCAGATTCTCCCCACACAGATGTGAGACATGGACCCATGTAAGTCTGGTGAGTCCTGCAAATATTCTGCCACATCCTTCATTAATTAAGTGCTAAAAAAAAAAGCCATCTGCTTTTAGTTTTAATCAAAATGGTTTAGGTAGTTTCAACATGATCAAAAATCACAGTTAACTTTACATCTACTTGTTTTTACCCTGCTTCAGTTCTGACACAGACCTGCTGCTGAAAAGGTAACCAAACTTCATCTTGATTTCTATGTAGGAACAATCTATGACATAAGTTTTAGCTCACTTCCTGACCAATAACAGTTTCATGACACTCTATGCTCTCTAGAAAAAAAATCTCAGGAATGAGGAATCTGTTATTACATGGAAGTAGAAAAAATTACTTTTACTGGACCAAAGCAATGATAAAAGATTTAGAAAGCCCTGATGCTTGCAGTAGTCACATCCATGGAATAAATTTGCCTGAGAGTTAATCTAGTTCATTTCATTTCCCTGTGGTTATCTGAGGTGGAGAGGACAAACTCTACAAAGAGGACTTCACAGGGCAAATGATCTGAGTTCATACTTACATGAAAGAGGGAATTCTCTTCATATAAAACACTTTTGTAAGAATGCCACTAACAAATCTAACTTCAGTTGGTATCAGATATGTATCATATCAGCAGTTTGGAAAACAAAATGATGCTGTTACTTAGTCTTTCTGAGTTACCCTTCAAGATTCAAGCAGGAGTGATGTAGCTTTTATAGTTTCGTTTATTTTCATTTCTTATGACAGTAAATTCATGATTTATCTTAATATCAAAAATGTGTAAAAAAGCAACAAGAAAGTAGAATAATTACTTTTGGAAGACATGTTAGAGTTCAGGATGTATCCAGTGAGAATAGAAAGATTTCTGAAAATGCAGAATTATGGTAATTATGTCTTATTACCTGGTGTGCGTTGTGCATAGTGAATTATTTATACTTAAAAATGTGGATTGCATTTGTGGATGTCCATCCAAATGTGGATGAGCAGCCCTCATTACAAGAGTAAAAGTAATCATTAATGTACCAGTATAAATCACAGAAGAGACATATGTATATTCTCAGGAGTCTGAAAAAGATGTGAGATGCCCTTCTTTATTATTCTTTTAAATTAAACAGACATTGTCTACAATGATAGCTTTCTAAATGGGATGCTGTGATGCTCACTTCCAGTCATGCAGTAAATTCAGTGAGATTAGCCCAGCTTCACCGGCTTGTCTCCCTTGGATCTTAAAGAAAGAACCAGCAAGCCTGGAGACTGTTCATTCCCCTGGTAACCTTCCCCTGAACAGACAGACAAGTGCACATTGCAGGCAACTGTAGAGCCCCAGCTATTCTCTCACCTGGTGAGACATGACCCTATGTTGATCCAAAAACCACATGACCACATTATCAGATCATCAGGTCAGAGCTAACATATTTTGTCCCTCAGCAGACTTTGTTATCTCAGCCTGAATACAACCACAGTTCTGCAAGTTTTGCCTTTCTGGCAGTGCAGCAGAGCAAGCTTGTGTCTGTGTCTCTGGCCACATATACATATGCAGAACAATGATGTATTTCACACTGGTCATCTAAGGATGTAGCACCTTCTAGCCACAAAGGTATGAGCCCAAGTTCATGAAGACTAAAAGATTACAATTCCTTTTTCCCCGATCTAGCCATTGACTCCTTGTGTTTAATGTAATTCCACTATTGCGGTTTCCCCGTAACTTGCTGTTTGCCTATATCTTTCATCTTTTTCCAAAAGGAAATCTACCATAGAAATTTTCATTTTTGCTTCAATAGATCCCCCTCTTACTTTTTGCACATGTTTATTTCTAATGGTTAAAATGACATCCCACGCTCAACGTAACTGCAGGATGTGTTCCTCAGACTTTTGAGGTACTCTCTTGGGCCAACTCAGAAACTTTTTCCCCAAAACCAGGAAAAGATCCCTCAGTCTTTTCCATTACATCAGGTTCTTCAGACCTATCAAGCCATTCTGTTAGGATGTTAACCATTGTCATGCAGAGTACTGAATATCAGAGAGAAGCCTTCTACCGTCACCCATTCTGCTGATATTCAATACAAGCTGCTTTTAGTTTTCTACAAAACACAAAATTATACTGATTTGTTTCAGGAATTTCACTCTGGATCCTCTAAGTAGCATGTATTCAGAGAGAAAGAAAATGTTTTTCATATCTTTGCATCTATTGCTGTACTTTTATCATCTGCTGCAACCAGTAACTGAATAACCAGAATGTTTTTGAAGACCCTGTGCTCCTTCAGTTTCTTGTACCAACATTAGTGGTGTTAAATGCTCTGTGTGGCTTCTGATGGCGGTGGAATAGGGCAGAGGAACTTATTACAACTTTGCAGACTCTCAGATCTTCAGCTGTGAAACTGCTCTGTGTTTGGCCAATTGGCCACCTGCCAGCGGAGAACAGACAGAGCACTTTCAGAAGCAATGCACATCTATTAGCTTAGTGTGGCCTAAAGTGGAGAAATGCCCAGCTAGCAGTCATACAGAACACCATAAAAGAACGGAAAAGAGAATGCACCTTTTATTTTCAATTGACTGATGCAAAATGCGCAAATACATACAAGTATCTAAAGGTATGTATTCATTCTGCATATGCATGCATGCCAGAAAATAAAAATGTGTTGAAATCATGGAATCATAGAATGATTAGAGTTGGAAGGGACCTTAAAGATCATCCAGTTCCAGCCCCCCTGCCATGGCCAGGGACACCTCCCACTACTCCACGTTGCTCAAAGCCCCATCCAGCCTGGCCTTGAACACTTCCAGGGATGGGCCACCCACAACTTCCCTGGGCAACCTGTTCCAGTGTCTCACCACCCTCAGAATAAAGAATTTCTTCCTAATACCTAATCTAAATATAACCTCTTCCAGTTTAAAACTGTTACTCCTCATCCTGTCACTACAATCCCTGATAAAGAGTCCCTCTCCACCTTTTCTTTAGGCCCCCTTAAAGTACTGGAAGGCTGCTATAAGGTCTTCCCAGAGCCTTCTCTTCTCCAGGCTGAACAACCCCAACTCAGCCTGTCTTCATAGGAGAGGTGCTCCAGCCCTCTGATCATCTTTGTGGCCCTCCTCTGGACCTGCTCCAATAGGTCCATGTCTTTCCTAGGCTGAGGGCCCCAAAGCTGGATGCAATACTCCAGGTGGGGTCTCACAAGCGCAGAGTAGAGGGGCAGAATCACCTCTCAGCCTGCTGGCCACACTTCTTTCGATGCAGCTCAGGATGCAGCTGGCTTTCTGGGCTGTGGATGCATATTGCTGGCTCATGTTGAGCTTCTCATCCACCAACACCCCCAAGTCCTTCTTGTCAGGGCTGCTCTGTATTTGTGTTTCAGATTTCCCCAACCCACGTGCAGGACCTTGCACTTGGTCTTGTTGAACTTCATGAGGCTCACACAAGCCCACTTCTCAAACCTGTCAAGGTCCCTCTGGATGGCATCTGCTCTGCTTGCATGTCCTCTGAAAGTAGGGCAGAGAAAAAAGGACTTATTAGGACTAGTTGCTAATCAGCAATGCAAGTCAAGTGATTCTGCTCTCCTCCTCTNAGAGTGGGCTTGGGTTAGTATAGGAATTATACCTTGAAAGAATTAGATTTTTATTATATTTTTATTTATATATACTCTCTCCTCTCCTCTCCTCTCCTCTCCTCTCCTCTCCTCTCTCTACTGCCAACTTATGACACTATTCTGAAAGATCTTAAGCTACCAGCAGTATGTTAAGAGAAACTCTGAAAAATGCATTTTGAGGTTTTAAACAGAGCACTATTGTGAAAATTCATTTCCATGAGGCTTTGCTCTGTGTGAGTCTCCAGTTCCCAGGGAGTCAGTCCTCAGGGACTGTTATTCTGTATTTCTTCCACAAGAAAACTTCTCTCTCTGGCTGTTCTAAGCACTGGTGTTTGGTAATGCATGAAACAACTTTTTTGACAATATGAAACTTGTTGTCAGAAATGTTTTCTAAACAGCTGCTATTGTATTACTCTACAGTATCCCTCCCTCCATCGTGCGTTTTGTTTCCCTGTGGACTTGCTTCTGAAATCCTGTAAATAATATCAGGTTTGCAAGTAATTCCCATGCTCCTACAAAAGCAGCAAATCATAGATATGAATTAATAAAGTTCTTGCTATTTACCAGAATCCAGAATTCTGCAGTAAACTAATAAAATTACAAAAAAAAAACTAAAAATGCATAAGATCATAAGTCAAATTAATACTCTTATTTCCACATGAAAAGGGAAAAGAAATCTACAAAGTCACCCATAGTATGTGGAGTCAGACAAAAATTACAGAAACCAAGGGAAACAATTTTCTGTTTTGTAGAAAAAAATTAACCATATAAATTCCGTTAATCTAATAGATGTAAATGTGAAAGTTCTTTACAAAGAGAAAATCTTTCATGACATTTTTTCTCTCTTCTAGTATTATCATGAATACCCTAAAATATACTCCCTCTGTAGCTATAGAAAGTCACAAACAAACGGGCCTTTAAATGGAATGCTAATTTCCCAAAGAAAATGACATTTGTAATTTAAATATAAGCTTTTCACATGAGGCTTATTAGCTGTGTTTTAATCTGCATTAGTCTGGTTAAAATATCCAATTTCCTTTTTTTCTCCTGTGAGCCTACCCGACTTTCTTTAGCCATTAGCAACAGTAATAGCAATTAGCAACAACACTTCCAGCACGCAGTCATTTCAGGCTGAGCTGTCTAGGCTTCATGTTTAATGAATCCGAACATAACTAGGAAGGCATGAAATAGAAAATATAGTAATCACAGAGGAATGGCAGTCTCAACATAATAGTCCACGGTAAATCTTACATGTCCAGTTCATGGACTGTTCCAACCTTACTTGGCCTGTAACTGCAAGTGTGAGGAAAACTCGCATTTAGTTTTCTGTGCTTTTGTTTCACCCTGGGAGAAGTAGGGAATTTCTCTGTGGCCTTCAGCCTGACTTGCCAACATCCACTGCTCCCAGTCTATCCCTAACAATAGCTCTCAAACAGGTCATCGTCACTGGTGTTTGCTGTTTTAATGAAGCTCATCCTATTATCTGTGTACACATGTGTACTGGGTGAAGGCGGACAGGTTTTGGTAGCAGGGGGGCTGCAGAGGTGTCATCCATGAGACAAGACCAGGGGCTGCCCTGTGCCAGACACAGCTGGTTCCAGCCAGCTCCAGTGGACCCACCAGAGGTACAGCTGAAACCATCAGCCAAGTTGGCTGTAACCATTTGAAAACAGATTTAAGACAGGGCAGAAAATGCCAGTCAAAGAAAGAAGGAGGCAACAAAAAGACTGAGAAGCAGCAGAGGGAACACCAAGGTGAGAGGAGGAGTAGAAGAAGGTGCTCCACAGTTGAGCAGATGTTCCCAGAGGGACTGCAGCCCACGGAGGACCCATGTCAGAGCATAGGAAAAGAGAAAGGAGGAGTGGCACAGCTAAACCACTAAGTCTTGACTGCAACCAACCCTGCACCACTCGTTGCCTCACTGAAGTGACTGAGTGTAACCTGCAGCCTGTACATGACCCCCTTGGTTTTATTTCGACCTTTCGAGTCTTCTTTCTTGCTCATTTTTCCTGTTTCAGCACCAGTCCTGCTGGGGGGTGCGGGTGGGGGTGAGCGGCTGGGTGGGAGGTTGGTAGCCAGATGGGGCCAACCCACCACAACATATCATTGCTCATGCCATGATGAGTAACCGCAAGGGCTATTTTTGATTTGTAAAATGTTTTGTTTTAAATTTCTCTTAAGGTAATTCCCATGTCACACCCCAGGAACAATTCCTTATGTGCTCTGGCTTTATCCCAGTAAAGAGTACTGCTTGCCTTTTTGCTTGAAATTTTGAGGTAACAAAAAGTAGCCTTAAAGATACTGATAAGAATATTGTGCATGCCTGCAAACCGGAGAGAATATAATCACAGTCCCTTTGTGTAACTTCTGTTGTGCCAGCCTAGAACTCCGTCAGCAGGTGGAGACAGATGTGAAATCAGCATACGAACACTTAGAATTTGGTCTTTGCTCCTTGATCTTTTTTCTTTCCCCACGGGGAAACAGCACTTGATTGTTTTGATCCCCTCTTGTGAGCAATGAAAAGAAAAAGAAAAGCCAGAAGATAAAATGCAAAATTTAAGTAAAATATTTTAAAAGTTTCCTTTCCTACAAAAATCATCATTTCTAGGTAAGGAAGATAGTTCATTTCCCTGAAAGACAGCAGTAACTTTGGGATATTTGTTGGTTCAAGACCTTCAAGAAATAGAAGAGCAGCCTTCTGAAGTCCCGGAGAATGGAATTGATCAAGAAACAGTTACAAATATTTTTTGTTACTGCCTCTCCAAGAAAACACTGAAGGAAAGTTTTATTGAAAACTGAAGGAGCAGAATGTGGTTTATCAAGATGAGAAATGATAAAGCTAAGTTGTTCTCTTTCTTTTCTCCCCCCTTTTTTTTCTTATTTCTAAAGATGCTACAGACAAAGATTTATGGAAAAGTAAACTTTTTTTCCAGGCATTAACATAACGACAAGTAGGAATGCAATATGTAGGCCATATCAGTATTAAGAAGCAACGCATAACAAAATAGAAAATAGCTTAAAAAACTTTTTAACCACAAGTCAAATAGCAAATAGAGAAAACTAATGATAAAAGTTGACTAAAAACTCACGAGTTTATGAAGAGAGAGAACAAAAGGGAAAGAGACAGGATAAAAGAATTATAGGACTATAGCTCTATAGTTAGCTATCGTCATCCAACTTAAGTAAAACTGGCCAAACTTTACTTGGACAGTGTTTAGTAAACTCCAAGTATAATATAGATTGATGTCTAATGGAATCAAGGCATGAAAATTACAGGAATAAAAGCTCAGCAAATGATCACATATAATACCGAAATCATATGAACCCAAATACTAACGATGTAGTGGTGTGGATGAATCTAGTGATAATGGACATCACAAGGTCTGAACTACACATGTGGTGTGCACACGTGTATATGAATTTGTCATGTTGCTAAATGAGGGAAATGACTCTAAAAGAAATGGTGACAGCGGTGATAGCTCAGAAGAAGCCCTCAAAACAGTATGTAACAAGTACTACCATTTCTTGCCTGCTTGATTCTCCCCAGAGCAGACTGCACAGTAGTGCAGACGCTCATTGCTTGCATGGTTTGCTGCTTGTGTGTATCTTTCACCTCTCTCTGATCAGATGTGTGCTCTGGTGCTCCGACTGGCAGCAAACTTATTTAACTACTTGATTTATTAAAAGGGGTGTCTCTATGACTTGGACCCTCAATTTCACACAAGCTTTACAGCGAAACCTCTTCAGAAGGATAAATCTCACTAAATCACAACCTATTAAATGGTAAGAGGCTGTTTCATTAGTATGTTGAACATAAACAATGGAGTATATTAAAGAAATTAAAGTATGTGTAAAAAGTGGACTGTATATTGTCCTCAGGCTACCAATAAAACAAACTTTTACTTTGTCAGCTGTATCAGTCACATACATGGTGGACCTAGAGTTAAAACTGGTTGACAGAAAAGCGTCTTGAGCAACATCTGGTAGGTATAACATTACTACAAGATGAAATAGAGACATATGTGTTAGTATATGTAATAGACAAAATGAAAATAAATATCTTCACAAAAGAACTCTGAGACCATATTCTAAATAGATTCCGAACTACTTCTTCTGAGGAGTTTTCCATGTGCTGTTCTCCAAGAGCCACTCTGTGTAATTTTGTTACAGCTGTCTTTGCAGACATCATAATTCTCCAGCCCTGCTGACATTCTGCCTTTAAAAGATATTCCTTTAGGTGAGATATTTTTTAGAAAATTTGAACTTTATGCAATTCTCGCTTTACTAATCGTATTTTCACATAGGATTTCAGTAAGTATATCAGAGAAATCAACAGAAAAATCAGATTACAAGTTAAGAGTCTTCCCACAAGATTTAGCATTAACCCTTACACTCAGAACAGTAACTCCTTTGAAACCAAAAGGAAACAACTCCACAGTTCTTTCCACAAGTGAGTGTGGCTTCAAACCTACCCTCAGGAGCACTTTCTGAATCTCATTAAAATTAGAAGAATGGCTCAAGTTTGTATACAGAAAATGACCCTGCTGCTTTTTAAAGTATACAATAGGGAAGCAGACCCAATAAGAATGGAAATGGCATTCTTTCAACAAGCTGACTATTTAATACAAAGCCTCCTTGGGGAAAATAAGCAAGGCACTGCCAAACCTATGTTACTGAAATTTTACCGGGGTTTAGTGCCGTATAAGCTATTTTTCTTGTGGGTATTGTTTTTGGGTATGGTTTGGGGTTTTGGGTTTGTTGGTTTTTTTTTTTTTACCCTGTAAGACAGGCCTTTCAAAGGTGGATAAATGTTGCAAAAGAAGCATTCACTCAGACTCCAAATTACTATTGAAATGTAGCATTTTTGACCCTCTGATATTTATGAGTTTCCATCAATGCCTATAAACTTTCACATACTTTTGTCTCTCACATACACTTTTCACATAATTCCTGTGCTAATAAATGAGAAAGGAGACATGAGGTCCCCCAAGAAGAAACTGGGGCAATGAGGAGGAATATGAGAACAAGACATTTCACTATTTGTCACATGATCATTTATGCTGTCTTTGAAAGTCTTATTCTTCCAAACAAGAATCAAGGCCAACATAAGATACAGATATGCAATCCTACAGCACATATAATGAGCATCCTCCATAAATTTCTTATTGTGAAATAGTTTTAGATTTTTCCAGAGTAATAAATATTAGCAGAAGTAGAGGTGGCTTTGCCTGACAATTCAGACAAAAGTAATGAGGTGATTCTTCCCCTCTACTACACTGTCGTGAGACCCCACCTGGAGTACTGTGTCCAGCTCTGGGGCCCTCAACATAAGAAGGATATGGACCTATCAGAGCGGGCCCAGAGGAGGGCCACAAAGATGATCAGAGGGCTGGAGCACCTCTCCTATGAAGACAGGCTGAGTTGGGGTTGTTCAGCCTGGAGAAGAGAAGGCTCTGGGAAGACCTTATAGCAGCCTTCCAGTACTTTAAGGGGGCCTAAAGAAAAGGTGGAGAGGGACTCTTTATCAGGGATTGTAGTGACAGGATGAGGAGTAACAGTTTTAAACTGGAAGAGGTTATATTTAGATTAGGTATTAGGAAGAAATTCTTTATTCTGAGGGTGGTGAGACACTGGAACGGGTTGCCCAGGGAAGTTGTGGGTGGCCCATCCCTGGAAGTGTTCAAGGCCAGGCTGGATGGGGCTTTGAGCAACGTGGAGTAGTGGGAGGTGTCCCTGGCCATGGCAGGGGGGCTGGAACTAGATGGTCTTTAAAGTCCCTTCCAACTCTAATCATTCTATGATTCTATGAATAATGAGTCCTAATTACAGTAAAACTTCTGGGTGCTAAAAATACTGAGCAGGTGGCCATGGATATTATGCACTGACTATCAGTTCGAAAATATTTAAGATGTTTTCTGATCAAGCTTTTCTCAACTCTCTCCTCAGTTCCTAGTTGAAAGGCAAATCCTGTTAAAAGAATTATTTTAAAATTTGGCACAAATAGCATATAAATAATAGCAGGGTTTTGCCCAAATTGGAGACTTATGCTGGTGCTGGTTCATGTTCTCAGATGTAAACATTTGTTCCCTCCAGAAAGCTTAGGAAACAACGAATCCTTTACCTGAGGATAGATCCTCTTTGTATCAGTGTCAGGGTAATAAAGTTACATTTTTTTCCAGTGTGTACACACATGTACACACACATGCACACATAGACATACACAGAGTAAAAAGCAGACTCCTTGCCGAGTCTGCTTTGTATCATTCTGACAGAACAAAGTAGACTGACACCAAACCAAACAAAGAGCACCACCAGAAAAATAGGTAATTTCCTGGGGAAATAGGACTGAAACAATGATCAGCAGAGAGGTCTGGCTAAGGAAAAGAGGACTGTAAGGCTCCATGTGACTGTTGTCTTATAAAGTATCCAAAAGAATACTTCCTTCCACTGAAACATAAGATAGATAAACACTGCTTTTGTCCTCCAGCCACATTCTGGGTTGGTCTATGCATCACTGAGGATGGAGCCTTTGAGAACTAGCTCTCTGGAGGGCAGCTGGTGTGTGCCAACATTTGAAATGTTAGAAAATGCTAAGAGCAATTTGGGGGTGGGGTCTCTCAACATCAGGCAACCACAGGATGTTTACAATCTTCTCAGCCATCCTCACCCTAGATCTGTTCCTGAAGCAAATGTGTGCATCAGTTACCACAGAGTATCAAAACACGAATGTTATAGCTGACTCATGAGCCAGAAGAAATGCTTTTTCCATAAAATTAAGTCTACAAATATTTTTTTCTCCTAAGTCTGAAGACACTTAATTACTTCCTAAGGTTGAGACTCTAATTCATGGCAACATTGACCATTCTGGCAAGCTGGGGGCCATTTTCCCTACTCCTGTGTGCAACACAGAGATCACATTAATCCATAATAATTCAAAATGGAGCTCCCCCCCCCCCTTCAAAACTATGAAGGAACTGCTGACCATTAACTAAAAAATTACTCAAAACATTATTTCCAAGATACCAGCTGAGAGACTGGTGTTGCTCGCCCAAAGCAAACCATGGTTTCTCTTCTGTTTCACAGAGCAAACAGTAAATCATTGTGAGAATGGCAGGCAAGTCATCTGTGCCGACCATCAACATAGAGTGTGTTAGAGTCTGAACAAAACAGATCAAAGGAAAAACACAGAAAGCCACTCTTGTGGAAACAGCAATGGACTTGACATTACAAGTAAGGCAGAAGGACAGAACTCAAGTTTATCCCTTAGTTATAATTGTGGTGTAGCTGGGTATCAGGCCTGTGCCTATGTGCACACTCAGTGCACTAAAGTCACTGACTCCCTGGGTGGAGTGGTCCAGGAACTCCTCAGCACGTCCCTGCATAGACAAGACACTCAACTGGCTTGAGACAATGGACTGGGCTGAGACAACATGACAGACCCAGCTCATCACCACCTTCACCAAAAAGCATTTGACTAACTCTTGCAGGATATATTCACATGGGGATTTCAGACAGTCCTGAAGATTCTCCCCAGGCAGTTCCTGTTTTGCCAGGACCAATTTTGTATTTAAAACAACCTGGGTGCAGAATCTGGCCCTTCCAGAAGATTCCTGCTGCAGAACTGATATGGATAAGATGCTTGTAAATAGTCAGTAGAAACAGTTTCCACAAATGCAGAAGCAGTTAGTTTTGTAAATAGGAGTTGGAGATAAATCAGTTCTATGATTCTGTGATAATCTCTAATGATTGATGATGCATGTGCTGGAGTGGTCATGTAGGACCACAGTCCACCTGGGTTATAAGAACTGAGCAGAAGAACACTTTGGGTAGTTTCATTTGCAAGTCTCACAACAGAGACCCCAATTGCCACCCAGACAGCAATGACCATCCTGTTCAACAGATTTGATTTCCTATGCAAGTATTATTTTATACTAAGATCCTAACAAATTGTAGTTTTTAACAAACACTCTGCCTGTGGGTGTCTGTGCAACAATAGTTTTGGTGTAACCTAGACAAAGTGTGGTAGATGAAAACATTCCCAAGGAGACAAATGGGATAGTGGGAAATTGGCTTATAGAATCATAGAATTGTTATGGCTGGAAAAGACCTTTAAGATCACCAAATCCAACTGTTAGATAACTCTACCAGGCCCACTTCTAAACCATGTCCCTGAGCACCATATCTAGACGGCTTTTAAATACATCCAAGGATGGCGATTTAACCACTTCCCTGGGCAGCCTGTTCCAGTCTTTGACAACCCTTTCAATGTAGAAGTTTTTCCTGATGTCTAACCTAAACCTCCCCTGGTGCAATGTGAGGCCATTTCTTCTTGTCCTAACGGTTGCAACTTGTGAGAAGAGACCATCGCCCACCTCTTCTTTCAAGCAGGATAGTGAGTAAAGCAGGCAGAAGCCCTACTTTTGACAAGTAACAAAACAAATGCTGACACTTGAGCAATAAATACAAAAGTATCAGCTTTTTCATGATTTTTTTTCACTCACTTAGTTTGTTCATAGTATATTTGGATCCATTAGGAGAGAAATTCATCCTTTTGAATATGACATTTAAAGGTCTTGTGCAAACCTTAAACCTCAAGAATGACTTTCCCCCACAATCAAGATATTTAGCACAGTTGCCATCTACCAGTCTCTTTTGGACACCAGTGGCTGGGATTTTGTCTCTGTATTTCTGCCTTTTGCTTTTCCTCCCCAAACCTCTGTAGAAACTCAATTTCAATAGAAGCTTTAATTTTTGTTTAACAAGATCATTGTTAATGCTTCTTGATAATTGCTAGGGTTTTTTTTTTGTGTTACAAATTAACTTCAGTGAAAACAAGGCACATAATTCATTAAGGTCTTTTTTGGGGAGATGGAAAAAATAACTGATTGATACATTCAGTTCTTGAGAATGTTGCAAAAAGCATCAGGGTATGGATCAAGCAAGCTCTGCCCTTTCAGCTTTAAATTATTCTCTATCATTTTTGGTGGATGATGCCTTTCTTGTCTTAACTGCCAATAAATAAAGGCTTTTGCGCTGTTATGCAAGGGATGCAACTCCTCATCTCCTCATCTACACGCTTTTATAGACCAGCTTTCAAACCCTGCAGGTATACTGTGACTTTGCACTATGGTAAGGGACAAAACTGATCCTTTTTCCTAACTTGGCTAGGTATTGGTAATTATGTTGTACACACTATAAGCTAACTACTTTGTTCCTAAATTTTTGTCATATAAGCTGCAGCTGCTAATCTGCAAAGACAGACATTTCTTCCAATTTTCAGATCAGTAAGTAGTCTCTGGACCATGGAAACAAGCTCAAACCAGTATTACAAATGTTCATCTGTTTGCCCATGTAAAATCTTAAGCATCATTGTAAGGAGGCTTCTCAAGCACAAAAGCTGTGATAAGATTTTGTTGAAATAAGTGCATTGGCCTTTTAGATGCTTTGAAATATTCAGGTTCAATTATTGTTAAATCCTAAAGCAATTTCCTTTCCATACAGAGAAGATACAGAACTTCTGACGCTCTTTACTACCTTTTCTGTTCTCACATATCAATGTAACCAGTATGATCCTAAGTGATTTCGTGTAATAAATAATTCCTTGCCCAATGGAGAGAACTGTTTTTGACTAACATAATGAAAACCTGTCAAAATATATTAGGAAAAAAATGAAGGGGGAACTAAGGGGGTTTTGCTGCAAGTATTTCATACCTGCATTAAGATATATAGTATATGCACATATATATGCACACATAAGACAGATTTACACACTTTTTGAACATAGGCAATGTACTTGTTCATCCCTAATTGTAAGTTATCTTCTCAGGGACTAAACAGATTTCAACATTAGTATTTATATGTGTTAAAGTTTCACTCTAGTCCAAGAGGAAAATTATTGTCAGAAACTGATCCACTTTAAGCAACATGTATGATTTAACATGATTGTATCACTGGATTTTATTACGTAAGCTGTACTAAAGAGAACATACTAACAGGTAACATAATATTCGACGGGAATAAAATAAATCTTTCCTCAAACAGCCTTAGAAGGCCATTTTTTTCAGCCTACAGCAGTGCTGTACTATCATAGTAGGCAGAATGAAGCAGGCAAGGAAGTTCTGACAAAAATTTGAGAAAGAACAAGCCAATTTTGATAAAACTAGGATAGAGAAAGAGCACATTTATATTCTTTAAAGAGCTAGAAGCTTGTAATACCACAGAGTAATACAGAATTTTACAGTGTCATCCATCTGTTGCAGTAGGCTGTGATATCATACTTATCAAAAGTTTCAGGACATGCTTTCACTGTACAGTTACTTTCTCTCTGAGTTATTACTGACAGGAGTAATTGTTGAATCTGGGTGCAGAAAATTTAATTTGGCCTCTTGGTAGCATTTTATCAGAGTGGGGACCTCTTTCATAGTTCTACCAAAAAGACAGAAAAATAAAAGAAAAGTTTTCCGGTACCACTCACAGGCACACACACAGGCCATACTATCACTTTCATACAATTTTAGTGCAGTGGCTGGACTGTAATAGCTTTTGGACACCTGTATGTTGTAGTGCAAGATGTAGTACATTATTGTTCGTGACACCCTCAAACACCAATTTACCAGGCTACGGATTGCTCTGAGCCCAATAAATCTTTACAAATCCATCTAGAGTGGCTGAGGAACACTTTCCTCCCCACTTTTCTCCCTTCCCTTTGGCAGAGCTGGGGTTTTGTCTGCAACCATCCTCCCTCAGATTCTGTCAGCCTGGGGCATTGCATTTTTCTGTTGTGTAATGATGCAGAAAGGCCTAGAAAGCTGTTCCAGCTTTGTAATGCAACAATTCACACTGAGAAGAGTCAGCTTTTTATGTAGTTAAAAGAAAGAAAGAGAAAATGGTTATCTCATCAGCTAGGTATATTACTATTATCTTATTTTAAATGCTGTGAAAGCTGTAAAATAAAGGCAGTTCCTAGGGAGAGTTGGCTTTTATTCTCATTTCCTCAGTTTCTACATGTGAAGGACTATTTCGAGCAGCTGGAGCTCCACCTATCTCTAAGTGGGAGCTATATACACCCTACAGTGTGTTATCTTTAAAGTCAGGTAAGATCAAGAGAGATGTTCTGGCTGTGTCTATACAGATACTCCCATCAAAAAGCTCTCCAGCTAAATTTCAGTTTTCAGGCATCCTAAATTTACATCTGCGCTGCTGAGTTTATTGCACATTAAGCTCATCCATGCAGCAGGCAATTTTTTAGGGCTAACAACAGTTTTCTACTGTCGATATGCACAATACTATACTAACCAAAGCCATCAACCCTGGGCTTACGGGGGCGGGGGGAAGAGAAGGAAAAAAAAATCTCCATTTCTATGAGATTCTCTGCATTTTCTAATCACTTCAAGCAATTACTTCTGCGCATTTTTGACTCACAGGTGCAGAAACTGTACCATTCCCTTCACTGCCTCGCTATGTATGTTTGATTATTTTTATACTGCTTTCCCAGAAGTTATTGACAACATGCTGACAGTGGGGAATACACAACACCTCACACAAACACTCTGGGAGCACATGTACGAGAACACATTTTCCACATCTCTCTCAGTGAATTTACAGCCCAATATACTGAGAACAAACAGCAATCTGCTGCTCAGCATCAGAGACCTCAAGATCCATCCTTGAGAGAAATGTCTTAAAACCAGATAACTTCTGTAATTTTAGGCTTCAAGCAGGCAAATGATGAGAACAAGCTAGCAATAGCTCTGGAGAGACAGAAAGAACCACTTAAACTGCAGAAACCCTCTGGAGGCAAAGTTGGTAGTTTGGCTCATTTACAAGGCTTGGGAGGAAGGAGAGAGGCTGATATTTTATTTTCTTCTTTAATATTTTCGTTTTGTTTAGGTGAGTATGGATTTCAGGACTGACTTGTAAATCAATGGAATAATAAAAAAAAAAATAAAAAATTGAAAGCAGGTTTAGTTGTCCAGGAAGGCAAAACTTCTCTGTGAATGCTAGAAAGCTGTCTCCTCACTGAGCTTGGAACTGGTGGTAGTAACAAAAGAATAAGTACTGTTCAAACTCACAAATCCCAGCCTTGTTTTATTCAACTGTTTCTAGCTCTAATCTCCCAAAATCAAGGTATCTCACCTGTTAAAAATTAACTTGTCTCCTTTCTGTGAGCACATTAGCCATATTCACATGAATTAGTCAGTTGTAATTAGCCTGCAGGCACTTCTAGCCTTATATTGAGACTTGATTTCTCTTTAGGTGGCAGAAAAAGTCAGATCCAAGAACCTAAATTTTAAAGCTAAATTTAAGAGCTCACGTATGTTGAGGTAGGAGTCATTGATGCTTCTTCTTGTCACTTGTGATGATTCTTCTTGTCACTGCTTGGTTGAGTTCCACCCAAACGTGAACAGCCAGTTCCAAGCCCAACTATAGCTAATTGTTCCTCTTCAAGGAAACATCTTCTAAAGTTCAGTGCTGAAGCATTGGTAGAGTCCAGTCCAAATTTCTGAGTTGTTTACAATAAGTAATTTGCCCACACAGCACAAAGAGGGATAGATGTATAGTGAGAGGCAGAGAAATGTTTCTTATTTCTGCATCCCAAATAGGAGCAAAATGCTAAAAATATTATGACCTCCTCCCTAGCATCTGATTATCCTCTTTCCTTATGAGCAATGAGACAGCAAAGTTAAAATTAAAAATAAAAAGGGTTAAGAGACCTGGCATAACCAAGAATGTTTATCTGAATTGCAATGGAAGCCTAAGAATTCCATAAATATGTTCAGGAAATTATGCTTCCCTATGCACAGGAGTCCCTTGTTAGAGGCTTAGAGAACTTTGGAGCTCAAATTGGGGATGTTTTAATTGACTTCCAAAGGGAGTCAGTCAAATTACGCCAGGAACTAGAGAATCTGAATTGTTCTTTAAGACAGAAACACCTAAAAACACCGTTATTTGGGAACTGGCTGAAGCTCAGGCAGCATGAACCTGCCTTTAAGTCCTCTTTAAGATCAAGCATAAGACATTGGTCTCTCAGTCAACGCAGCTGAGGGTTTCTGCAACATGTAGAAAAAAATCTCTTCCCAACATTGTCAAACAGCAATTGTTGGGAGAGGGTGGTATCTCATCTGTCTTGTTTTACAAGCACAAAAGAAAATGAAGAAAGGAAAGAAAAGTCAGTTATGAAATTATAAAGACTTTTTTTAAAAAAGAAGGAGACATCAATGTCTTTTTATTTCCTTTTTTCTACTGTGATTTTCCAACTCTTTCCCATTGCTGAACTCAGGTATCAATTTGTAACTCAAGCCCTGTGGGCTGAGTGATGGGTGCGCTGAACCCCTTCAGGCTGGGGTGAGCAGCAGATCTCTGTTCAGACTGTTCAAATTGATTTTTTTTGAACACAAAAGCAGACTAGGGAAGAAAGGCACATAGTGTGCAGGGTAATCTAAGCAGAATGTACTGGGGGGAAAAAAAGAATTCCCATCACGTATAAAATTCTGACATTTCAGTGTTTGTTTTTGCCCCAGATCTGAATGCAAAAGTTTAAATTTAGAGATTTGTGGGAGATGCAAATTCCTTATGTCCCCTCAAAGAATCATTTCAAAAAAGAATCAGAGCATTTTCTTTCAAAACTGTCAGAACATTCTGAAGTGATATATATGTATGCTTAGTTTATGATATAAAAAGGAAATATAAAAGAGATTTAAACATTATCAAAACAAAACACTTGAAGGCTTTTTCACTGAAAATTGCTAAAATGAAAAATCTTCATATTTCAAAGAAATTGCTCTTTTGGATAAAAATTTTTCCATTGGAAATTTTTTGTCTAGTTCTACCTACAAGTCAGTGAGGGAGATTTGCTTTCTACAGTTAGCCAAACCTGCAATTAGGCAGAGGTGAATTATCATTCTTTGGGCAGCCTTGGTTTTGTAATACATTCCGTGCATACAGCACTCCTTACCTGGGGATCTCAAGACATTTTGCATAGGTGACAAACAGGAGCACACTGCACCTGTACCAACATAAAGTTCGTTTCACCCTGTTCCGCAGCTGGAGCCTCAATCCCCACTCAGCTGCATGGCATTCATGATGGTTCATATCCAGGCTTCTCTCCAGAGGCAGTCGAATAGTTCCCTTGTCAGGAAATCCAGCCTAGTGCATGCTGTGGTTCTGCCCATCCATATAGGATGGACATGACTTTGGTGATCTTGTCTGCAATTTGAACCAAGCTGGGTCTGAGAGGAGTTGCCCAGGTGGCAAAATTGGGTAGAGGCAGTTTGCTGTCAGCCTACTTCCCGCTTCCTTGTATCCTGTCCATTGTTTACACAAGGCAGTGCCAGAGCTACAGTTTTACAGATCCTCTGTACTAACTTGAATGACAAAAGAAGTGAAAAACATCGTGTTTCAGAAATCTTGAGGGCTGGGTGGGAGACAATTCAAAAGGTCTCCTGTCACCTTTGAGATTTTCTGTGTTTGCCTGCCCAGTAGGTCAGGCCCACAGGATGACATTGAAATATTTCTGAAGAAATCTTCCTTCATTCTCTTTCTTTCTGTGGGGGAGAAAGGAAGCTATTTTCCCCACCCTTTTCTCAGCGAAGAAGGTTTTGCCTTGACTGCCCTGTGGACTCTTTTTTTCTCTCCAACAGTTTAATCATTACTCTTTAATAAGCTTTCAACATTAAAATAACATTCAGGATCATTACTCTTTCTTGTTCCCTTGTAGAGCTGAAAGCCCTCATCACAAGGACGCTCTCATTGTGGTGACAAGTGGAAGTCATTCTTCCGCTGTGGGATGACATCTTCTATGTTCCATAAAAGATGTTAATTATAGTTTAATATCTGTCCCGATAAATATGCTGCTGACTCTCCCCATAATCCATTGGCTTAGACCAGCCAAAAAAATCCCTGCCTTTACCTTCTGAGAACTGTAGTATAAGATCTTGTGCAGTATCTCCTTATAAGATCATCAGATTTCATCCAGATACTAGTCTACTGAATTGACATCAAACCAGACCACCCTTGATTTCACGGTAGGCATATATTAGAGCAATGTACAATATTGGAATGGTATTAGGGAGGTACAGAACAGACTTTCACTATTGGAAATGAGTATTCCCTTCTTAGGTAGACCACAGCAGTCACAGGTAAAATGCAGATTGCTTTTGCACTTGAAAATTTCATCGTGACTAGTCTAAACTTCATCAGGAAAACAAAACTTCCATCTTTTTTAATCCTCTTCCACTGCTGTCACATTCATGTGATTTTCCCAAAATGACAAAGTTTGTCTATAAGACTGGCAGAAAATTCATTATGATTGAAGGTGTTTGGACCTGCTACAGTCCAGCCTGCTTATCTAGCACAAAATCTTTGCCAGTCCCACCTGCCAAGCTTTTGTCAACTCTATTGTAGATGTGGTGTTTCCTCCACTATGACCATAACACCAAGTGTGCCAGCTACTTCTACACAGTCAGCTGAATCCTCATCTGGGAAGAAATCTTGGCTCTACTGAAGCTGATGGCACTGACTCTGAGGATTTTCGTCCGGTCACTGTTCCAGCCCAGGTATCTGACACTCCCATTACAGCCTGCCACCTTCTTGTCACAGCTGCTGCAAGCAACTTCTATGTGTTTGCCTAGCTGGGCTTTATATTGTCACTCACCAAGAAGCTCTATTCAATGTTAGTTGTTAGTTTTTGATGTCTTCTGCCAAAAATAAAAGTAGTTTCTCTATGGATTAATTGGTGATAAACAATCTTCAGTCAGTGTATTTAATTGTCTGGAGGCTGCAAACCAATCTCTCTCACAAAAAGCTGCTTGAAACCAAATCAGCCTGAAAAGATCTTTTCCTTTAAATTACAGTGGTGCTCAGTCTTTCTCAGATATTGTAGCTCAAGTGAATTACTGGAAAGAATGGATACGGAGAACAAAAGAAAAATGATTGGTGAGAATAGAGGCTGATAGGATTGAAATAAAAACCTTCCAGTGGGGAGGCCTGAGCATAACTGCATGTCTTTGCATATTTCCCCAAGGAAGAAGGTAACAAATGGCTTTGGCAGGAGGGAGACATTTTACGGCAGCAAAATAAAAGGGTCATGTATCAAACCAAATTGTGTTGGCTTTGAGATATATTAAATCTTTACATGATCTTGTTTTTCTTTGCAAAGCTTTAAAGAAGCTGAAGATTTGACACAAGTTTCTTTGATAATAATTATACACTGCGTATTTCTGCATTTCTGCCTATATGTGTTGCATGTAAGATTATAACATCCCCAGAAAAAGCAAACTTCAATTTAAAGACACGTTAAGACGGCAAAGACTATAAAATCAAGCAAAATTATGAGATGCCAAAATTCTTATTGTTTGTACTTCCTTAATTGAATCTCCCCAAATAAAGCATAGGAAATGGCTTTTAATTGTATATTCACACATATCCACAAACCTATAGTTTCTTTGTCTCATACAGTGAACAAAATATTTTCCACCAATGGGTAGTTTTAGCATCTGGCTAAAATAACACAGAACAGGAATTACGTTGAACAGTCATCTAGTATCAAACCCACTGTGAAAGTCAAACAAAGTGATTTAAAAATACAAAATTCATAAGAGGAGACAAAAAGAACAACTACACTGAGAATGTGAAGTGAAACCATGAAAGAATAGAGAAAAAAGGACAGAAAGGGGAGGAAACGAAGCCTGTGGTAGGATATGTTACAGAGAGAACTATTTGTTCACTCGTGGGAATTGAGTGGCATTCAAAAAGCTGAAAAAAATGGTCAACTGCTTAAAGACTTGGAATTGGAAAAAAAAACACAAAACCAACCAGTCTCTCAAAATATTGTTTTTTCACACCTGCAATTTTCACTTGCCCTTGTTTTGTCGAAGCAACATCAATTGGCTACCCAGTATAAATCCAGAAGCTTTTCCCTCATGCCTAAAGTCTCCAGTTTAGACAAACAACCTAGCGATCATGCAGTTCCCTTTCTTCCCCTTTTAAAATCTGCTGACAGTGTATATAAAGGCAGCAACTTTTCACTGCTCTTGAAGAAATCTGTGACACTTTTTCATTCATTGTTTAAACTCCAGTATCCTACCGCCATGCAGAAAACCTAAATCTCCTCTTGCCAGCTCATTAAAGAAGGACTCTGGAGGGGGGGAAAAATAATCCTTCACAAAAACTAATATTCCATAAAGATTACAAACAGAAGGAAAAACAAACAAACAAACAAGACCCAAACAATTTTGTATCCTGAGGTCCAGTTTTTCTGGAACATATATAAAGACTTTTTTACACCTCATGGGGGATCATTCAGGACCCCTATATTTCAGTCTTATTTAAATAAAGGAACAAGATACCGAGTAATAGTCTGAAATGTCACCCAGACCTTGATATGTGTGAGCAGCGTAGAGTCTGTTTTATGTATTTAAAGCCTTTTCTTCTACCAGAGTTCATTATTCTCGATGAATATGAGACTCCAACAGTCAGTGATAGGAAAACCACAGGGAATGAAATACTTTTAGGCATGTATAGAGCGACTGTTTCTAATATCCTCATCAGACTTTCACACTGGAAGAGAACAACAGCTACCATATGGACAAATAAGGACCAATCTTCAAGTCACTCTCTGTTCAATGGAAAATTATTTGCAGTAGGAAAGGCCCCCTCAGGATATCAGAAGGCTAAGCTGGCACTGTGTACATCCGTCCAATTCAGCCATGCACAAAGGAATTATTCTGACAACTGGCATGACAAGCCCAGCAAAACAAAACAATTAAGCTCTACAGTTGGGATCTCTCTCCGCAATGAGCAATAGCTGCAATACTGTTGCCGGCTCAGCTGCAAGCCTTTGGCCCCTCCAGCCCACTGCCTCCCGCTTCTCTCTTTTACACACTTCCAGAAAGTGTTCCCATCCTCTCAGTCCCCTCTGGAGCACAGCAGTCTCTTCATGGGAAGCTCTTGCCAGGACTTTTCAGAAGATTGGAACATTTTACATTCATGTGCAAGATGTCCTTGGGGAAGTGGATTAGTGATGGAACGTTACGTGAGTAAAGGCACATGAAGATAAACTGGGGGCAGTGCCTGAATGGAAAGATGAGCTAAGTTAGCTTCTTGATACTGTTTTCTGTCTTCCCTTACATTCGGAAAAAAAAAGAGAGAGAGGGCATGAGGCAAAATTTTTCATTTTCAGCAAAGACTGATTTGAATCTGCCATTCCTGGGCAAGCTCTTTCATTACTGGTTATTTCCCTAACTGAGGGTGATCTGGGTTCAAATCTCTCCTTCAGCCAAGGAAAAAAAATATCTCTTATCACCCAGGTGACTGTTTTGGTTCTGTAGTGAGGCTCTCACACTCCTTCCCCTGGATGGTGTTTATCCTACACAGAATAATTACCACTATTTGCATAAGCAACAGAGAGAGTCGTAGTTGTTAATCCACTCACCCAGGAAGGAGAAGATCACATAAAACTTAATATTCTCAAGAGATGTAGTACTTAATATTATAATTTTAAAAAGATAGAGATCAAATCATTGGTAGGTCCACCATTTTGATCAATCCAAACACAGCATTATCCCACGATATTCAACCATCAAGTGATGGAGAAAGAATACCTTTAAAGGGGAACCTTTAAAGATATTTCTCAACCCTCTTTTATTTAGCTATGCCTTAGTTCCACAGCACAGCATGGCTCATGCCACGTACTCATTTAATTTTTATTTTATTCAGGGAGCAACATATTATGGTTCTTGAATCATTTTTGTACAGCTTGGATGAATGTATTCAATAAATACCATTCAACCCTTAAATAGATACACAACTTCCTTCTACTATTTCTGCAAAATAAAACAGAATACATTTATCTGGATACAGTCTATTCATTATCCACAGCCAACAGCCTTCTCCCTCCCACCTTCCCACTTCAAAGGATGGATGCAGTGATTCTGTTTCCCTCCACATCTTAATTTCCCACCCATCCAGGATCTCTCTACATTAACAACTGTTGTGCCAGTTTCTACATATAGAGATGATGACAGAAACACCCAGGCTTTTCAAAACGTATCAGCACCTACTCTTCAGGCCTTCAGACATGCACTCATTGAGCAGTCTCCAAATGCCTAAATAGCTCCCTTTCTCTTCAAAATTCCAGCAGAAGCCAGGAAAACAGAACCTCCCAGAATAGCAAATGAAATCACAGCTCAATTAACATTGTTAACAGGTAGAAGCATCAGTGACTGTAACAGCAAAAATAGAAAGTAACTGTGGCCCAAGACTGAACTGGTGTTACTACCCATACTACATTATTAGTAGCATCTGTAATGGATTGTTCTTGAAAAATGGCATTAGAGGTCTTGATATTTGGGTAAGAATATTGGGTAAGAATAAAGTGCCTATCAGTACACAAACTTGTACAACGATGATCTGGGATTGCTGATGGCGTTTGGGCGGGATAAGAGCAAACTGTTCAGATAGCCAGGAATACGATAGGTCACAGTGATCCTAGCGATTTTGTTAATACAGAAACAGTACTTCAGAATTTTATCAATAGAATAAGATAACCCAAATATAGCGTGAGAGTATATATATGCATGTATGTGTGTATGTACCCATGTCTTGTATTTTTTTCGATTTAGGAAACGAACCTAGAAACAGTAACAAGGATTAAGTAGGATTAAGCAGGCGTGACTCAATGTCAGCCTAATCTGACAGCGAACAGTGTGGCCACACGTCTGGAGGAAGAGATCGTTCCAGTGCTCACAGCAGCTGTGGGATTGCAGCCCTGTAGCGCTATGTTGTGTTTGGCTGTGTGTGCTGACAACACGGCCATTGCCAGACCACCCTATGGCACAACTCTGCTGGGATCAAACCCATGTTCTAAAGAAATATCCTCTTGGCTGAGAAAGTCTGTGGTGTATTGTGGTAATCCGACCGGCTTTACAATATCTGGAAATCCCAAATCATCACTAGCTCCTGTGCATTCCCTTGCGAGCCGGCACAGTGGCCTCCTTCTTCTACCACTGCAGCAAGTAAAGATGTGACAACCACACCTGATATACCAGCAGCCTTGTCCTGACATAGGGAGTGGAAGCAGCAAGATAAAGAAATCTTTTTGGTGGTGATGGCAGCACGTTGGAAGTCCTTTTCTGTTGGTATTCTGATACGACAGGTCTGGTTGGAACTATAGGCAGATGTCCTTGAAAAGAGGATGAAGTTATATTGCTGTTCTTCCCCTTCTGATGATCAGTTCCATTCTTCACAACAAACTGGCTAGATGCCATGCCCAGACATGGCCTAGGAAATGTACTCTGGGCTAAGAAAGCATAAGAAAATGTGGAACAACATGCCTGTATTCAAAACCTTGCTCAAGAGCATTTCAGCAGCCAGGGCTGAGCTCTGACTTGGCCCTGGTACTGGAACTGAATCTATTCTGATCATCCTCTTCCTGTCATATAAAAGATTAGTGCCATTTCGTTCTTGCGTGCTTCCTGAGATTAAAAACAAGAGTGACAAATTAAGCCCTAATGCCAGCAGATGTAACTCCATTTGTGCCAGTGAAGTTTTCATGACTTCCCCTACAGCTATGCTTGATACAATGAAGCTATGGGAGCTATGGGAGCTGACTGCAAAGCATCATTTTACTTAGATAATACTTTTTTGTGGAAGTCGGAGAATAACCACTGTCATGCTGGCAGAGGCATGAAAGAGATTTCAGGTTTTTGGTTATTTTTGTAACTTTAAAACACTGGGTTTAGCTAGAATCATGAGAAGCTTTATGATCCATATCAGTTTATGTTAAAAAAAGACCTTTAAATACTGGAGTTGGGAATACTCTTATGACCTAACTCCATCATGTAGTTCTTAGTTGTATGCTTGTGTCAGACCCCATTAAATCCTATTAAATGGGTCTTATTGCAGCAAATTTTTGTATAACAGCTACAGTTAACGTGATCAAGAAGCTGATTTTTCACTGCTTTCCTTATCTTTGTACCAGTCAAGGAATTTTCTTAGGGAGAAAAACAAAAACAAAACCACACACACCACACATGCACAAAAGGACTTTAGAGTTTATCTGAAAGAGAAGGAAGCCCTGAGAAACGAATTTAATACTTTCAGTTTATCTTCTCATCCTGATATGTTGTGGAAGGTGTTCTACTGTCACTGCACTTTGACTAAGCAGAGTACATGAGAGCATGCAATGGCCAGAGGAGGAATAACCCTTTTGCACAGTTATGGTTAACATGTAAGCTAATCACGATACATCAATCAGCAACCTTGTTAAAATATCATTGTGCTATTGGCATTTGATTTGAAAGCCTCCTTCTTACTGAAAACAAACAAGAGATCAGAAAATCTACAGAATAATATTTTTCCCTCTTGCCCTGGCACTTTGATTGCAATCTTCATTTGACACCTGGATGAAATAATGTTTTCATTTACATTGTTACACTTGGGCTAGCAACTTTTTCTGACACACAAATAAAAGGAGATATTAACATTTTTTCAGCAGTAACAGGATGCTTCCAAACTTCCAATGCAGTTGTTCTTTCACTCACAGGCACTGAATTTATTTTACACAGACTCAAGAAACACCTCTTCTGCCAAAAGGAAATACTGATTTAAGAAATTGTCCTCTTGTTACTCTAGAGCTTACTTTGTCTCTTTCCACAGTACAGTTCTTGTTTCACTTTTTATGATAGTCTAGGAAAAATAATCAACATAATTTCTTGTCATTGCAGGGACATACACTACAAGTAACACGTTTGTGTCCTCTGTTTTCTTCCTGGGGCTTATTATGGTTATAGCTTTTGGTCTTCTACTGACATATGAAAAAATAGTTACTGAGTGGTTTTTGGCCTGTGTGAATGATGGAAGGTGGAGTGGATATTTTGCAGATATTTCTGAATCCAGTTTCTACTACATATTGCCTGTAATAACAGGGAAATTGACTTAATAACCAATCTGGCCAGCTGATCTTTTGCAGTACTATGCACCTATGATGTAAAATCCAAAGTCTTGGGATATAAATTAAGAGTATACAATCTAACAAGAATTTGTATTGCAAACAAACAAACAAAAAAACCCCAACACAATAAAAAAAAAAAACATAAAAAAAACGCATAGAGAAAGCTCCAGACAAATCTAAAAGAAAACCTGCTTGAGAGAGGACACATGTTACAGCACTTATTAGCTTGAACACAGCATTGTTATAAAATGGTTATATGGCTCCCAGTTCAGATCTGGCTTATGTTGGCCGGCTAACAGCATAGTATAACATGAAAGAGATCAAGAAGATCAAATATACAAACACTAAAGCAAAAGATTTGGTCTTCTTTAGCTTGGAAAACAAAAGCTGAGGTGAAAATATAATCATACCTTATAGATGTACTTGTCAAGATAACACTAGAAGGGCATAAGACACATCTAAACATAAAGGACAAGGCTAGCACAAGGATAAATGACCAGTAAACAGGTGTTTTCTGACCATTAGACCAGTTAGATTTTGAAGTAATAACTGTACAGTGAGGGCAAATACCTAAACTAACTGTAAGATAAAGCCAATAAGTTTATGAAAGATATTATAGGAACTTCTCATCTCTAACATCAGGAAAGAGCAATTGATGAATGCTGCAGTTCCCTTCCTATCCTGGGTCCCATTCACTTCATCAAGGCTTCATATTTTATTGAGTATTATTTTCACAACAGTTCTGAGTCAGCCTTCCCAATAATTTTGATTTATCCAGTCATCAGAAGCAAAAGACTTGGAGAAGGAAAAAAAAAAAGAGGAAATCACTGCTGACCTGTGATTTACCCCTAGAATGAACGACTTCAGATCCTGCTGGGGAACTCCTTGATCTCAAGATTCTCCCTTTTGAAAGCATCACTTTCTTTTCATCCCCTTTCATCTTTTCATCTTAAACAACTACACTTTATTCATCCATATTTAAAAAACATCCTCACTCATTCTCTCTGCTGCATTAACAAGATACTAACTCCTAATTTTTAAGTGGCCAACATAGCATATGCGGTACTTGCTTTTCAACAAAAAAAAATAAAAATTAGAGTGTAGGGATGATTAAAACATGAATGGAATGCAGTGCAACTGTCAGAGGATCCTCTCTTGTAGGTAACAACCTGTCTAACATCTCTTTAAGGAATGTAGCTAGTTTCCAGAGGTCTAAAGTCAAATACATTGCCTTAGAAAGTAGCTTTAGAGCAAACCACAGAGCTCTCTACTTGGTAATTTAAATGACTGACCATTCAATTTATGAGCATTCTCAGCAATAAAATTCAGCCTGAACTTAATAATAGCACATTTTATGTGACAACGATGACAATTACAATCTATAGTTACTGCAGTCGCCCTTTGGTCTAGGGAAAGATGACAGTATTAATTACACACACTTGCCATTTGTCAGACTTAACTTGGCAGGCGATTGAGCTCTGAACCATCTTCGGCTTGACTTCTACATTTTCCATTTTCTAATCCACTGGAACGAAGATAATTAGAACCGAGAAAAATGAGAGGCTTTCTCTTTCCTGACTTGTTTAAAGATGTACCAAACCTCTACCACATGTTAGTGGCATATTCAGTAACACCACAGTCACATTAAGGCTGTGTCACTCCAGTTAAGAATCTGTCGGCATTTACTTCACAAAAAACTATGCTGCAGAGGTACTGCATATCTCATTCATTTTAATTTGCGTTGGATGAAAAGCAACATGAAAAGTCTCTCAGCCCATATGTAATTTTCACATAATTCTAACATTTCTTACTATTTCTGTCTGGAATTCTATTTTCCATGCTTGTTGACATTTCTAGCCTTATGGGGGAATTAAAATATATTGACTTTCTTTACAAATTGTAAAAAGTATTTCTCTAAATTCTTTGTCAACTGAAAAGAAAATCATCTATTCCAATTTAGGAAACTATCTCTATTTGGGAGAATAGCTAAGTACTTGCTTGTTCTGTACTTAAGGATGCAATGCCATGTAAGGATTCAAGGTCAAATTCTAAAGTAGAGATGAATTTAAGCGAATGCATTAACATTTTCTTGAGCTGGTGTATCCATCTAAACAATCCTCCCAAACAATGTTTCTCCAGTACTTACCTACCTGTGGAAAAGAAGAAAAAACCAGACAGGCATTTGTTGTTTTCCCCAACCAACCCAACTCTTCCCAAGTACAGATTTAAAAGGAAGAACTTCAAAGCGTGAGATTTAAGTCAAAAAATTCAGACCATTTAGGGCTCACAATAAATGGCTAAAAGAGAGAAATGAGAAAGAAGTAACACATTTCAAATCTGAAAGATCTGAAAGATCTTCTTAAGAAATAATATTTTCTTAAGAAAATAGCAAACAAATCATATGAAGAGCGGTTGAAGGAGCTGGGACTGTTTAGTCTGAGGAAGAGAAGGCTGAGGGGAGACCTCATCACACTCTACAACTATTTGAAAGGACACTGTAGAGAGGCTGGTGCTGCTCTCTTCTCACAGGTAATTAATGACAGAACAAGAGGGAATGGCTTCAAGCTCCAACAGGGTAGGTTTAGACTGAACATTAGGAAAGAATTTTTCACAGAAAGGGTGGTTGGGCATTGGAATAGACTGCCCAGGGAGGTGGTTGAGTCACCATCCCTGGATGTGTTTAAGAGACGTTTAGATGTGGTGTTGGCGGATATGGTGTAGGGGAGAACTTTGTAGAGTAGGGTAGATGGTTGGACTCGATGATCCCAAGGGTCTCTTCCAACCTAGACAATTCTATGATTCTATGATTCTATGATTCTATGAAATAGCTGTTCTTTGTCTGTCTGTTACAAAGATCCTGTGGTGCTCACAGATGCAGCAATAGGACTCAGGTAGGAAACCCACTTCTGAGGCCACAGCTCCACAATGTTGTGGACCAACTCCACCACGCTTCTTTTTTCCCAGACATGTATTCCTGTCCTGTCTATTGCACCAGCACTGATGTTCACCTGGCCTCAAAGAAAGCAGGTTCAGAGGGAGGAACGCGAGCAAAACATTCATACCTTGTTCTCAGCCAGCTTGGCTGCATGAAAAAGTTCATTGGCAGATGAGGTACCTGCCAACACTGTCACAAGAGAAGAAATGCATCAAAAGAGAAGAAAAGATGACCTGAGACCTTTTTAGGCACCCGTGGAATCCAATAGACTTGAAGTTCGGGGTGTTTCATAGGTAAAATCCACACTTAAAACCCCTCCTGGCAATACTGAGCCACATGAAATCCTTTGCCATGTCTTCATGGCAAGGTATTCCACACGTATAAGTTTTCTCTCCAGCTCTACACATTGAATGATAATTCACCAGAGTTTTTGCCTGGCCATCATCTAAGGTTCCAATATTGCTGTTTCATAATTTCATGTGTAACTGCTTTAAAAAAAAAACAGCCCAATTTTAGAAATGGTAAACGTTTCACAGTTATTCTCTGTACTTAAAGTTGAAAATATGGCTTGAACTAGTAACATTTAAAGAAATATTGTTTATGCTGAATAGATTGTTTAAAGTACATACATCAGTTTTAAGCATTCTATCATGAGCGCTATTTATTGTGGATTAAATCCTCTTTCTGAATTTGAAGGTATAGGATTGTGATACTGGATGCCATTTAAAAATATCTCAAGGCTTTAATATTTGATCCATGCTGTATGTCTAACAGAAATATTAAGTAAGTGTGTCAGGGGAATTGTTGAGGGGTAATAAACCAAAAAATAATCATTAAAAGTGAATAAATATAATACTTGAGGCAGAACACTTTCAGAGCAGTCAGATCCATAATCTCAAATATTCCTCAAATACTCAAATACCTACACTTAACGGTCAGACTGACTGTCAGAGCATTTTTAAGTACTTAATAACAGTTGTGGCAGTAAATCAAATATACGAAAAGTATTTCCTCCTATTTAATTTAAATCCCTGATTACTGATGCTGCAGTCTTCCACTTGAGACCATTCCTCCCAGCTTTGGTGATGAACTCACATTGTTCCACAGAGACACACAAAAAAGCCATGCCCATACAAACACGTGCATCCAAACACTGCACAAAATTTCCCAGTAGGACAGATTGTGGCAACAAAAAATTGCTGAAACATGTCTTTTGCTGCACAGCCAAGGAAAATCGTAAAGCCCCAAAGTTATTTGCTTGGTGGCTATTCATGTGCTAGTTAACAACCCCTCAGCATCCTCTGCAAGCAACGTTTCCAGGGAGATTTTATAGAGATTTTAAGGGTTCTGGAAAAGATCTTGTTAAAGTTATGTCACAAAGCAAAATGGATCTATGGGGATATTTTCTTTCAGAGTGTATTTACACTTTTGTTAGCATACTTTTGCAGGGATAAAAAAAGTAAGATGTATAAATATACATAAACATATACAGGCAAACACACACACAGATAAACATTATATTTGTTTGTTTGTACCATGCCACTAATAGTAACAGCAGCAATAATAATTACAATGGATTTAGAGTGAAGCTTTACTGCAGTTTGTACAATTTCCGATGTTGCTTTACCATCAGCAGAAACTTCCTTTGAAGCGAGCGAAAGTTATGCCTTATTGAAGAACACAGGCAATATTTTGAAGCCTGGGTATTGTGTTTTGTGTCTCTCAGAAAAGGGATCGTATTCAGCTGCTAGCTGGAAAGTGTTTTTCAGGCACAAGCAGATGTCCAGTGCGTGTGGCTGTCCCGTGCTGCAGCTGCCTGTGGACAACCCGCGTCCCCTGGGCTCGGGCTGCCTCAGACCACATCTGACTGCTCAGATCTCAGAGAGGCAACGTGATATTCACACACTTCCCTGTCCCCGAAACAGAAGGTTGTGCAATAAGGCAGTTTACGTTCTGGCATAATCCTTACAAATAACAACTTTACCTGTATTATACGTATTTAGAGGGGTCTTCAGGTGCTCTAGGTGTTCGGATTGCTGTAGAGACATCTATCCCAATTTCTAGCTACTTGCAGCTTCAATCCTGTCCATTAGTGGCCCAGCAAAATCCTTCATTTCCAATTTACTTTCAGATGCTTTGACTCTCTCTCTTCCTCCTTCATTTTCCTCTTTCCAAAGGAATAAATTGCAGCTGTTCCCTCTTGTCCTGAAGCCAATTGCTCAAACGACAGGAGCTCACATAAGAACAAGGAGCAATCTCCCTGCCAGCTGCAGTCTTCTAGGCCCACTCAATGCCCCTGTGTATACAAACTGCATATACAAACCACTGTATCCATAGCATGACTGAGATATATCTTCTATATGTCGGATATCCTGATCTCTTCTACTTTATCCTCCTAAGCTGTATTTTCTGTTGCACTTTTGGCTAGAATGAAAAGTCTTTTTCTTATCTTTCTGCTCAGTGAGTGTTCAGTCAGTACCAGTTCACTTTGTAAAAAAATCTGCTGTCAAGTCCAGCACTACGGGGTTTGTCTCGGACTTCTTAACCTGCATTTAGCAGTCTTTGTAGTGATGTTAGCATTTTCTAGCAGACATTCTGTTGAGGAGATTTGGGACTTGATATATGTTGACATCTAGAATCTCACACAAATCCTTTGAAATACATCAGATACAATTTATGGGATTCTATGTTCAGCTAATACAAATTTAATATAAACCACATTGTGTTTTAAATAGGATTTGCAATCTCAGCAAAAAGTGAGTCAACATTTAAATGTACTCCATGCAAGCACATACACTTGTCTCCCTAATTCCTCTGACATCCTAATTTATTCAACATTTCCTTTACATTTGTTCATGCCCAACTGACGTTTAGGTACTCTCTTAAGCAAAGCGAGTATTTGTCATTTTTTAGACTCCTTGTTGGCTCATTGTTCACTGTAAATAAACAGACCCACTTTTTCTTACAGGTTTCAGTACAAGTTCATGTAATACTTGAACAGAAGGTCTACTCATTGAGCCCTCAGTTGTAGTGGTTCTTGTTCCATGTATTTATGTTTCTTATTCCAATATTCTACAATGTTTTCAGATATAACATCTACCCAGACATTAGCTCCCAGTTAACAATTCACAACAATTCCACCAATCTCCACTGGAGTACATTTTACTCTGTCGACTTTTGCGCTTTGCCTCTATATAGAATTGTTCTTCATTCCTGTTTGCATCACCATCCTGATAAACATAAATCAGGCACTGTCAATGTGCTTGCTGGTCGTTATATTTTAATTTTGTTGGTTCTAATTGCATACTCCTGCAAAACACTAATATACTTTGCAATTGTTAAAATGTTTTCCAGTCGTGGACATATGTTTGGATCCACATACCTTTGTCATCTCATGCACTTATTAAAAATTTGTTGGCGTTTGTATAGTGTTTCTCTGATATATGTAGCTTCTTCACATCTTTCCACTTTCTAGTTTCGCGTTCCCTTAGTCAATGTTTATTGTAGCTGCCTCTTACTTTCTAGAATTTTTAAGTTTTTTTTAATATTTTCATTTTCTCCCGAGTGATTTCTGCAGAGTCTGAGAGGATTTCCCAGGTTCGACCTATTGTTTTAGATCTTTGATTCCAATCACAACCAAATCTCTGATAGTAAAATCTGCATGTAGTAACATGATTTCATGCCTAACTCACTAAGTTAATGTCAGTCAGAAGCATTCCAAAGGAGTTTCCTTCCTTTTCTGGTTACATTTGAAACCTCTATGTTTCAATCGCTTTGCTTTGCTTTAGAATAGTGTTCTTTACTCTGACTAATTCAGTGTGGCTTAGATGCAGACTATTAAATATACCTGTAGCTCCAAGTCCAGCAACAGTAGAAGAAATTCTAACTTTTCTAAATCTGCTTTCTTAAAAAGTTCATCTGCCCACATCTAGTCATCACATCCTTACCTTAGTCTTTTCCAGGACTGTGCTACATTGCTTCAGCTGAAGGGTTTGAGTGTCTGTTTGGTTGTGGTTTGTTTTTTTTTTTTAAATGTTTCCACATCTTTTTTAGTTTTCTTTCTCTCACTTCTGGTCTTCATTTTGGCTATTTAATCTTTTCCAAGTATCACCTCTGGTACTATGCAGTATTTATGATTTTTAAGAAGGAGTCTTTAGCTTGACATACAGTGTAAAAATTTATATAAAACTGTCTGCCACATGCCACTGACTTTGGCAGGCTGCTCGAGCGACCCTGACACACACCACCTCAGCTTGCTCTGCTTTTAAAAGGCAGTGACACATTCCCTTACAGTGAAGCCTAAAGTTAGTCTGTAGGATATGATGGTTACCCAGAGACCTCGCTGAAGTCAGCAAGGCACAATTCAACAATGCACTGAAGCTGTCTGAGTGTGAGCAACTCCCAGAAATGGGTTTTAGGAGATATTGGTTGATCAAGCTAGGAAACCAGGCCAACAGAGTTCAGAGTTTCTTGTTAAGATCATTAAAAAAATTCCACAAGTTCCGTCCTTCTCTTCTTTCACTGTAGAAAAACTCCTCAGCTACGAACTGAAATCCTAAGGAAGAAAAGATAACATCTATCTTCTCAAGATACGTTATTTTAGGGATACTACAGTTCTTGGAGCAACTTGTTGAGAAGAGGTGACAAACAAGGTAAAATTTGCCATGTAAGACTTTTAATTTCTATTCTACCTTTGCATTTCTAGTGTTTTATGTTTTTAGTTGACAAGTCATAAAGTAGCATAATTAGGCAATGATGACAGGTCTGTGATTGTTTTCTTCATAAACAAAGTGACGAAGGCATGGAACAACAGATTTGTTTCTTTCACTAAAAAAAAGTTGTCTTTCTGTCCAAGTTCTCCAGCGGACTTGAAAAACACAAATAAAAGAAAATATTTAAATATTATTTCACTCTAGGGAAAGCCTTGAGGTAAAAGCCTGGTGAAGAAGCCAAATAATTTTTCATTAATTCTTATTTGCAGCTTGTAGAGAAAGAGCAGGGAAGTGAAGGGAGTTGAACATTTACATATCATTGACTGTAGACTTCAGAAAAGATGGTTCTAAAACAACGTAAGGTATAATTTGACTGTAAGCCACACTTTGTCAGACAAAGCAGATGATGGTCAGACTTTAAGCTTTCTCTTCAATGAAAAGAACAGACGGTTAAGTGGTTGAAGGTGATGTCCCAGGGATGAAGGCCTGAAGGTCTTATGACTCGTAGCTGCCCAATCTCCATATCCTTTTTTCATATGTATGGTCAACTTCAAATTCTGTTTTTTTCAGACACTTTATCCTGGACAGCTCTGAATGTTATGGTTTGGGCCAAACCAGCCACTGGGTGAACGACAGATGCTCCCCCCACCTCTCTTCAAAGAGAAAGGCAGGAGAGAGAGAGAGAAACTAACGAGTTTAGAAGAAACTAAACTACTTTAATGAAATATTAATAATAAAACAAAAAGGAAATAATGAAATATATACAAAACCATACCTAGCTCCCAGGATGACGATCAAGTCACCGGCTAGCACTGGGGAAGTCCCAGATGTGACTCAGTGATGGACAGGAACTGGGTTCTGGATCTGGATTAAGGATCGGGATCAAAGGCAGACGAACAGACAGAGTACTCCTCGGACTCCAGCCATGAAACAAAGAGACCTGACCCTTTGATCCCTCAGCTTTTATACTGAGCATGAGGCAGATGGGATAGAATACCCTGTTGGTCAGTGTGGGGTTACCTCGGTTGGAAGGGACCTTTAAGATCATTGAGTTCAACCATGAACCTCACGCTGCCAAATCCGCCACTAAACTATATCCCTAAGCACCACAACTATCCATCTTCAGGGATGGGGACTCAACCACTTCCCTGGGCAACCTATTCCAATGTTTGTTAAACCTTTCAGTGAAGAAATTTTTCTTAATACCCAATCTAAACCTCCCCTGGCACAACTTGAGGCTGTTTCCTCTTGTCCTATCACTTCTTACTTGGGAGAAGAGACCGACCCCCATCACTCTACAACCTCCTTTCAGGTAGTTGTAGAGAGCAACAAGGTCTCCCCTCAGACTCCTTTTCTCCAGTCTAAACAACCCCAGTTCACTCAGATGCTCCTCATAAGACCTGTGCTCTAGACCCCTCAAAACCTTCGTTGCCCTTCCCTGGACATGTTCCAGCACCTCAATGTTTTTCTTCTAGTTTGAGGGGCCCAAAACTGAACACAGTATTTGCGGTGGGGCCTCACCAGTGCCAAGTACAGGGGGATGATCACCACTTTAGTCCTGCTCACCCCACTGTTCCTGATACAGGCCAGGATCTTCTTGGCCTTCTTGGCCACTTAGGCACACTGCTGGCTCATATTCATCTGCCTGTCAACCAACACACCCACGTCCTTTTCTGCTGCGCAGCTTTACAGACACCCTTCCCAAAACCTGTAGGGCTGCATGGGGTTGTTACAACCCAAGTGCAGGACCCAGCACTTGGCTTTGTTGAACTTCATACCCTTGGCCTCAGCCCATAGATGCAGCCTGTCCAGAATCCTCTGTAGAGCCTTCCTACGCTCAAGCAGATCAACACTCCCCCCCAGCTTGATGTCATCTGCAAACTTCCTGAGGGTTCACTCTATCCTTTCATCCCAGTCATTGATAAAGAGATTGAACAGAACCAGCCCCAATGCTGATCTAAACTTCTGCCCTCCTAGAACAGGTCCCCCCTCCCCTCCTTCATTTGCCACCCCCCACAGTTTTTCTGCTGCAGCAATTGTATGTAAAGTGCTTTCTTTTCCTATACAGTTGGATCAAGTAAATTGGAATTATAAAGAACAACATGGGCCTATCTGTCTTTTCTGCTCCAACCTTCTCACACAGCAATGTGACCAGCAGCCCAGCGATGAGCATGAACTCCAGTGCAACATCTTCCTACCCCCTCCTACTTCTCTCCCTGCCCTCTCCTGTCCCCACTCCTCCCCACAGCACCCTGCTCCCCCACCCTGTGTCAGCCCTGGCCTTACTTTGACTCCCTTGTGAGTGGGTTTCAGCTCACCACCTCAGCAAAACAAGGACCGGCTTAATGAAATGAATTAGCTCATCAAGGGGCAGGTGCGTGCCTGCAGGAGTGCAAGAAAGAGGAATACCTGCCTGAGCAGGGGATGGACCAAAAGGGGGAAGCGATGCTTTGGAGAGGAGCAGGACCAAAACTCTCCATTGCAGGCAGCTGTTAGATCAGCTCAGCCCTTTTCTGCCATCCCACCCCCAGTGACCATTCGCAGTACTGCATCTTCCTGACACTTCCAGCACTAAAAATATCATTCTTAGTCATTTTCTTGCAGCAATGAGCATTTAGTGGATTTGATATCCAATAAGAAGCTATTTCTGTAACAGAAAACTTTTAGACATGCAGAAAGGAAGAATACTTTTCACCAAGTTTTTAAACCAATTACAAATTATAATAAATTTTCAATTAGAAAGCTTTGATAAGTTATTTAACAGATGACACAAAGACAGACGAAAAGTTAAACTACTTTGAAGTTGTACTTTTAGCTAAGTTTTTTCCTTTTAAAATAATATATTGCTATTAGAATTGGTCCTATCATACTTCAAAAATACAAGCTATTTCAGCTATATCTGTAATAATGCTCTCACATGGTAGCACCCATAATGCTCACTTAAAGGGTTTCTTTTTTTTAAGGTTTTCATAAGAACTACCCAACTTACTGCTTAAATTTTGAGCTCTGCATTGTCACAAGCCTTGATCATGCAAATAGTCTTTATTGTCAAGACAAATCCTTACATTCGTCCCCACCCTTTGGAGTCAATGAGACTAAATTGCCATTGACTCCAAAGGCAACTAATTTTAAATACGTATATATGCACAGGCAATACATTACAAAATACCAGGCAGAGTATACTTGGCCTAATGAAATGTTTCTAAGCCAGATCTTGACTATAACTACAATGTTCAGTTTCTCTAGCAAAAGTCTCTGTTTACTTGAGAACTGTAACCAGGCTCTCTATTCTGGAGGCTTCACTCTTAGAGGCTCTTCCAAAACAATATTAATTTTGATCTTTTTTAGTTGGGGGTTTTGCTTCAACAGCTCTGGACTGCATCAGACATAAAGATTTTTTGTTCCTTACAGAATGGTGGTGATAAACACATCTACCATCATAACATACAAAAATAATTATTTTACATTGCAGTCTGTGCCAACAGGTATTGGATTTAATGACCCAGGATTTCTCTTTTCATCCAGTGATTACAACAGTAGTCTGAGAAAGACCCTCTTATGATCTTGTACAGATGGATATTACTAAAGGAATAAAAGATTATTTTAAAAGGATATTTCAATAAAACAAATTACATAGAATTGTTTTAATAGGTTGTCTTGCCATCCAGAGAGACCTGGACAGGATGGAGAGGTGGGCCCATACCAACCTCATGAAGTTCAACAAGACCAAGTGCAAGGTCCTACATCTGGGTCAGGGCAATCCCAAGCACAAATACAGACTGGGCGGAGAATGGATTGAGAGCAGCCCTGAGGAGAAGGACTTGGGGGTGCTGATTGACGAGAAGCTCAACATGAACCGGCAATGTGCAATCGCAGCCCAGAAAGCCAACCATATCCTGGGCTGCATCAGAAGAAGTGCAGCCAGAAGGTCAAGGGAGATGATTCTGCCCCTCTACTCTACTCTGGCAAGACCCCACCTGGAGTACTGCATCCAGCTCTGGAGCCCCCAACATAAGAAGGACACGGACCTGTTGGAGCGGGTCCAGAATNGCAGGGAGACCTTATAGCAGCCTTCCAGTATCTGAAGGGGGCCTACAGGAGAGCCAGGGAAGGACGTTTTACAAGGGCATGTAGTGATAGGACGAGGGGGAATGGCTTCAAGCTGGAAGAAGGTAGATTTAGATTAGATATTAGGAAGAAACTTTTCACTTTGAGGGTGGTGAGGCACTGAAACAGGTTGCCCAGAGAAGTCGTTGAGGCCCCATCCCTGGAGGTGTTTAAGGCCAGGCTGGATGGGGCTTTGAGCAGCCTGGTGTAGTGGAAGGTGTCCCTGCCTATGGCAGGGGGGTTGGAACTTGATGATCTTCAAGGTCCTTTCCAACCTAAGCCATTCTATGATTCTATGATTCTCTGTAAAAAGTAGATCTAGAAATCCATTTTTGAAAATATGGTTTCCCTAAGGTGTTTTAGAGTGGTTTCAAGGATTCCTGAGAAAGTAAGCACATATACACTGCCTACAAGGGAAAAAGCAAGTTTTTTTATTAACTACAGACATACATTACACTAAGAGTATTTATCAAAGCAATTGACATACTGACCCAAGGACCGTGAGGAAGATGAACCATCCATACATTTTTACGTTGTCTTGCACCGCGAGCTCAGCCCAGCAGTCAGTAGGTGCCAGCTTTATGTGAGTGTCCCCACAGAGGCAATGGTGACCTCACCGTACACGGGCCCACTGCTCTTCGGGAAATCCCGGTATTTATACATTTGCAGAGGAATGGGTTTCAACACCCATGGCCAGCGAGTGCCGAAACACACCTCGGTTGCTACTTCTCAACATAGGGAGCCTATGGCACATGCGCCCACTGGCCAGGCATGCTACATGCGCCACAGCCATCCCGTTTATCGGTTCGTAGGCTTTGTGCATACAGCATATTACCATAATCCAGCAGTCACGTATCGACCTTGCTCAGGCCAATAACAGAATGATACAAGGTAAGCAAATTATGAACTGTGCCTTGTATTCCTCCATTATTGCACGTCCTCACCTAGTATTGCCCAACTCTTCAGTTCTGTGGTCAGCATTTCAAGCAATAGACAATAAACTATCTGTCTTCCTGTGCTGACTGCATTTTTCTCAGCTATCTACTTCTCACTTAGTGTCCATTCACAGACCAAAATTACATCTTTTAACCCCTCCGTACACGTAAGGCTAGAGATCTATATATGTCCACAGACTAGCCACTAACTGTTAAGAAATGCCCAATCTGGGCATCCTGGAGGAGAATATATCCTATTGGATAGTATATACTGCAGCCTAATTCAATTAATCTCAATGGGTGATTTAGGTCCCAGTTGTGTCTTAAGCATGTGTCTTTTCTGGGGCAGACATGTTAATACATGTCCTACAGACAATATACTAGAAATATGCTGTTTATAAGAGAAAACAAAAAGGTAATATCTTATCCTGAAGTGATAGGCAGATGTGAGCTGTTTTCAAGCTGGGGTTTACTAGGATTTTGAAAAACCATAGGGAATATAATGACATTGCATTGGAATAGTAAATTCATAGTTGAAAACAGCTGAAACCTCAAGGATCACAGACCTGCCTGAAGTGAGACCATATGAGAGAAAAGGGTCTCAACCAAGAGGTTCCAGCAACATTCTGCTACAAGAGCAGTGTGTTCTACCTGGGGATAAAATTTTTGCTAGAATTGGTCTGGCCAGTCTGACTCACAGACTTCACCTCTCTAATACGTTACTAGTAAATTTGGGTAAGCTTTCATAAAGCTAGCTACTCTACTCATAACTTTTACATTTGCTGCCCAACTGCTTAGTCAGCATTCAGAATTAACACAAGAGTCCCTATAAGAGCCAGGAAAAAAATTAAAATAGTGACCTGCATGACTGAGCAGACTGTGCCCTCAGGAGGTTTCCAGACGACACAAAACTGGACAAGTGGCTGATACACCAGAAGGTTGTGCTGCTTTCCAGAGGGACCTCAACAGGCTTGAGAAATGGGCCAACAGGGACCCCATAAATTTCAACAACTGTAAGCGCCAAGTCCTGTGCCTGTGGAGGAAAAACCCCAGGCACCAATATATGCTGGGGGCCACCTTGCTGGAAAGCAGCTTGGCAGAAAAGGAGCTGCTGGTCCCGGTGGACACCAAGTTGAACATGAGCCAGAAATGTGGCCTTGCAATAAAGAAGGTGAATGGTATCCTGGGCTTCATTAGGAGGTGTGTTGCCAACACTTTGAGAGAGGTTATCCTTCCCCTCTACTCAGCACTGGTGTGTCCAGTTCTGGTCTCCCCAGTACAAGAGGGGCATGGGCATATGTAAGAGAGTCCAGAAAAGGGACGGGAGCATTTATCAAATCAGGAAAGGCTCAGACAGCTGTGACCGTTTAGCCTAGAGAAAAGTCTCAGGGGTATCTCATCAATGGGTATAAATGCCTGAAGGGAGGGTGCAAAGAGCATGGACCCAGGCTCTTTTTAGTGGTGCCCGGTCACAGGACCAGAGGCAATGGGCACAAACTGAAACACAGGATGTTCCCTATGAACATCAGGAAAGACGGTTTTACTGCGAGGGTGACTGAGCACTGGCACAATTTGACCAGAGAGGCTGCTGAGTCTCCATCTTTGGAGATACTCAAAAGCCATCTGGACATGGCCCTGAGCCACTGTCTTTAGGTGGCCCTACTTGAGCAGCGGTGTTGGACCAAATGACCTCCAGAGGTCACTTTCAAACTCAACCCTTCTGTGACTGTCTGTGATCTAGGGACAAATTCAGAGATTAGGGAGTTTTTTTTCTTATGCAAAACCACTTTAATACAGGTTAATATGTTTAGAGATATACTGACTGGCAGGAGCCACCAGCAATCAATCTCATGGGTAAAGGTAGTAAAGACTAACTGGAACTTGTTTTACTGAGCTATAGAGTAAATCAAACACTGCTGTTGCATGATCTTTCATGTGGTGCCATACCTTGCCTATTTTCTTTTTCTTGGTATTTAATATCTTTAGCTGTACTGCTCTGAGATACTTATTGTTTTACTTACTTTTATTGCCATACACCGTGTATGTGCAGGAAGATCAAGTACAGCATAGCTAGCCGGTCAAGGGAGGTGATTGTCCCACTCTACACTGCAAAGGTGCAGCCCCACCTTAAGTACTGAGTGCAGTTTTGGGTGCCTTCATATAAGAAGGATGTCAAACTATTGGAGTATGTCCATAGGAGGGCAACCAAAGGCAAAACTTATAAGGAGTGGCTGAGGTCACTTGGTTTGTTCAGCTTGGAGAAGAGAAGGCTGAGGGGTGACCTTATTGAAGTCTACAGCTTCCTCAGTGGGGACAGCAGAGGGGGAGGTGCTGATCAGGGGAAGTTCAGATTGAGCATTAGGAAAAGGTTCTTCACTGAGAGGGTGGCTGATGACGTAACAGGCTCCCCAGGGAAGTGCTCATGGCACCAAGCCTGTCAGAGTTCAAGAAGCATCTGGACAACTCTCTTAGTCCTACGGTTTAGTTTTAGGTAGGCCTGCAAGGAGCAGGGGGTTTGACTCTGATCCTTATTGGTACCTTCCAACTTTAGATATTCTATGATTCTATACATCACAAATGTTCGAAGGCACAATAAATTAGGGAGTTTGTTGTTCCGTCTTGGACAAACTGCCACCTTGTCATCTGGCATGCGGCCATCATGCCAAGACACTTCTTATCCCACACATGAGATAAGTGCTATGTTGAGCCAGGGGATGAGATGGTATCTGGTACACTGGGTGAGAAAACAGAAGAAGGACCTATGTGATCAGACTGGGGCAGGGGTGCTTGTCCACTATGAAAGGGGTCACCTGGTACCTAGCACCCATCTGTGGGCTGTCTAGTATGTATCTGGATTTCAGTTTCTACAGACTTGGACATAATAACGTGGAGAATACAGATGCTCAGTAACTGAGCTTATTACATTGTGATGTGTTTGGAATAATCTTCTAAAATCAAAGATTCACACCTTTGTAACTGAGAGGCATTTGGCTCTGTCTTTTGGAAACCCAAGTAATGGATTTAAACTGTGTTATTGTATAACTAATAGCTAGCAGAAACAACTAGTCTCATAAATGACTTGTGTTCTTTATTAGGAACTTGCCTCAACAGACTATCCCAGTTATAGTTCCCTATTCCACTTTTAAAATAATTGGAAGGTCTCGTGTATGGTGGGACATCTTAAGTAAATAAGTTCTGGTTTTTCAATCCCTTTCTGCCTCCACTTGGAAGTGATTTCTTTTTTGAGTCAGCGAAAAAAATATGATAAAGCTGTTGGCTCTGGGAATTGAATTGCCTTCATGGAGGATTGAACATACTGCATGAAGCTGATTAAAATATAAAAATGCATGAGGAAAGCTGCTCTGTGTCTAAAAGAACATGTGGCTGTGGAAGTCTTTGGGTGTTTTTTTTTTAATCTTAGCTGGAATACATTTGATAGATAAAATTCTTAAAGTCTGATAACAGCTAGATCAATTTAGTTTTGCTCTCTGGTTAATAGTTCTATGGGGCATTCACTAGACATACACATGCAACTTGTTAGTCTTGAATGTGTATATTGTGAATAAAAGCCTGGGAACTGCAGCTTTTGTACTTTTGAGTGATAGGTATATATATTTTATCCTCATTGTTGACAGAAGACAAAATTCTGACGGATTTGACTGCAACTTGCAAAGAGGATGTAGTCTGTAAAAAGGTCCTTCAACATTCATATTTAAGGGTATTTGAAGTTGCCTGTAAATTTAGGGTGCTGGTAGGAGGGCATGTGGGAGGAATGTCATTCTGGATTTGAAAAGCTTAACCGAAGTCTTTGGACTCTCTTATTGCTGAGAATAAGAACTATTTAGAAGTCCAGGCTGTTCTTTAGGCTCTCATTAATGAGACATTTGGTTATATGTTTTCCTTCCACTTGAAATAGAAATTCAGAGCTACAAAATGAACACTTACCCTCCCCCTGCCATCCCCGAAGTTATTTAGTCTAGTAAATGGATGGTAAACTTGCATATTTGGTAATTTCCATTCTCTTCAGATTAAGAATTCTTCTGTCTGGGCTGAGATATCATATTCACAGATGCCTTAGCACAGATTAGAAATTAAATAAAAGTAGCTAGTAGAGCAGAAAACTCTCTCTGTGAATGGAGAATCACATTCTGCTTCATACCCCAATGAAACCATTGCTTATACAGCAAGAATCCCTTAACATATATTTTAAATAAATAGTGGATCCATAAAAAATACAGAAGAGGGAACAATTTGTTTTTATCTATTTCAATACAGCACGAAAAAAAATCACGTACAACCTTTGAGAGTATGAACTTAAAGAGAATAATTTCTAGAATATAGCCCTTCAAGTTACCTCAGCAATGTGTTCTAGGGAGAAGGCTGCAATAGACTAAGCTGGTTTCTCCTTTTCAAGGTCAAAGAAAAGCAGGGCTTGAGTTATACGACACCACCACATTTTTTCCTTTTTTTTGGGGAAACAGACCATTTGGGTTGGCTGAACCCCTGCAAACACCAAGGCTACCCTGGCTGTGGAGTAGCTATGGACTAGGACAAGTTGAATTCTTGCCCTGTGTACAAAAGCAAGTTTCTGCTCCCACCGAACCCGTCAGGGAGGCAAAACAGCTCTGATCACATCTGCTTCCAGGAGGTATTGGGGTCCTGGTTTCCATACAAGAGGAATGAGATTAGAAGTCTACGGAAAGAAGCTGCAAAGCTCAGGATGACAACAGAAGTACAGCACAGCCGGGGAGTACTGAGGAGCTGTGTGGGGTGTGGCAGGTTTTGCTGTGGCCTCATTTGTAGGGCTCTGCCAGCTGTGGGAAGGGAGGGTCTCAAGCAATTAAAGGCAGCTATGTGCCCTGGCCAAGTCTTGTCAGATGTCTGCGTTGTCCTGTCCATCCACAAGGGAGTTGCACCATATGGTGAGCAATCCTTTCACAGCCCTTAGGAATATGTTATATCTTGTACAGTAATCCTGGCTGTTGTGAAAGTATTGCTTACTGTGAATAACCTTTTCAAAGGGCCACTGGATTTTGGCTCCTAACGCTCTTGTACCTCTGCTGTTTCTGTAACACCACAACAAAACATGACTTGGAACACATAGTTTTCAGCAGGATTCAATGTACTGTATTGAACACTGTACAGCGTTCACAGCAGCTTGCAATAGTGCTAATGCACAACTTGTTCCATTGTTTTCACTTTAAAAAGCCATTGTATCCCCAGTGGTCAGAGGGACTAACAGGACTCATCCTCCCTGTTGAGTCCAGAGAACTTGCACTGAAAGAAAATCTGTTTAGAGGGTTCAAATGCCCAGTTTCCTCAAAATGAAACAATATTTCCATACAAATCATATATCTAAGACAGGATTTTGCTCCTTCAAGGGGCAATGAACACCTTTTCAAAAAAATAATTACTCATTCTGGGGATTAGCCTGGCAGTGTAAATAACTGGACAGGATTTCTTTGTTACTTTCAGTAGAAAGACCATAAAAGAATCAACAGCTAAGCACCCACAGCAACACAGAAGTAATAAATAATCACTTATTTTTATCCACAGTATGTAACATTTAAAAATCAACATTTTGCAGAATAGTATAAATTATCTCCTCTTTCAAGCATGTGTGTGGGAGTAAGGGAAAGTGGTCTTTCATCTGCCACATTTATCTGTTAAGTGCTGACTTTTTAATAGCAGCCTGTGGAACCACCTCTAACATGGTCTGAGCTTCACTCCTACAACCTTGGAATTGCAGCAAACCATATGTTATTTACTGGGAGGCGCTGATGTGTATGCACATATGTATGTGTGTCTGTGTGACTGACAGTAGGTGCATGTGTCTGTGTATATATGCCTGTGTGTATATATCACTAACTTTTTAACTGTGTAACTTTTCCTTTCTCAACATGACTAATCCCCAGCCCAATTAAGGCAACAAAGCTCTTTTTGGTACCATCTATGCAGTTATTTCAGAGTTTTCAAGGCCAAATTTCTTGACTGGCTACTCTGCCTAGGCCATGCAGCACCTTCTGGGTTATCTGATGAGCACCCTGATTGATAGACCTTAAAGTGGCTTTTCTGGGACCCTCTAGGATGCCCACATATAGGGGTAGCTGTTCTTCCATGTACCACCCCCGACATCTGACAATGTACTATTCACACACCACATGGTATGACCCTTGCAACATTGTCATGGCCTACTAGCTTCAGGCACAGCTTCCCTATTCCAAATTTTCACAGAATAGGTAAGACACACTTTTCCAGTACCAAGTTCCTTGCCAAGAATCCAGGAAAACTGTGGGATGGCTTGTCCTAGGAGAAAGCCTTAGCCACTTCTCTGTGGCAGAGTATAGAGAAGCCAGTGAGTACACCAGGATCTCTCAATTAGTCAGCTGTGTGAGGAGAGAGATTACTTGGTCCAGAAGGTTATGTGCAGCTGGGCTACCGGTGCCAGACGGATGTCAAGAAATCAATATGACAGCTGAAACCCGTGAAGCTGAAGAGAGACGGTTGGAGAGAGAAAGAGAAGAACAAACTTGGTCCCACAGTTAATGCTTGTTATTTCTGAACTGTTGTCATAAAGACCTTGGCCTGGAGTGATAGCAGGAAAAGAGAAATATCATATTGGGCCAGACTAATGATCTATCCAGAGCAGTATTCCTTCTCACACTGTCAGAGTTCCCCCCAAATGCTGGCCAGCCTCTGCAGTCCAATCCTCTTGCCAGGATGCATAGTTGCTGGACTAGGGATGTTAGAGGGCACACCCCTGATGTGTTCTTTCAGTAGCGCTTAGGGACCTGTTGTCCATGAATTTGTCTAATTCCTTTTTGATAGGAACCTTAGGGATCTGCTAATACTTTTCTACCTCCACAGTCTTCTGCAAACAGCATAATGTGCAGTTGGAGGCCAGACACCAGCTATGTACCCCAGGGATCAATAGTAGGGCCAATACTGTTTAATATCTTCATTAGTGACCTGGATAGTGGATAAAAGTGCACTCTCAATGATTTTGCAGATGATAAAGCTGGGAGAAGTGGTTGATACACCAGATGGTCGTGCTGCCGTTTAGAGGCACCTTGACAGGCAGGAAATGCAAAGTCCTGTGCCTGGGGAGAAATAGCCCCATGCACCAGTATATGTTGGGGGCCACCCAGCTGGGAAACAGCTTGGCAGAAAAGGACCTGGGGGTCCTAGTGACACCACGTTGAACACAATCCATCAACGTGCCCTTGCAGCAGCAGTCTCCCAGGCTGCATTAAGGATAACATTGCCAGCGGGTTGAGGGTGCTAGTCCTTCCCCTCTACCTCATCACTAGTGAGACACACCTGGATTCCTCTGTCCGGTTCTGGACTCCCCAGTGCAAGAGAGAGACGGACATAATGGAACAAGTCTAGCAAAAGGCCATGAAGATAATTAAGAGACCGTAGCGTTTCTTATACAAGGAGAGTCTGAGAGAGCTGGGCCTATTCAGCCTGTTGAAGAGAAGGTTCAGGGGGATTTTAGTCAACTGTATAAATACCTGATGGTGGTAACCAAAGAAGATGGAGCCAGACTTTTCTCAGTGGTAACCGGTGACAGGACAAGAGACAATGAGCACAAACTGAAACACGGGAAATTCCATTTAAGCATAAGAAAATAATTTTTCAGTGTGACGGTGATCAAGCACTGGCATATGTTACCCAGAGAGTTTGTGGAGTCTCAGTCCGTGGAGATATTCAACCCAAATGAACGCAGTCCTGAGCATTCTTCTCTGGTTGCCCCTGCTCTGAGCTGGGGAGTTGGACTAGATGATCTCCAGAGGCCCCTTCCAACCTCAGCAATTTGGCAAGATGTCATTCTGTGAAGTTCACAAAGTCCACAACTGAGTATGTGGAGAAGTATTTTCTTTATTTGTTTTAAACTGATCTACTAGTTTCATTGTGTTCAGCCTAATTCTGGTCATGAGGGATTTGGTGAATAATGATTCTGTATTCCCTGTGTCGATTCCCTTCATGGAAACTCCCAGTCTTTTCAGTCTCTCTGCATAAAGCATTGCCTCACCACCTTAATAATTTTATTTGCCCTTCTCTGTATCTTCTCTAACTCCACCATGTCTTTCTTGAGATGCAGAGACTAGAACTGCACACAGCACTGAAGGTGGAGGTGCACTAAGGTTTTATACCATGGCAAAATGTTGATGTCTGTCTTGTTCTCACTACCCTTTCTACTGATGCCCAATATTTTGTTGGCTTTTTCAGCTGCTGCTGCACATAGAGACAATGATTTCAGAGATCTTTCAGTGATATTTCTGAGATCTCTTTCCTGAACTGTAGCTGCAAAAAGAAGCATTAATTCTCCATCTGCCCATTTTACTGAGGATACAACAGTAAAGCTTGAGAGAAGCTGAGGGGTGAATGGAAGGGAAAAACTAGGTCTGGTTGAACGTGTAGCAGTTTTCTCACGCTTTCACGACTACAGCTGCACAGCTGTGCCAGGACACATTGCTGGAGGAACACCTCTGTGAGTAGGTCACAGTCTGCAGCACCGTCTCCCAACCCCTCTGCCTTCTTTGCTTGAAGTTCACTTGCAGCTGCCCCTGTGAGACAGCACTACCAAGGAAGGGAACCTGTTTTCTTTATGTCATCTCAGTGCTACCTCAATTCACCTGGTGGTACCACAGTCTGCCCCTGTGTTTTATTATTCTTAGAGCTGCAGTTCAACCTCTTATGATAATTATACGGAAAATGTTCTCCAAGGCTTGCATATGGCAATTGCATTGTTAGCTTTCCATTACTGCCAAGGAAAGTATCTTAATTTAGCAACTGTCTGTTACTGATAGTGCTACTTGACAGCAGGGCTGACATAAATATTTATTGAACTTACGGGGGGAAAAAAATCTACCAAGTAGGATGGAGTATTCATTCATGGTGGAAAATTAACAGCTGTTTCACTAGCATTCTTCTCCTATTGACCGCATTACAGGAAGTATGTGTTCAGGAAATGAGTATGCTAAAATGATTGCCACTAGTGCCATAGGGTGAAACCACAGCTAACAAAAATAATATTGTACTCAGAAGTCCAGCACTGCATTACAGGGTTCTTATCTAACTACCTTGGAAATGGCCAAATTACAAGGTGTGGGGAACTTCAGCTGTTGCACTTTATGTAATCACAGTATTTGCTGCTTCTGCTCTCCAATCTTTTCTAAAATTTAAACTTGTGCTGTCGAAAGGCAGAATAAACACCAGACAGGCCATCTTTAAAGCAAAAGAAGTGCTGAGTGGGCTAGCATCCAAAGAACTAAGATTATAGGAATCTGTACAGCAGGAAAAAATAAATGAGCAGAGTTGGACTTTTCCCAGGGTGAAAGCAAAGCATCCGTTAAATCCTCCACTGTGCTTCAGGGTAACATCCACAACAAGTCACATCTCCCTTTTTCCCTGGCAGACATTTAAGGTAGGAATATTCCAAAAAAGCATCTTCATTAGTTGTTTCAGTCCTCACCAGTGTAGTCTCCCATAGCACAATGTCTGTATACCTGATTCAAGGGACTAAATCCTTCCCTGCAATGGCTTGTGACATCTGATGAAATGATACCAGTAGGGCCCCCTCCCTATTGAGCTGAATTGTTTTCAGCCCACAGAATACTCCTTTGAGTCCATAGGCATTAACCTTTCAGATATCCATTATATCTGATCTGAAAAATTACAAACACTAGAGCAATCCACCAAAAGTGATGTTATGCCCAGACAGTGCCTGACTACAGATCTAAGGCTAACAATTTAATACTCAAAAGCCCTGAATGGCTTCTCAGACAATCAATATTTTTTCCAGTGAAATTTAAAAAGTCCAATTTCTACACGAAGACAGAATGTTATCACCTTAATAAACCTCTGCTCATGTCACAGACAGTGCCAAAGCAGCCTGCTCTTGGTGACCTTGCTTGAGCAGGAGGGTTGGACAAAAGGTCCCTTCCAACCTCAGACTTCCTGTGATATCAGAGCCCAAGAAGTTTATCAAGCTCAAGGTTATCGCTTCTATGAGGTAGATTTCTAAATTCTATTCAGTAGGTTTTCTCAGAGCAGGCTTAAGAGCTGCCAATGACACTTAATACTGTATGCAAGATAGAGCTTCTTAAGAAATGCAGGGAAGGATGCTGGCTCAGTTTTATCGAGCAGTTCAGTTGTGTATGGGGCTTCTTTAGAATACGACAGATTTGATTCTCCTTCAGCTAAAAGTTCGTACCCTCCTGTTTAAACAGAACTGAATCAGTAAGGCAGCATTAATGTACTTGCTACCCTTCCCTGCGGCACAGAGCCGTGCCGTGGAAAGACAAGGGTCATTGCGTGAAAGAAAGAAAGTGCAGGAAATCACCTAGTGACACCTGGTTCTGCCTCCTGTTCCCAGCCTTCCCTACGCATTGTGCCTAAACAGTCATAAGATATAATGCATAAACAGTCCTGGCAATAAAGTCAGGAAATAAAGCCTTTATTTCAAAAACAAAGCTTCTCCATCCGCCACTTTTCCAAACAAAAGTGAGGGCTCTTCTCCTTTTTGAAGAGGCAGGTTCAGAAAATAGTTCCAGGCATGAATCTTCATTTGACTCCATAAAACCACTCATGTGACTGGGTCCCCAAGAGGATTTCAAACCTACTCCTAGAGCTGTTCGGTCACACCCTCGGTTTTATGTCACGATTCTGAAACTGTCTTAATTCTTTTGACACTTTGCAGGGAGAAGAGGTACCTCATCTGCAGCAACACATTCGAAAATGACAGCATGAAACTGAGCATCACAAAACTATATCCTGCTGCAGATCCACAAGAAAATTCCAGGGTTACGGTTCTAATCTTCACAGTCTTCCAGCTGCATCACTATCAGATTTAACTATTGCTTTATGTATTTTGTAAAAAAATATAATACAAATAAAATAATTAAGGGTCACATTATTTAAATTAGCTATCAAATGCCGCAGCTTCAAAATACTCAGAATTACATTGGGGCATTTCTGTATTTTATAGGTTGTTATTGATGTCTGGATTTAAGCATGATAATGGGGGACACACCTACCCCAAAACGATGGCAGCAGTAGTTTCTGTAGCAACATAAGCTCAATTTATTTTAACTGTAAAATGTCTATGATTTTCTCTGCAAGCCACAGCCATTATAAAGCACTTAAGGAATTTTCATCCAGTTATCCCATCTGATCACTGGTTTGGACAAACATGCCTAACCCTGTAATTTTGAAGACACTGAATCTTTCTGAGTGTGTAACTGACTGCCCTTAGACTATTCTCTTTTAGGACTACATAATATTATAGTCAAGTCACAATTTTCAAAGCATACAAAGACCCACAGTGCTGTCCACGTCATCTCTCCTTGCTAGCACTGTAATCTCCATGTAAGCTCATTTGCGTACAGCTGAGTATAATACTAAAGACTTTTTAAAGTCTTGTCGTAAAAGGAACCCATTCCTATTTTATCATTCACTGCAAGAATTGCGACTTCTCAGTAGAAGACCTGGTAACAAAGACAGATCCGGCTGAGATGTAAAAGATAGGCAACAATACTGCACAGCTGCTCTCTAGTTCCGTGGGTAATTTGGGGAAAGGGACCACAGCCTCCCATTTTCTCTCCATTTTGTATTACACCTGTATAATGACAGGTCAGATGCCAAGGTGTTTGTGAAACACAGATGTATTTATTAAAGCATCAAATGTCCTTTAAGTAATGGGAAAATTTCAACAGAAGTAGTAAGGCCTTTCTGGTGAAACTAGAGAGAATAGAAAGCACCGATGCTTCTACAAGATGACACACCTCTAACCTCACTGAACTGTACACACACATATATATAAACCTCTGCTGTAAAAATAGGCAGCAGTAAAATCCACATCCTAAATCAAACTCTCTGAGGTTGCTGAATGAAGTATGAGCTCTTTCACAGACAAGGAGCACGCAGGCTTCTAGGTAAGGCTGGCAAAACAGAAGTTGATATCATCAGAAAAAAAAAAATAAATATATATAGGACTTATTGGACTTACTTTCATCATTTTCATTTAAAGATGGATTTGTTTAGCTCTGAGCCCTCAAGGAACTTGAAAATAGGCTGAACTTTGTGCTTAGACCCCATTCATAAATGAAAGGTTGGCTAAATTAGGAGGCTGTGTTAGGGGCAAGAGAAAAAAGAAGCTCACACATAGGCTTTGTGAAAAGGGTGAGGAGAAAAGGTGCTGTTCTTGCTGCAGTTACTACAGCACATGATTTTTTATCATGGGAAGATACATTTTGCAAAGCCTGCCTGTACACATATTTTTGCTTCTTCTATCTTTTTAGAAGAAACCAGCCAGAGCTCCTTGTCTCAGGATTGCAAGCAACTTTCTACTGAATTTGGCTTCAAGGCCTGAGGTATGTATGAATAAAGACTATAAGAAAAAAGGTTAAAATATCCACAATTTGAAAGAACTGTGCATGTTTAATTCCTGCTCCCCAAATATTTCAACTTACTACTTTCTAAAGTTACGGATGGGACTATTGATTTTATCAGCTTTCTGTTGTGGAAGGCATTTTTCTGTCTCTCCGCACATTGCACTATACGCAGACTATCAGAGTTAAGTGGAAGTTTGGCTTTTTCTGCCTCTTTCTCAATATGCAATCTGAAGCCAAGGTACAGAGATTTGATTTCCTCACAAAGGGGATAATTTCAAGAATTTTCTATTCCTAACACAGACTGAACACAATTGCTTCATAAATCCTGCTAATCTAATTCCTACTTAAAGCCAATGGGATTCTCTCCATTGACTCAAATGGAAATTGAAGCAAATCTAGTGAGACTGGTGCATCTATTGATTGGCTCCATTAGGACTAAAATTGCCTTTTAAAATATTGTGGAGTTTTTTGGAGGCTTTTATTTCAACTCATCTCACAAGTACAAAACTGTATTTTTGATAACTTTGCTAAATGCACTGAGAACAGAGCAACTCTTGGGTTTGGGAAGCCAGGAGAGTGTAGGGATATGCACCATTCCCACTCAGCTGCTTTGCTGCAAATTCTGGCCACCTAAGCTGTTTAACTTCATGATGAAGCTTAGAGAGGTTATTCTGACAAAAAGTGCGTAATTCAAGCTCTGAATTTACGTAGTTACATATACAAATCCACCCTATCACTAGATGTTCTGCAGCTATCATGATGAGAAACTGAAATATGGTGCATAGTCCACCAACAGGAAGGATCATACGATTTCAATTTATGCAACCAGCATTTTTTAAGAATGAAACAGGTCTTTCTAATTCATAAATAATTCTGAGTGATTTTGAATAGTTTTGCTACTTATTGTTCTTAAATCTCTGTGAACAGAAAAGCAAAACTTTGTCAACTACTTTATATTCATATTTCCAGGTGTTTGAATAGTGATGCAGAAAACTGCCAGGACTAGTCCACTGATTGTGTAAGAAGGTAAGATATTGTGGGGTGAGTATCATTAGACAAATAAATTTGTACATAATTTTTATTTCAGTCATTTTCTTTAACTTTTCCTGTCTTTTGTGCTGAAATTGCAAAGGTACTACTGTCCCCTATTCTGAAGTGCCATCAGAACACAGTATGAAATATTTGACATTACTGGCATCCAGTACGTTACACAGTTATTGACCACAAGTTTTAGAGCTACCATGGAATAATGTTTAAAAGCTTAAAGTTTCAGCTCAGGTAAGCCCCTACAGATCTGTATGATTATCCTGATTATATCTAAACTTTTCCTAACAATTTAGACTGCAACTCAGGCAATGAAACAAGAGTGGAGCTGGAATTATGGTGTACACATAACTGCCCTACACAGCTACCCTTAGCAAAGAGATACAAATTTAGACTTTGCATTGGGACCTTCTCTGATTTTGAAAGATTTGTTATTTTTTGTATCAGGTTGTCCTGGGAATATGGTTGCATAATAATTTTCTGAAGTATTATGTTTCTATCCTCATCTTAATGCCCCAAAATAATGGGAACAAGCTGAAAATGAAGAAACCAAATCTACTGGGGAGAAAAAGATAATGCTTCTGAAACCTCAGAGAAAATTCAGTTCTGGTTTCTTTCAATAATGTCATAGAAAAACAGTTCAAAAATATTATTGCCTTTGAGAGAGACATTTTTAGGGTAACTGAAGAATTATCTTTTCAACAGATTTCAAGTGACGTTAGCTACAAACTTTTTACTTGAATACTAACAGTCTTCTAATGTGAAAGTCAGTGCACCATCCAAAACTCCTGAACTCAGGCTTGGAAAGGTGACCAATAAACGCTGAGGTCCAAAGGCAACCCTAAACTGTAGTACCGGTCAGCAGCCCAGCTTCCAGCTTTAGGTGGAGAAAGGTGTTTTCAAGTAAGTACCTGCAAAAATGACTGCTAGCATAGAAGGTTTTTTCCACAGTCTGTCACTCTTGACACCCACAGGACCACAATTATGTTTTGTAGGAAGGACAAATTTGGGGAGCCCTGTCACATTCAGCTACTATTTAAGCTTTATCAGTTGTGGGGCCAGTCTCAAATTTTAGTACTGCACAAAATCCTGGATAGTTAAGGTTTCCAAAAACATTTGGTGGAATTTGTCAAATGTAGGAGACTGCAAGTCTTATTCCATCATGTTTGGTTTTTCTATAAGCTTGAGACAACAAAGAAGAGCAGTAAGTAGTTCACACTGAATCCACTTCATCAGTGATCTTGACCTGTGATCGGATCAAGGAGATCAGATCTGATGCAGTCTTGTAATATACTGAAAAGAGGTGTTCTTACTAAAGAATACTGTTGGCATCAAGACAAGAAAGGCGATGCATATTCCAAACCAATATTGCATTCAGGTTATAGGATATTTACTCAGAAATCACCTTTGTAGGAATGGGAGTCAACTGATTAAAGCAGCATTTTCTGAAGCCTTTTTGCTGGCTTCCAGGATTAGCAATCTCATTCTTCAGGCAGCAAAGGAGTAGCTCCAGGCATGCCTTGGAATGACTGAATGGGCAATTTATGCAAGAAGCAGTGTCACTGAAATTAATGTGCTCAGAAACGAACCAGAAGAGAAAGAGGGTTGGGGTCACACTGAAGGAATATAGCCATGGACACGTTTGTCCTCTGAAAGCTGACAAGGCCTTTTTCGGCACGTGATCCTGGATGCCAGGATTGCTAATCACACGTAAGGTTGGAATCAGTTTGACAAGGGCATGACGACATTAGCTATCTGAGCTGCCCCTCCTGTGTTTTGCTATGGATTCTTGTAGGACTGCTTCAGAGGCAGCTGAGATATTTGGCCCCTGGAAGGCCTTGAGTTTGGATTCTTGGGTGCTGGGAGTCAGATTCCACTAGAATCTAAGTTTATCAGTGGGTCAGGGTTCAAGCCAAGCATATCCCTTGGGATTGCTCTAAATACGAAGAGAAACATTAATTTCTAAATATGCAGGCATACTGCCGGTGGCCCAGCTGAATTACACTGAACTGGAAGACCCAGGCAGATTGCCTCTGATGCAGCATTAGGATGAGAATAATGTTGATAACACACTAATGTTTTCAGTTGTGGCTAAGCAGTAAAGGACTTTTTCAGCTTCCCATGGAAGATGAGAAAGCATAGACAGGACAACTGACCCAANGTATATTCTTTTACCATTATTATTATTATTATTATTATTATTATTGTTGTTGTTGTTGTTGTTGTTGTTGTTGTTGTTGTTGTTATTATTTTCCTCTTCTGTTACTGTTCTATTAAACTGTCTTTATCTCAACCCATGAGGGTTTTTTTCTCCCTCTTCTCCCTATCCCACTGCGGAGGGAGGAGTGAGTGAACAGCTGCAGGGTCCAGTTGCTGGCTGGGGTTAAAACATAACAGTGTTTAAATTTTGCAGACTTGTGTTTTTGTTGAAGACAGATTACAGATTGACAAGAAGCTTAACAGTTTAGTCATCCTTGGACAAAATGGGTGCAATTTGCATAATTTATGGAAGTTGGTTTTCTTCTGTTAGTTGCACTCTCCATTTCTACAGGTCTTTAAACATGAGATCTTCGAACAATTCATTATGAATCTTCATTATCCATGCATGTTATGACTGTTCTTTTTCAAAGAACCTTTAATTTGTTCCTTCTTTTTCCTGCTTTATTTTAGGATTCTTTGGAAAGGCATTGAGTATACCCTTCGTTTACTCAAGTTGTAGTTCTCCAACATATTTTCTCCTAAAATCTAAAAAGGATGTATCTTTCTGCACACTTAGCAAATCCTTTTGATCCACGCTTAGCTGTATGGACATCTATGTAAAACACAGCTGTGATCTCTCTGTTTTACCATTTGGTGCATGTTGAGGACAAGCAAGAATTGGGGGGCAGGTGCTTCTCTCACTCCTTCTCTTTGATTTCTGATAGTCTGTGACAAACTTTGACACTAATTTATTTTATAGGAACCCCAAGAGTGAAGAAACACACAATTATTAGATTTCATGATGGCACACTTTAGAAAACTGCATCTAGTGACAATGAAGGATCTATTAAAATTCCCTTTTGAGGCTAATGCTAAAAAGCTCTAGAACAAAACAGAAATAAAGGGCAAGGAATTAAAATTCTTCTGAAAAGATTTATTTTAAACTGTTTTTCTAAAATATGTGGCTTATGCAATCACTCTTTGTAACTGTGTCTGCTCCCCTCCCTCCATTCAGTCATTTTCGTTCCTAATGCTTAACTAAAACCATATTTGACAAAGGGGCAAAGGTCTCTGAAGTATTATCTTCCCAATAGCCTCATGAAAACAGTCTATCAAAAAGAAGCTTGAGGGAAAGCCTGAGGTATGGGCTCGTCTCTTATTAGACGCTGGAGAATTGACCCAGGGCGCAGACCAAGCATCTCTTCTTTGGTGTTTACAAAACTATTTGTTCATTCCTTGTATCCTTGTGTAAATAATCGGTTCATTTTGCTTTGTAAATATCAAGGCTCCATAAAGCTGCTAAGTGAAAACCCCCAGGGTAAGATCCAGGCTTCGGTGAAGTCTATCAGCATTTTACTATTGACTTTACTGAGGTGAGGATGTGACCAAAGACTTTTCTGTCTAAATGGACAAGGCAGATAAAAAGGTGAGAGGGTAGATCAATATGTCAAATAAATTATTCCCTTCGGATTATTCTTTCAGCTTTAATATATATACACAACATCATAATAGCTATTCCGTGTTTGAGCAAAAAGAAACTCTGTTGTATCAATACGACCAGTGTGTGAAAACTGCCCAAAATGTTAACTAAAGAAAGAAGGTTTAAGGGGATTTTACTTTGCCTTCTTTTCACCACAACTTTTTAGAGGTTGTTAAAAACAAAACTAGCGATGATGCATTTTCAAAGGGCCTCTTCTTTGTACACCAGCACCCAGTGGCTGGCTTACACAGAGATGACAGCCAACGGCCTGAACTAGCGCATGGGACAATTCTCCCTTGTTTACCGCCATTTCTACCACCCACAACCCTGGGACCTCAGGTGAGGGGGAACCCCCTTACCAACAACTCACAAACCAATTTACCCACAAGCTAGCCAAGACCTCTGTTGTCTGAGCCCACAAGACAACGAGGTGCCCCCCTGGGAGGAGGTTGCTGCACTCCTGATATTCCAGAATTATATTTTCATATTGGCCAGCAGAAGTCCTAAAAGCGGCAACCAGCTTCTGCCTCTGAAAAGGTATAGCCCCCCTTACGTGCTACCTATAGCAAACCTGCTGCACTTCATTCAGTACATTTGTTGTGAACTCTGTCTGGAATACACAGGTTTTATAGAGAAACATTATGCAAGAAGAGAGTGGTATCCAAACCTCTACAATAAATACTTGCATCAATTACCTAGTGCTCCTAGGCAACAATAAGAAAAGAGAGGGAAAGGAAAAAGTTTCAGTCTACTTTTTATTGATTTTAGCTTGCTCATTCAGCATGTGTTAAATATCACAATGCAGAATCCATTTTACCAGACGCAAGTGGCAATTATGCTTTTAGTTTTCTAGGCAGTAATGGAAAACTGTCTAATTTAGCCATTGTCAGATTTTAAAAATGATTCCTGACTGCAGAACTGGCACAATATAAATGTTTACTGAGTTTGCCTGAAACAAGCTGCATTACTTTAGGTTTTGATGTTAACTCCTGCTTTCTTGAGAACATACTCTCCTGTGCCAGCTTGCCCACTTTGATAGCAGGATATTCTGAGCACAGAAAAAACAGAACAGCATATAAACAAGCTTCCCTGCCCCTTTCCAGTCCTACTAGGAGGGTAGCAAAGGGACATTACTATGAATTGAGTCATAATTATTGAATTTTTTTATCACTTAGGGCCCATAAATATGAACTTTCATGCAAGAGAATTTATGAATTCTAAATAGAAGAGGTGAGGCAATACATGTGAATTTAGTACTGAAAAAGTCTGAGCAGCATGTTCTTCCACCCTCAGTGTTTTTCTACTGCTACCATAATTGATGGTATTCCAACAGGTGCCTACAGTGTGCAGGCACATTTATGGCTGTAAAATAGGAAGTCTTGAAGGAAAAATTAGTTTGAGATTTACAGACTGGTATAACACGTGAGGCAGGGTACCTCAGTGGGTACTATCATATCACTGCTGAAAACACATGCTTAGGCCATGGCATAAGGCACAGGTGAAAATATATTTGATCTGCAAATTTGTTTTTCTCTGCATCCCCAAATTATCACTAAGCTTTGCAACGCTGAGTGGGTACACTGAAGGAAGCCTGACACAGCAGGGTTAAAGCAGGTCTGAACTGAGGTTCCTTGGCAGATAAGACTGTTCACATGAGCTGCTAGAGATAATTCTTAGTCATGCTTTTGGGCAAGCACATCAGTCAGCATTTCCCAGATTTAGGAAGACAGAAGGGAATCATAAGGTTTATCTCGGGAAAGGAGAGCTGAGTGTCCACCCTGCAACACATCCCAGAGCCATCCAGAGTTACTTCAGGATGCTGCAGGAAGCTAGAAAGCTGGGCTTTCCTGCCTCCAGGAAACAGCCAGACATATGCTAACTCTAACAATGAATTGGATGTTGCCTCCATACCTCTCAGAAGGGGTTACCCAAGAGCACTGGCGGGACCCTTCAAGGAACCTTAAATGAGGGATGCATGGCAAATAAGAATGAGAAATAAGCACAATAACGAATCCTACTAACCACAAGCCAATAGGGCAGATACCACATGCTGAAACTAAGTGAGCATGTCTTTAAGAGTTTCACTTGTTCTTCCTCTCACTATTTCAATGTCTTGAAATACATTAAAAGTACTTTGAAATACATTAACTTATCACAGGTAAGTGCACTCGCTGTTCTGTTGTTGCAAATGGTATCATTAGGATTTCGGTTTTGCCAAGATAAACCATCTCATTCCTTGTGCAGTCCTTTGCTCCTGCTAAAAGCTTTGCTGCCAATTAGTACTTCCTCTTATCAGAAAGCCTGAGAACCCTTGCCACAGTCCAGGATACCACTACAGAAAGCCTCCATACCAAGAACATACAGGGATAGCTCTGCCCAATTTTCCTCCTTGGTTCAGAGAGACAATTCAATTGTTTTTATTTATTAATATCACATCCCACTTACCTATTTGCATTCCTTCTTTGTTCAGCAAAAAGGATTAAAAATGAGTTCTGCTTTCGTTTTAAAGCATCTAGGGATCTGAGCTTGCTTTTAGTTGAAATTGCCTTCAGAGCCCTCCTGCCTTCAGTGAGAGCAGGGCTTGCAACTGCCAGTGATGTTTCCGGGCTTAAAAGGCACAGGACTGTGATATGACCTAACTGATGAGATAAATTATGCTGATTCAAAGCATTATAAAATATTAATATCCCTGCCAGAGTTCAGCTCAATGACCTCCTCTATACACTGGTGAACTCACCTGCTGAAAGGTCGAGAGCTCAAAGGTTTGACATTTTCTTTCTTTTGACAAAATAAATAACATCTCTATGTTCTACAAAAAGGCAAATGAACACACGAAGAAAAATACTGACACATGCTTCTCACCAAGCAATTTCTGAAAGATACTCCAGGTCTCTTCTAATCAACAGCCGCTCTCTCTGGTGAAAACTCCAGGCCTCTTTGTCTTCAGTAGGATTCTTCCTCTAAGCAAAGAAAACCACTTTTAATCCTGCTGAACAAAGATTTTTGCATGGGGCTGCTTGTGCAAATTGGAAGAAATAGGCTCTCACACACTGTAACGTATCCCACTTACACAGTACCATAAGGAGCTTAACTACTGCCTAGGCTCTTGCACCTGCATGACTGGCAACATCTCAGAGCAGAACCTGATCTTATAGACTCCATGCACAGCACTTTTGGCAAACACCGAATGCACCACAAGCAGTATTCTTTTACCAAATACTCTAGGATACCGAATGATGTTTCTACTTCTTTTTAATTTAATATATTTAGCTTTCTAGTCTGTAGTAATTTCTGCTTTTAGCACTCTGGTCTAAACGCTTCCCTGAAACTACAGTCTATGTATTTGCTTAGTTTCACATTCATTTCCATTGGGCAAGAATGATCATTTGGGGAGAGTTTGACCTAAGTCATTCTCCATTTCCTCACAATTCTTAGTTATGAATTTCTTCCTATATTAAATAAATTATTAATGAAACCCTCTATTTAATTTAACCAAAAGTTTTCGCAGTTCTCCACCTGACTTCTTTTAATAACTCAACTATCATATGAAATAGTAGATCACTTCTGGTAATTTTAAGAGACTGGAATATGTGTAATCTTTATATTAGACAGTTCATTTGGATATCAAGGTCAACATAATTGAGTTTCATTTCTATATCAAGGGTGACATAAGTAATTTTCTTATTGACAATGATAAAAAATGTTCATCTATTCTGAGACTCAGACTGAAGAAAGCAGGTATTACTTCAGATGATGGATTCATGTGGATGTTGATATAATATGGAATAAGATTATTAGGCAAAGTATACTCATGAGAGTATGCTAATAATACTTGGTAATAATATTTTCATTGTAATCTAACGCACAAAATTTGAGATAGAATTTATCTATTCTTTTGTACAATATCCCCATTTATGATATGTCAGTCTTACTGCAACAATGCCCAAAGGTAAAAGGAAAAGCAGAACTGCAAGTGCTGCTTTCCAGAGACTGTCCCAGAAGAAAGCTGCTTCATGTTCCTGCAAAATGAAATTAACTTCACCTCACAAGAAACTTACTCCTTTCCAACCCAGGAAAGAGAAAAGAGAAATCACAGATTTTATTGAGGGACAATTGGTCCTTCAACAGCAGCAGCACTTGACAAGAAAGAATTGATCCTCTGGCAAGTAGAAAGATAGGCAGAAAAGATGATGTGCTTCAACTTCAGATCCCAGACCTTCCCAAGTTCATAGACACTCTGAAAGATCTTGGTGCAAATAGTGGAAAATAGTCTTAAGTGATCACTTCTTGCTGCACAGCTAAATTCCTTAATGCAATAACTTTTTTTCCAATGTCAAACATGAAAGAGAAGGTCAAGGCTAGTATTTGCATTTAACCCTGAGCATTAAATCCACAATTAATGAAATAATGTACAGCATCAATGTTGTTTTACAGGATATGGCCACATAGGCCTCGGCCTCATCACTTTCTTCTGGTATGGTTAGCAGACCTAGAGCATCTCCATAAGACTGCACACATGAGTGAAGGTGAGAGTAATGAGGAGTCACTGAAAACCGGTAATGTCTAAAATAGGGACGATGAAGTTATTTGACTTGCAACAGAAGAGGACTGCAGTACTTTTCATTCTTTCTTTCCTTTGTTTCTTTTACAAAGAATATTAACATGGGCTCAACCATGCGCTATTTAACAGCTCCTGTTTAACGACGAGATATGTGAAGGCTGAGGATACTTCCCAGTATCACAGTATTCACTTCACAGGATGTCATTCTCTCTCTTCTTATTTAGATTTGGATAATATCTCTATATGATATGAGAACGTTTCTTGAGAGAAGTTGTCATTAAGTAGTTTTGACAAAAGGCTGATCATAATGAGAATATTTTTGGAAGACTGTTGTCTATTGTCCTTTAACTTAGCCAAAAGAAGGCTTGATCTGAATCTAACTCTGTCCATTGTGTTGTGGTTTGAGAAACCCACAGCAATTTATTGTCTTTTAGACAATTATTCTACCATCCGATGACCCCTCCTCACCCAGGAAGGGGAATCAGAGAAAAAACAAGGAAACCCAAGGGTTGAAATATAAATTAATAGAATAAGACTAGATAATTAACATTAATAGCACTAAAGAACCAATACTGATCCAAATACCGATATAAAATATAGAGGGATTATACTCAGCCAATTCTATCAGCAGGAAACTGCGCACTCCCAGCAGTGAACAGCAAATGCAGGTGCGATGGCTTCGGGACGAAAGGAAGGGCTCAAGGTCCGGCACCGGGGCAAGAAGTTCTCAGGATGGCAGCCATCAAGGGAGACAGATCTTCACAGCAACTTTCTTATTTATATTGAATGGGTTGTTCACGGTACGAAATAATCCTGTTAGCCAGCTTGAGTCAAGTGCCCAGGTCTTTCTTCTCCTCATCCCTACACCCGGCTAACTCGAAAACACTGACACCTTGAAACCCATGTACCATAGCTGGCTAGAAAGTAAATATTTTCACAAATTCAGACATTAGAGTCTTCTAAAAGTGCAGTTTTCCCAGGCGTTAGAAGATAAATTAGTCCTGTGCTGCTCAAACCAGGACACCACAGCTACTGCAGAGAGATAACATACAGGTCAGATATCTGATTAATCACAGCTTAACTTCTATGACTCCAATATTGCTATATGCAATAGCAATAAAAATTTGATTGTGTTCTTCCCTACTTTAGTTATGACAGTTGAGGCTAAATGTCATTATGGTATCCTCCCTTACTTTGTCATTGCTATTTTGTAAAGGTTTTAGAAGAAGCTTGCAAACATTGAGAACCTGTAGAGCAGCTCTGTGTCATTCCAAATGTCAGTTGTATAATATAAAATCCCTGCCTCCTATGTTATATGTGACTTTGGAAATTTTATGGATTATTCTTACAGCTGGTCAAAACTACTTCCTTTATCAGAAAATACTATTTTGATCAAAAACACAGCTTCCATCAGAATGAATTGATTTTTCTGGAAAGACATATTTTTAACAGAATGCCTTAATGCTATTTTTACAGATTGTCATTAAAAATATTTCATATCCTAGTCAAATCATTCTTCTAATGATGAAGTATGACATAATTATACATAAAGTCATTAGATTGGAAAAATCTCTAAAATCAGGTGCTTAGTCAAATGACTGTTTAAAAATATGTTTTGGTCAATTTTGCTTTTCTTATAACATGGAATAAAATTTGAAATGTCAACTTTTTCCTCAGAGTAGAAATCCCTGGCTTTCAGTATTCCTATGCATAATAGCAGAGCCTTCATCTTTAAACTCCAGAAGCAGACTGTTTTGCTTCAGCTGATCTTTAACAAGTTGTTTTCTTTCTGGTCTTCACTCTGCATTACGCTGGCCTCAGTGAAATATGCAAAGTGACTATCTTCTGATGAGCCATGATTCTATTTTCAGTGCTGCAGTTATCATTCAAGTCTGTCAAAACCAAATTGCAACACTTTGCAAAACAAGTACAGGAATATAACCACAATCCTCAGCTGCATATGTTATGTTGGCACCACTTTTAATCCAGAAGGTATAGACTGGCTGTAAATTTCAAAATGGTGCAGTAACTCTTGAATTACATTTGCTGCAGTATGCTCTTTACCAAAACCTTTAATGTATAGTTCTATGCATTTCCTAATGTCTCTCTTGGTCGATTTGCAGATTTGACTTGTTGAAACACTGCCTGACGGCCTGGCTGACGCGCTATGTAGTTGAATATTGCTTGACTTGCCTTTGGACATATGAAAAATCTCTCCAAGCATCCTGCTCTGGGTTATGCACTAGTCTCTTGCCACCATATTCATAAGACTGTGAAATAGCTTTTTACCAAAGACAAACCAGCAAGGAGGAGCAGAGTAATGGAGGTCAGCTTCCGGCCAGCATTTGATGAATGCTTCCCTGGTAACTATGATTCTATGGCAAAAATCAATCCAGAAATTCTCTCTGCTGCAGTTTTATTCCAGTTCTCTGCAGCTGAGGGACTCATTAGAGATTGGCTTTTTATCACCAGTCATTTTAGGCAACTTTGCTTTCCTTGGAAAACCAAAAGTATGCATAATGAAGACTGATTATGTTCAGTTTAGGCACTCCGGGACCTTTTTAATTCTTAGAAGTGTGTTTCTAATAACTATAGAAAGTGTGATAGGAAAGATGAACTATTGCATCTGAAACTTATTTGCTTTAGTGTTTTCACCACTGAGGCTCTTTGTTTTCTACGCCTTTTGACACAGGTTCTGGTATTTTTCCCTTAAAATGGTATTGCAGACTGATAGCACCAGCTGTCCACCTTTTGTCCCCCCTTCTGACTCGGGTGTGACAGATGGTGCAAACAGCCTGGCATATAGTTGTTGGATCAATATGAGGGACAAAATACCTGCCAGATTGCTGATGACTGAGATGTTACATACTCTGGCGCCAATGGACAGCTTAGCAACAATGGCACTAGCCTAAAGGGAAAATAACCAAGATTCATTTTATTTTTCCAGGGCTGTTCCAGCATAACTATTATTTCATTTACAATTTTTGGAGAAAAAAAACTTTGAAATACTCCTAGAATTTTCACCTTGTTACCACAGAATTATACTAAGATTAAACCTCGGTTCCTTCTGTTTTATTGCAGCTGGCTACCTTGTCATTGCCTCTTCTCAGCTCCACTTCTAGACCTCAGCTACAATTTTAGACCTTCCAACAGTTCCGTGACTATTTTGTAGAGTAACTGTCTGCTCTGAGGGTGGCCTGGAATATTGTTATTTTTCCTCTGAGAATTTAAACAGGTCTTGATTCCTTCCTTGTTCAAGCAGTGGAGGACTCAAAAGGGGAAGTGAATGCTCGGGGGATGTTGGCTTTGTTTGGCTTGGGTTGGGTTTTGTGGATGTTCAGTACAGTTGGCAAGGCCCACGTTGGCAGACATGACCTGCTTTGTTCTTGACAGCTATCCAGGTGCTTGGCCACAGATTTCTAACTGCATCTTCAAAGTTTGTGCATGACTGACATAAAGAGATAACGGGTGAAAAGGAAAAGCCCCAAACTGAGGCTTTTGTGCATGACTGAAAGGGTATGAAATTCATGAAAAAAATAGAAACATGTTTAATGAGGCATTTTCAGTTAAAAAGAGCAAATGAAATGGCACACATTTGTTAGAGGCATAGGAATGGGGGAGGGGAAGGACCAAGAGCCATCAGCAGCTGAAAGCAAGCTGTGAAAGACCATGTGGCACACTCTCATCTAGCCTGTCTGCACCTTCCTGAGCACTGCCAGTAAAGCTCACTTCTGCAGGAGTTCAAAGGCAGCTGAAAGTGCCTGGCAATCCATGGCATCAGACTTCCAGAAAACATTCTTAGTATTTCATAAAGCAATTAAATATCTTCCTGCTATGGAGGGAGGGAAAAGGATTCCTTCTGAATATTGAAATCCTGGAATCAACACTCTGTTCGCTGGTTTTAACCAACAGATGCAAATAAGAATCATAGTTAATTATTTTATGCTAGAAGGCTACTTTCCTCGTTCATCTCCCATATAGCCTCAACGAAGCGTTTGGGAATGCCACAGCTTTGTAAGAAACTCAGAAGCACTGTTGGTGCTCTCTCTGTTCTAGGGCTTCATTCACTCCATCCCTTCTGGTGTCTGAGGTGGACCTAGGTACCACCTCTGATGTCTAAGATGAGATGATGCTTCATATGACACACTCTCCCAATCTTTGTCTTCAGTAAAAATGACAGCATGATACTTAGGCTAGAAGTATGTTGCGGGTCTGAGCCAGCTACGCCGTCCTTCTGCCTAGGGAGGAAGCCAAGGTCTGGCTAGTAGAAGGCATGAATTGCTTGTATCTCTCTCCAGCATCGGTTTTATAGCAAACAATCCAAACATAGCCCCTGGGTTCATGCTGTTTACTGCTATGGGGTCTTCAAAGCCTTGTTTTCTGCTTGCCTTTACTGTGGAGACATGAAGTGCAGCAAACTGTGCAGAACTAGTGCCAGCGGCTGCAAGGAGGAGCAACCGAGTAGCAGCAGCAGAGGCTGATTTGGGGATTTTAGTGGTCAGTCAGAGGAAAAAGAAAAAAGAAAGGCGGTACAGCAAGAGTGAGATGTGAGGAAAGAAAAATAAAGGAGGAAGAAAGGGAAGGCAGAGAAAGGTAAATGAGCAGTTGGAAACAAAACCAGCAGGAGAATAAAGCAAGAAAAAGAAACCCCAGAAGGCAAAGGAGACTAGGAAAGAGAAGAGGTTGTGGATCTGGATAAAAGTACCAAGTGAGATGCAGTAACCATGATGGGAATATATATTGGTGGCAATGGTAAGAACCTGTCCTATTTTGCCTTGAGAAGACCCAAAACAGAAACTGATGATGATCTAATCACTCTGATTTTGGTCTCTATTCCAAACCCAAACCCATTTGTAACTAGTTCTGAGATAAGAGTGGTGGTTTCTCTCAAACAGAAAAAAAAAAATCTTCCAGCCTTTCTCTTTTCATTTATTACACGACTATGCTAAAAATGTCACAGGGTAGCCCATCATTCTCATCGGCATTCTGCGTCACTCAGAAATAAAATGTGTTAATACTGAAAGTAGCATGTACAAAGCACAAAGATGAGACCTAAAAGGGGAAGATTAAGCTTTTCTTGCTTTACTCTCAAGCCTGTTGTGATTACATTTGTGCTCTGAGTTATTCTTTAGCTTGAACTAGTCAGTCAAAACAAAAATGTTATCCCAAATAAAGAAGTTCTGAATTTTCTTATTTTCCTGAATCATCACCACACAAGACTGTCAGGATGGTCAATGAGTTCCTTTCTCAAGGAGGCACCATGCATTGCAGGAGCTCAGCTGTCTTATTTACATCTCACCCGCAAAAGTGCTCTTGTGGACATGCATCCTCTCAGAGGAGTGGCAAAGTGCACCTCCACATCAGCAGGATTTTCACAGTTCACACCCTGCTGCAACCCCACCCTTTGGGGATGCAATTTGAGCCAGACCTTACCAGGCATGCAGGCTGGGAAGGCAGAGACACACCTTCTCATCTGTCTCACTACCCAGCATCGCCCTGCAGAAGAGGAAAACAGCAGAGCCCAGATGATTTTCAACATCTGTTTCATGACTAAGTTTATCCTCCATCCTGGGCTTCTGCTGGGGAAAAAAGATGAATCTGACCCTAATTTTGTTATGGGGGGAAGGAAGTTGTACACAAAGCTTTCTTGTAACTCATTGGCTAACAAAAAAGGCTTGTCTTTTCACTTCTTTCTTGCATTTCAATTTAAAAATAATAATATTTTTAGAGGGAATTATTTTTTCTGTTAAAATGCTGCAGCAGCAATATCACTTGGCTTCTGTGGCTACATGCCCACTTTTATCATTAAAAATGAATTTAAGAGCACACTGAGGGAGGGTATATGCTTTACATTTTTACACTAGAGCATTTTCCCTTTTAAATCATTGGCTTTATTAATGTATAATTAATGTGTGCATTATTGCATATGTATGCATATTAATGTATGCATTATAATGCAAACAAAAAGAAAACACAAAACTCTACATAAACTATTAAGAAAAAAATGGCCTAAAACTGAGTTTCTAACATTTCATTGTGAAGGAAACTTCCAAAGTGTCTTTTTTTATGTTTTTTTTATTATTATTTGAAATTACAAAACTTCCCACAAAGTTAGATTCCACTTTCTCAAAGCTATTTCTGTTGAATAGTTACATTGAAAAAAGTATTGCCTCCATAAGAATGACTGATGTTTAAAATCAACTGTTATGATTTTTTTCTGGCAGTATTTATCATGATATTTATTGTTTTCCTTAAAGTTCAAATTGCTGGAATTTGTGATTTGAAGAGAATCTCAGCATTAACTCAGAAAGAAAATGTTAAATTGTCTAATCTCATAGTTACATTAAAAAATTGAAAGTCTTTCAATCTGAACATTATTTAAAAGAGTAGGTAATTTTACTTCTCCCTTTAAATACCAGATTTTTAATTTATTACCATGAGTGAGGAGTTAACTTACCTTTTTTGAAGATTTTATATTTACTATGTCAGTGACTAGAATCCATAAACAGATCTGGCATAACAATTTCAGGTTTTCAGGAACTTAATAACTATTTGAAAAGTGATATATGATGACTGATTAAAAATTAAATTTAAGCTCAATGAAATTAAATTGTAATTAAAAAATACAGCAGATAGGAAAACCTATAAAAGTTTTTTTCATGGAGAAGATCCATCCCTTCATTTGAAAATGAAATGGATCATTTGTTCAGAACTGAGGATGCCCACACAGAAATGAGGAGCGTCAAAAAAACTCCTAAAAAGGGGACTTCTGCTGGAACTGGACCTCCCTGCTTTGGGACCTGCAAGCCCTGGCATCCCTGATGAGGCAGCTGGCACGTTGCTCTGTGGCTGCGGATGCTCTACCCTCGGAAATTACAGACCAGAAAGGTTTCTGGTTTTGTTTTTAGGGAAATCTTTCAAAACCAAGCCGTTTCCAAGGAACATGCTGACTAACAAAAGGGAAAAAAAAGCTTTTATATGAAAGATACGCCTGACAGCTTTAACTGTAGTTCTGCTTATGCCATTTTTGAGGAAAGTTTTTTTTACAGAAATAAGCTAGAAATTTCAGGGCAGGAAAAGGAGAAGACAACACAATTCCTAGCTCAGCGGCACAGGCAGAGCCCTGTTGTTGAACACAAGCATGGATTCAGTTTTGCTATGCAGTGCTTATAGACTTCCACCAGCCCAGTTCCAACATTTATCAGAACTGTCATTTTCACATGCAAGGAAATAATTTGTATACATATTTATGGCTTCATTTGGTCACACTCAAGCTCATTGAGCTCCAGACTGAGTTCCAGACTGTGATAATGCTGTGTATCCACACTAGTGCAGACGGAATCACAGAATCACAGAATCTCCTAGATTGGAAAAGATCTGTAAGATCATCTAGTCTAGTCATTAACCTAACACTGACAAGACCACCACTAAACCATGTCCCTAAGCACTGTATCTACACGACCCTTAAATACCTCCCGGGATGGGGACTCCACCACTGCCCTGGGGAACGCGTTCCAATGCCTGACTACACTTTCAGTAAAGAAGTTCTTCATAATATCCAATCAAAACTTCCCCTGGCGCAACTTGAAGCCATTTCCTCTTGTTCTGTCACCTGTTACTTAAGAGAACAAGTCGACTCCTGGATTTTAGCAAAGCTTTTGACACCATTTCCCACAGCATTCTCCTGGAGAAACTGGCTGCTCACGGCCTGGACAGGTGTACTCTTCGCTGGGTAAAAAAAATGGCTGGCTGGCCGTGCCCAGGGAGTGGTGGTGAATGGAGTTAAACCCAGTTGGCATCCGGTCACAAGTAGCATTCCCCGGGACTCGGTGCTGGGGCCAGTTCTCTTTAACATCTTTATCAATGACCTGGACGAGGGGATCGAACACACCCTCAGTAAGTTCACAGATGACTCTAAGCTAGGCGGGTGTGTTGATGTGCTTGAGGGTAGGATGGCTCTACAGAAGGACCTGGACAGGCTGGACTGATAGGCCGAGGACAATGCTATGAGGTTCAACAAGGCCAATTGCCGGGTGCTGCACTTGGGTCACAACAACCCCATGCAGCGCTACAGGCTTCAGGAGAGTGGCTGGAAAGCTGCCTGGCGGAGAAGGACCTGGGGGTGCTTGTTGACAGCCGGCTGAATATGAGCCGGCAGTGTGCCCAGGTGGCCAAGAAGGCCAATGACATCCTGGCCTGTATCAGGAATAGTGTGGTGAGCAGGACTCAGGAAGTGATCATCATCCCCCGTACCTGGCACTGGTGAGACACCACCTTGAGTACTGTGTTCAGTTTCTGGCCCGTCACTACACGAAAGACATTGAGGTGCTGGAGCGTGTCTAAAGAAGGGCAACAAAGCTGGTGAGGGGTCTAGAGCACATGTCTTATGAGGAGTGGCTGAGGGAACTGGGGTTGTTTAGCCTGGAGAAGTGGAGGCTGAGGGGAGACCTTATTGCTCTCTACAACTACTTGAAAGGAGTCTGCTTAAAACCAAGTATGTTATTTGAAGAGGATAATCGAGAACTTTCTTTTGCAGAAAGATACACTCAGGACATCTAGATGTTTCTTCATTACAAGTAAACAAAAATGCACTCAAATCTCCCTATAAAACATGTATAGTGCAGCACCTTTTAACTCCCTTATTAAACAGTAGCTCCAAGTTTGTTGCTTCTATTTCAGATTGGAAATCTTGTCTGCTTTTTCCAGGTGGATCAGCTGGCTTAATTAAAGATACTGCTTTGTTCATATCCTTGACAATCACAATTAACATAACAGTGTTATAAATATTATGCTGCCTGTTGGTTTTCAGACACCTTCCAGACATCAGCAAATTTACAATGAAATCATGCATATAGATATGAGAAGACAGCTCTTTAAAGCCAAATGATTCTACAGGAAAAGATACTTATGCTCCTTCACTCTCCTCTCAAGGTAATGCACTGTGTACATTCTTAATCTTTCTGCTTCTCTTGCTAGTTAACAATGACCTGCTGTCTCTGTGCATAAAGATTAAAACTTGAATTAAAACATTACTCAGGGACTTCAATTACCGGCTATGGATTTGCTGCCCCTGGACTTGACCCACTCCCCCACCAAAAAATACTTACAGTGAAAAAAAAATATCAAGCTGGGACAGGGCTGCCCATTTAGTCCTTAATACCATCTGGGAACATAATGACTCAATTCATTTTGCCCTCAGATTAATGGAGCAAGCTCAAGTATTATAAGAAGCACTTTAATTCCCTCTGATGTTTTCATTATGGATTCCTTTGTGGCAGAACTCATTTGCAATAATGCATATGTAATTTTGGAAACCAAAAGGAAATCCTGTAGCCTTCAGGACATTATTAACCCACAGAAATGCTGAGGCGCACGTAAAACTCAAATATGCTAACACCAGCAACCTCTTGAAACATTTTAAGAATAAAATTGGTAAGTAAAACTGCATCTTGCTACTTGGAAGTTAAAATGGCTGAATTAATAACTATTAAAACCCTAATAATATTAGTGACACTTAAGCTGTCTGTTCAGATCATTTCTAAGGATTCAAAGATATACAATGGAATAGTCTAAAAAAGTTCCATGAGTTTATTATCTACAGATATGTGGAACTGAATCACCTGCACCAGTTGTAGACTTCCTTTTTCTCGCCTTTATTTGCATGGTCCATTATCTGTTTCTTTATTTAACAGTGTTCATCAGCCATAAACAGGAGACCTGATATTCTGCCAAAACAAAAAATTCAGTCTTATTTGACTTATGCTTCTTTTAATGACTAGAGACACACTTCTGCATTTTGAAGCCAATGTTGTCTCATTTGATGCAATGGGTCTGAGACTATTGTCTCCAGTACTTTATGGAGTTGTATAAAGTAGTCAATGTCAAATATCACTCTGAGGTGGTGGCATAAATCTTGGATTGACTTCTTTAATTCTCTGCAACAGAATAAAAGATTTTTCTGTATAAGATTCACAGTAAATGTAACCCGGGTCATCTGCTAAACAGTGGCTGCAACCCCCATCTGCTGTGTAGCAGGTTGGGAAATAGTACGGACTATGAGAAACCAGAAGCGTCATTAAGGAATCAATTTTAGTCTGCTTATGTCAGCTTTTCTTGTAGTAAAAATCAATGCATATAACATTTGTTGTTTTGAACCCACAGGTTTGTATAGAGAAAGGTGTCAATTCTCCTTTGGGATCAGACTCACAATAAGAACACAAGAATTCCTTTGATTGAGAGCAAGAATCCATCTAGCTGAAGGACATAGTGAGGTGTAAAAACAAGGAAATCATATAACATTTTTTCCTAATGTTCTCATCAATTCAAACTATTTTCATTCAGGGTATTCCTAAGCATGACAGCATGTCTGTTTGGTAAATCGCAATGGATCTCTTATTTAAGTACTCTTCCAGTCATTCTTTACATCCACTCAGGCTTCTTGTGTTCACAATGTCTTTTGCAAGTATTCACACAAGGCTGCGATCTGTTGACTGGAGAATCACCTGCTTTTGCTTCATTTGAACGCAGCTCCAACTAGGTCTTTTTTCTGGTTTTGCATTGGGCAAGTTAATCTTTCTCTGCCCACTTCACACCATTCATATTTTTTCAGTCATCTATTTTACATAGCTAAGTCGTCTCTTCTAGACTGAGGAGCCCTGGCCTGCTCAATCATTCCTCATATGAGAGACAGGACACACATTTGATTGTGCTTTTTGCCCTTCTCTGAACGTGCACCAGTTCTAACACATCCTTTCCAAGATGAGGAGACTAGGGTGCACACAATATTCAATATGTGAATGTGTACAGGGGCATAATTCATCTCTGCTGTCCTACCTCCAACTGTATTAGAAGTCTGAACTGAAAATGCAAGAATTCCCTGGGAGACAAATGTGAAATAATTTGTCCTTCACCTATTATCCCTTATTCCTGACAAAGTTTAGCTCTCAGGCATGAGATTAAAACAGCTTTACAGTTCCTTTTGTAGCACTGGTTATATAACCACAAATACTACTCTTACTAATAGTAAATAGGTAATCTCATTGGGAATGTGTTTAAATTCCTGACCTGTACCAATGAGTTCCACAGCTGGTTTTCTTCATGTTACACAAGAAGGTATTTCCAAATCCTGGCTTTAGCTTTTACAGGTCACTGTCACTGAAGGATTGCTTATTGTATGCAATATGAATAGATTTGGGGGTTTTGCAGGTAGCAGATAAAAATATATATACACAATACTCTCAAAACAAAATAAAAAATAAAATTGGAGCTTTCCTAGAAACTAGTCCAATTTTGGCATCAATAACTATTTTTAAGAAAACTTTTATGTTAGAATAAAATATTTTAGTTTCTTCCAAGTGTTGTAATTTACATTACTGTCATTTCAGACTTCTGTAATAGACAGTAGAAGTAAATACTTTGATTCTGTGTGTGTGTGTGTGTGTGTGTGTTAAAGACTACCTTTTATTAAAATATATGTTGCAGAAACTCCTAACCTAAAAAGCTGCAATATAAAATCAGTTACTGATCATAACATCAAAGTCTTTAAAAATATTTAAAGCATAATTTTAACTGATCAGAAGATAACCTCAAACGTTCATTTTGTGATGCCTGTTTGCCTGTTTGGCCCTGTACAAGCCTCTCTTGCCCTCCTACTTTATAACAAAGCATTTTTCAAAGATTTGCTTGCTGGGACTGGCTCCATGAGCCCAAGAAAAGTCCAGAATCCTTTTCTCTGACTTCTTCAATATTCAAGAGAAGGGATTTGCAGCAGCCACCAGAGAAGGTCCTTGAGAACTAACAAATAAACTTGAACGAATTTGGTGTCAATATGCTACTGTAAATTATTGGTGTAGGAGGCTCAGATTGACTTCTGAACTCTGCAGTTATGATTCAAAACGGTGAATATAGAGCCATTTCCTGGCTTCTGAATGCCCAATACTGCTCCTTTGGTGCTAGAACAAACCAGTGCAACATGCCTAAATTCACCTATAATGTAAATCACTGCTAAATGCATGTATTAGATGCTGTAACGTTTCAAAAAACAGTCCAAAATCCTTTATAGGAGGTCGACACTGGGCATGAAACGACATTAAAACATAAACTTTAGAACAGCAGGGCAAGGGACACAAAGACAAAGGAGCAGAGCCTCATTAAAATCACTGCATCATTTTTATTTCTGGAGTACCGGCTGTTTCAAAGACTGTTTGATGAAAAATAAACAAGACTTAACCTCCAGAGTCTTGCGCTATGATTAGTCATTATCTCTACAAAGAAAGTGTAATATAGTTCTGTCCACAAAGCTGGTGTTCTAGTTCACATAGAACTTAATTTTTCCCAAAAGCCAGTTTAAGTCTGACATCCACATGAAATGGAAACCTTCCCAGATTTCCTGTGAACTGAAAGCCTTCCCAGATCTCAGTTTCTGAGTCATGCTCAGAAAGCACAGGACCTGGAGTGGCAACTATAGCATCCCGCTTCAAATGCTGGTAGGTCACCCACTCTGTCTTTATAGCCAGTGGTGGGAAATAGGTCCTGTAAGGCACAGTTCATGTATTTTGGGTTTGGGTGACTCACACCCTAAGATCTCCACTGGCTGTAAAGGGAGCCCAGGACAAGTGGCTCAGAAGTAAACATCTACTCTGCAAACATGGTCAGCTCGTAAGCTGGCTGGATCCAGGCTGCGTGGCAGCATGCCTGGAGCCTCTGGCCTGTCTGAACCCATCATGGGAGCCTAACTTGAAGTTGCTTTGCCCAAAAATCCACCTGTGGGCTTGAGCAGCAACATGATGCTTCTTTAGGCACAGACAGACTCTGTCCCTACTGGTAAGTGAAGCAGTGCCACAGAGTGCCGTGGGAATCCAAATATTCGTACTGATAAACAGTCAGAGTCACTCATGGCATGCTTTTAACTCTAACTGGCACTTCCCCAAACATTGTTCCGAGGAAAATGTGACATCTAGTACAAGGCAAGTACTGTTTTGGAAAAACCCAGCGCTAGCAGGTAAAGGAAAAATTACACTCTCTTCAGGATGGGGTAGTAAATAATCTGAGCAGATTTCCTCAATGCAATAAAAGGATCCTGGCTCTGTTTAATTTACAGGATAGTCATAGCAAGCTGGATCCTCAGACCCTGTCCTGGATTTGTTGAGGTCTCACTGAATCGATGATGCTTCCAGAGAATTATTTCAGGCTATTGACACTTATGCTTTCTGATGAAAGTTGGATTTGTCAGACATTCTGGCTATAGCCAGTATCAGATCTGTCGCTCGGATTTGGAAAAATTTCTTCTCACTTTTAAATGGGAAAACTGAAATTTATCTTACTTCTGACCCTGAAATTTATCTTAATTCTGACTAAAGAGATCATTAATAATGATCTAGTTCAGCATCTAGAGTTCACGCAATCCTCGGACTTATCTGGGACAACCAGTAAGTGTCAGCAGACAGCTGTCCACCAGGAATGGAAATAAATCCAAATCATTTAGGATTGCTTATTAAAACCATAATTTTCAATCACAACTGCCCCTAGCTAAACTGAAGCTGTCACCTAAGACTAGTCTTCACTGTTTTACTTTACTCCTTTCATTTCAAGCATCAGCTTTAAACTGCTTTATCTTAACTCTCTTTTCCACACACTGAGATTTTAGTCTAGCTTTGATCATAACAGTAGCTCACATCTATGTCTACTCATTATTATGTTTATTCAAGTTTAGTTCTGTATCAACCAGTTCAGTCTTCAGGGATGCTGGAGCTGAGACTAAAGTCACCTTCTTAAAGGTCAATGCACAGACAATCTACAGGTTATTTATACAGAATATACACAGCAAATTAATTGCATAAGTGCATGTACTTCGAGTAAATAACCCATTTTACACTGCTTTGAGAAATGCATGATTGACATGAATATGTCTCTTGATATATTCATCTATTGTATAAATACAGGAAGTCATACTTACTGGCAGTAAAATGGCCATAATATTGATGGGGAAAGCATGCTAAATAGACAGCTACTGTCTGTGAGTGAAATTTAATTATTCTCCAGAAGTCTCAATCCTGGCATTGTAGAAACAATGCAATCCCTTCTGGATATAGCTAAAAAATTTAAAGGCAATACTCTTCCCTTCTAATGGTAAAAATATTTTTATCCAACACTTCAGGTTGGCTCCATCTTTGTGCATCAATTTCCTTAATCTTTGGTTTGTCACTGAATTAGGGAGAAAGAGAAAGGCACCCCTGTGTGATTGTCTGTCACTGGCCTCTCATCCTACAGAATAATGCTCAGGAGGGAAATGTTTTGGCAGATTTAAGTGCATTGTTTTTACACTTCAGTCCCAGGAGGATATTTTAAATATAAGGAAAAACTTAAAGTGAGGAGAAAACCTCTAGACTTCCATTCGCTTTATGCCAGAAAATCTACTCAAGAACTTTCTTCTGTATATGTGTACAACAATAAAGTTTGTAACTGGTTGCTAAACTTCAAATAACTGTTATTAATATTAAGGCTGCACATTAAATAAAAATCAGGAGACAGAAGAAAGTAGGAAATGGTAGATGTATTGATATATTTTATGTTGGCCAGACATTGGAGGCCTTCAAAGAAGAGGGACAGAACTTGGAGTCATTAGAATGGCAGTAGGAGTTAGCACTGATATGGTCTTTGCTGGGAGGTGTTAAGAAGTCTTTCAAAGCACTTGATAGCAGGCAGAAGGAAGAGTGAGAAAGCAGATGTTATGAAGCAACTCTGAGCACAGTAGGGGAAGAGAGGATGCTGGGTGAAGACAGAAAGGAGAGTGTCAGGCCAGGGGAGAAAAAGGAAGAAAAACACCTTTTCTGGATAACATCACCTTCATCTGGGCATTTTACCTGTTCTTTCTTCAAGCACTAGGAAAATAATTTAACTGCAAATTTTCAAGACTACAGATAAAACACTTACCCTGTGCTGATCATATTACTTTAGATTTAGGCACAGAGTATGATCAGAGAAAGCATTCCCCAGTCATTCTCCTCCCTGGTTACATGCATGCATCTTCCCCTACAGTCCTCTCTGGTCACACGGAGAGAGAAGATTGGTCGCCCCTGCTCACCAGAGGGACCAGGTTTCTGGAACATGGAGGTAAAGTGCTCTCCTACGTGCAAGTCATGCATTTGCAACGCAGGTACACGGAGCACGACACAAGAAATAACCCCTGTCTGCTGACAAGACCTACAGCAAAGCTCTGCACCGTGCCCTATATGGAGCATAAGCCATGGTCTCACTTTTCCAGAATCAAAACCAGGTAACCTAATGGGAATTAGACCTGCTCTAAGTGGCCACCTCGAGACAGCTTTCAGATGCTGACTGATGCATTCATAACAAAGAGCTTGTCTAGCAAGCAACAACAAATAAATTATTGGTACTTGTGACTTCAAAGCACAGGCTGTAAACACCACACCGCTTTCTTGCAGAACATGCTAGAACTCACTGTGTGGTTGTGTTTTTTTTACATTATTCCCAGGCAGAAATAAAGGCATAACTGACTCTAATAAGTGACATTTCTTGCTAGGGTAAGAGGTTTTCACAGGATTATATGCAAAAATAAAATATGAAATAGAAACCTTAGCTACTTGACAGAATCCTTTTCTGACGGAGTTGAGATTTCTTTTTTGTTATTTCATAAGCTCAGCAGATCCAGCCTAAGCACAGCTCATCAGCTTTCTGTTTCTCCTGTCACTGGGTAAGCATGTGTCACGATCAACTGAGTACCTTAGAGTCATCTACCAACCTCTTCTTAAATCAGTTCTGTAACAAGATTTCCACTGGTGATGCAAACTATGGGCTTGCAACTTCATGTTATTAGGGCTGCCTAAGAGTCCTACCCTGGGTCAGGGCAGAGGGTATCCATGTTTTGCTCCACGTGTAAGCATTCGCACACTGTCCCAGAGTCACAAGGCTGAAAGAAAAAGGAGCCCTCTATTACTTCTGTAAGAGGAAAGCAGTTCACTCCAGACAGCATCACTTAGACGGGTTGCAGAAATGCCCCAGGAATGACTGAAGCGTTACAGAGGGCGCTCAGGGACTGACACACGTGTGCCACCTAGGGCTATCAGCCACCCTGCCCTCTCCCTGCCCGCAGTCCCTGTGGATGCTAGCAGGACATTGGGCCTGAACCAAAACGCATAGTCCTCAGCAGCCTCTGTCTGGTCAGGAACATCAACAAACGAGACGCAGCTCTGGGCTGTGTCCCTTCTGGCCAGGGAGGAAACACTGAGCTGTGTTTGCAGCTGAAAAAAGTAAAACCCGGTGAAAGGGGTCAACACAACGTGAAAGAAATTTCCTGAACGAGGAGTGCATGCCCGGTGCCAGGTGAGGCGCTCAGTCCTAAGGCTGCTGAAAGACTGAGGTCGGGTGGTATTTAGGCAGCAGTTCTCCAAAAGGAGTGAGGAGTTTGTGGTCTTGCAAGGTGAGGCGTTCCTCCAGTTGAAATCACAGAAACAGGAGCTCCTTTTACAAACAGGTGCACCTTTCTCCCAAAGGCAAGAAAGGTGGTAATCATCCATGTGCATCTCAATTTCTCTGAGCATTTAAACAGTTAAGCAGTTTTAGCAGAATATATCAATTCCAAGTCCTAAAATGTTATGTAAACCACAGACAAGAAAACTTTCTGAGGGAAGAGACAAGTCAAGCTTCCTCAGACAGTGGCGGGGCTTCATGACCCCTGCAAGGGAACATTCTGGCCAAGACGGCGATAGTGTATGGCACAAAGCAAGGTCTGGGCATAGCCTGAGAATATAGGCAAGGTAGACAGGAGTAAACTCAGTTTTGAAATGCTAAAGAAGGAGAGTTATAGATCTGCCAAGAGAGGAGAGAAGTTGTTTAAACAGTTGGCACTGACAAGAAACCTTCTTCTGACTGGTCCTTTTTCACCTGACTGGTCCTTTGGCTAGCAAGAGTAATTCACAAATTTAGGAACAGTCATAACTTCTTTCTCATGAACACACATGCAGACTGTAGGACAGGCCATTTAAAATAACTGAGAGCAAGGCACGCCTTTCCCCACACCATTTTTTATCAGTTTTGTTTAACTATTAAAAAAAAAAACAAAAAAAAAAAACCACAAAATAGTTTCTCTGTTTAATATTCCAGAGGGCTTTCATGGGCGTCTGTGGTAACAAAGAAGAGCCTGGGGAGTAAGCAGATTACTTAACTCTTTCTTTCCTAAAACATGGGCTTGAGTAAGCTACTAGTTGATGTCTCAAATAAAATACCATCTTTATTTTCCAAAAGACCTGTAATTGAACCTAGCCCAATTGTGCTGCTGCAGCTGTAACACACTGGTGTAGAAAGTATTGAAACATTTTATGCTCATTAACTTTAATTTGGAAGATGCCTAGGGCATCTTTCCACACAAATGGGATAAATACATTGGGAAGTATATGGTAAACACATACAAGAAATTACTCAATTCAATTTCTTTTAAGGGAATAATGTATGTAATATTACTACGTAGATTTGATTTTACTGTGTGGATGGATAAAGTCTAAAACCATAGATATTCTCTGTTCTTAAAACACAGCTTTTTCTTGGACGCTGCTAAGAAGTCCTAATGTTGCTGACTTCAATACTATACCAATTATTCATATCATCATACCAATAAACATTGAGCAAACTTGGTCCTTAAATGCACTCCTCAAAGACATGAAAAACGTAATACAATCCACATGATCAAGCAGGTGTTTAGTATGGACTTCAATGGCAGCTTGCATCTCTAGATGCAAGAACTCTTTGATCTATATATCAAAGCAGAATGGTAATGAGTGCACTCACTGCACTATACCTTGGTACTTCAGGTACATTTTGCTCCCTTGAATGTTGAAGCGATTAAACAGAACTTCAGCAATACTACTAATTAGTGAATTGCTGTCTCAGAGTCTCAGCGTTTAACTATTTTATATTCATTCTAGAGCATCACCAACTCTGCTTGTATACACTGTAAGGTCTATTCATGGTCCATCCTGACCCATGTACTTCTGTTAGAGGTACTGCTCAGACATGTGGGTCAGAAAATGAGACAATCTCTTGTTACTCCCCAGCTAGCATGAACAAGGACCACTGACAAGTCTGTGGATGCTTAGTGATGGTGACCAAGCTGGTCAGTGGGGCTACTAAGAACCGTCTTGTCTTTCCAAGGCTCTCAGTTCCACTGCTTAACCACATCTGTATGGCTTATCAGTGTACCATGCCTGCCAGAGAGGCTGCAGAAGGCTCTAGAGAGAAAGAAAAAAAAATAGGGACAAAACATGAGATATCACTGACAAAGTTTTTGAAAATAAAATCTGCATGTTTGCTTCACTGTAATTTGGTCTCTTATTCCAGTGGAAAGTTAATTTTGCACATTGTGAACAAGCTTACATACACAAAAGATTATTTGGCAAAGTTAAGTAGTCCTAAATTCCTCAGAGGCCTTGAGAATTTGCCTGAAAAATCAACATAGTTTTTTCAAGGAGACCTGTTGAGGGGGATATACATATAAAAGCATTACTGATAAGATTTTCCTGTGGCAGCACTAAGAACTAGTTTGACTTGCAACACCAATCAAACTGGTGTGGCATTCTTGACTTTAAGCTAAGACTCATCTTCTGTCCTTCGTGTGAGTCTGTCCTTCAGTTACCCTGCGCCACCCAACTTGATGCTAGACTAATTTAACATTCTGCAATTCCATTCACACCCAAAATAAAGAGGATTTCTTCAGTATTAACATCCTTCATTCCTTCAATATTCTACTTCATTTCTTCAATATTAATATACGCTTATCAGTATTTAAGTTCAGAATGATTGTCCTGATGCAACGCTTTCTTTCTGATACTTTTTCCTGCTTAACAGCTTAAACATTTGGAAGTTGCACATTCATTGGAAAGTGTTAGCATGTCTCTACCAGTGTTTCTTTGTATCTGAAGTTTTACTCTTGAGTTGCTTAGTCTTTCTTACTGAAACTTGAGTGACACAATTCCCTGTCATTGAAAAGTCCCAGGGTGTTAACAATTCTAAAGGCAGCAGTATCTGAAATGTGAGCCTCGGGATCTTTAACATGAAAAGAGCGTATGAGACACTTCCCACCTACTGTTCTATGAACCTAACTTGCTCTTTTCAGTTATGTGCTGATGAAGGCTATTTCTATGAGAAGAGGGATATGCTGTAACGGGTGAAGATTTGTAGTTACAGCACTGTTGTCTAGATTTCAAAAGATTTCGAAAGAAGGGGTTTTCTGCCTCCTGCATTTGAAGCCTTAGTCAGTGAAACTTACTGAGATATAAAAATCAGCAAAAAACAATTTGCTAGTGAATAGATAACAAGTGTCAGCTATTTCCAAAGGGGAGTAAATGAATTGCAGAGGGCCTCTACTGTAAATCCTTAGCCCTGAAACAGATTAAGAATGCAACTATCTTTTAGACTGTTTCCTGCCATTTCCAAACGCAGAACCCTGCACACGGCATGCATTCTGTATGGAGATCCTCTGCTGGAAGTCAGCAAAAGACAATAACTTCACTAGACAAATAGCTGAATCTCCATCCAAAGAGTAATGGGTGCGTTGCTTCTAGAAGTATATGCATCCTGCATGTCCCAGAATGGCTCAATAATATGATTCTTACAGGTTCATACTTCCAATACTAAAAATAAAACAGAGTATTTGGAATATAGTGCTACTAAGCATGAACTTTTAAAGTTGATTTTGTAAAGCCTGAATCTGTTGAATGTAATATTGTAAGCTTGATTTAAGAAAAACATTTGGGGTAATTAATTTTCAGGACAGAAATGTAGTTGGGCAAGACTAATAATGATAGCAAAAAAACCCACGAAGATGCAAACACAACTTATTCTTGTGCTGTAAAAGTTGGGGGTTTCTTTTCAAAAGAAAAGTGAGGAATCAAAGGTTCTTGTTTTTTTTTGCATAATTAAGAGGTTAACAGAGGAATTTAACAACCATGATCAAAGAAGATGAAGTACTTTAAAAAAAGATTTGCCAGAAAAAACATATAGCTTCTTGTAAGACACTGTCCAGAAAAACTATTTATTTCCAGAAGGAAATCATCAAAAAGTTAGAAGTAGACAACGTCTTTCTGAGGAACAGTTCAGATGCCTGCACTATCAATACAGAAAGGTATCCAAGTATTAAGTTCCTCACAGAAGACAAATTCTGCCATAAAGTTTCGTCATTCTGACTGACTACAGGATTAGGGCAGGAGCAGCATGTTACAAACCCATTTCTCAGATAAAATCTTGAATCAGTTCAAAATCTCTCACTGTCTTCATTGAAACTACAATTCCACATTGGAATGGTAGTATTATATAGAGAACTAACCAAAACCTTATTTACAGTCAGTTCTATTTTTAGGGATATGTCACTGACAATCAGCTCAAGGACCCTCCAAAATTTCTTCTTATTTCTTTCTATTGCAATGAAGAATATATTGCACAGGGTGCTCTACAACTCATGTGGGGTAATACAATCCCTGTGGTAACATAAAGAAAATGAGAGAAGTGACTATATGTATGTTATTCTTTAAGGTTATGTTAACATTTTTTAAAAAATAGGGTGCATTTTAGTCAATGGATAGTTAAATCATGAATATGAAGATATAACATTTCAATAAGTTGGATTTCTGTGTAGTCAGCCTCTCATTCCTTTGCTTTCTAGTCAGACTTCTAATGAACTAATTGGTACACCCATAAATTATATTTAGGATTAAATGTGCTATATATTATAAAAGAGATGTTTTATTGTTTGTGGTGACTGCTGCAAATAAATCTCAGCTTTGTAAAACTCACTTCGAAATTGATTTACTGATCTCATTTTAAAAGTTGCATGAAAAATATCTGCTTATCATCTGGATAGTGTAGCTCTAATAATAGCATATTCAAGTGTGGCACATCCAATATTCAAGTCCAGTAAAATGAAGAGACTGTAGAAAAAAAACACAGAAGAAAGCACTACAGGAAATGAGCTTAACACTTTAACTCCCCAGTTTGCACTCAGAATCTTGCAGTGAAACCACCAACCCATCAAATTATTCAAAGCAGAGGACTGCAAAAGCTTCATGCAACTTGCTCGTAGAAGGGCTCTGAACAAACTAACAGCACAAGCACTCTTAATTAGGGCTGAAGTGCCAGGTTTAGAAATTAAGAACATCTCCTGCATCTGGCAGATTGACAGAAGAACAGAAAAGCAATATGAACAATATCTCAAACTGTCATTCCTGATTTAGCACTAAACGTAATTATGATAGTGTGTTAAAAGAATATATCTATGCCCAAAGTCCTTGAGCAGTCATGTACTGAAAAAATCCAGTTGGTGAATCTTTAAGTCTGTCTCTGCACCACCTTTATGTACTGCATGAATCCATCCTTTCATATTACAGGAATACATAAATTTTATTGTTTTATTACACAGAATTGAGTGATATAGTAGAATACAACAGAACAGACTATCTCCTTACACAGTGTACCACTGAAAAATTACTTCAATTTTTAAATTCACTGAAAATCATTATTATTTCCTTTATACCAATGCAGCTGTCAGAATTAGTTAGAGAGGACCAAATTTCTCCAAATGACTCATTAATTCCAAGAAGAGATTCTTAAACCACTGAAATGCTGACTGACAAAATAATCTGCACAGGTCTTGTGATTTGTCCGGTAGTCACCGAGAAGTTAAGAAATTTTACCAGACCAGATCATCAAGACTTCATACAAGTTTATTTACGAGAAAAAAGTCTGATACAACCGAATAACGATTAAACAAACAGAAGGAACTAATGATTCTGCCTTTAAGGGCATATATTAGAAGTTGCAAGGTAGCTTAGGCAGCTTTTTGTTCGGGTGTTTTATCCAAGAAGCATGTAGGTGCTACCAGAGATATATTGCCAGACTGTTCTTTTTCTTCTAATCCCACAAGGAACTACAAACTGTTTTGTTTACTGGAAAGGTCAGAGAGGAGATTAGAAGGGATAACACTGCATAGCTGAACACTTAGTCATTAAGACGAAAGGTGAAGCTAGCATTTTCACCAAAGCTAAACAGAAAAAAATGCTTATAATATTTTTTGGTGAGACTGAAAAGTATACGTTCTGGTGATATTGCAACTCAATCCCTTTCCAATGTGCTCATCTTAACTAGACAGCTGCATTGTTGACGGAGGGCACTGTGTTTCACCATGTGCTGCATTTCTGTTCTGTCAGCACACACGAGCAAGCGATTTCTCCTGGAGGTAAAGCTACATCTAAGCACTGGCAGAAATGATTTTGTAAGCTTCCTTCACAGGAAAGCAAGACTAGTATTGGCCATAATTGTTGGCAAATAATAGGTCATAAAATAAATGTAGCATGACGTCAGTCTGGATGGAAGGAGCGGGAAATTACCTTTATTCCACATTTGGAAAATAGCTTCAGTTGAAGACTGTTGAGAAAAGGAGATATTTCAGAAATGTTGACTCATTCTGTTTTGACATTTCATTTAATGTCAACTTTTATTTTTATTTTGAAATGGCATTTTTCATTCCAAAATTGCCTTTTTCTGAAGGGAAGGTTAATAAACATTTCAACTGACATCTCCAAAGATGCGTTTGTTTGAGGTTCTTTCCCTAAACAGATTTCAAATTTACTTAATTTTTTTCCCAACCAAAGCAAAAAGTCTGTTACATGACCAGCTTTAATTTAAAGGCTTAGAAAGCTAATGCCTGTGGAGATCTTTGAGTTGTCACATCAGAAGATTACTACAAGAGCATGACATTTTGTTATTAAAAAGAAAAAATTTCATAAAAGGGCTCCTGTCCTGTCCCTCATCTTTTCCTTCCCTCCAACCCCAGTAACTTTTCTCTTTTATCTCAGACCCATTTCTCAGTTCTGTTTGTATGCAGCAAGATCTGTCTCCAAGTAGCAGTTTGGTTGATATCTTCCTTCTCTCATGGTAAATGTTAACTCCTTCCATTTACTTTTGCTCTATTCCAAGCTCTTCTCTACCCTTACCATCATTTCAACCTGGTGGATGTCTGGACTCCATGTCTCCTGGACCCAGATCAATTCCACAGCCTCTTTCTGAGTGACAGTATGTCCCAGTTCAGCAAGATGTTAATGGCGAACAATGAAGATGATTAAGTAATCCAAGCATCCATACACATAACTAATTAGTCTAGGAGAAGCAGGAAGCAGACAGTATGTTCTGAACAAGCTCTATTAATGAAGAATGGTCTGACCAAGGCGATTGTAATTGCACCATGGTATGTCTAATCTAATTATGCTAATAGTTTATTTGCACTCTAAATCATCTCTGTCAGCTCAGGTACTGAAATCAGGTGATATCACACAGTGCTACTGAAATCTAATGAAAACATCTCTCTTCCCTCTACATTTGTTCTACCTGAGCACAAGCATTGCATTGCTCTGAGTACTAGGCCAGTTGGGAATTCCTTGATGAAAATGCTCTTTGGAGTGTTTTCCTTGGGAAAGACCAGTTCTTCACAACAAAGTGTTTTCAGGAATATATTTGAGGGCCTCCTCAGGTAGAGTGTGTCACTAAGATGTTCCTTCTCTGGAAAGTATAACTGACTTAACTTTGAGTACTACAAAGGCCATGACCAAAGGATTACCATCTGCAAAAGGAATATTCATCCTTACTCTGATCATTTTTCTTATATTCTTAACACCAACTCCCAGAACAAGCCCTTGCCAAGCAGGTTTGTTCTTCATTGTAGTAGATAGAGCAACCTCAGTAAAAGGACGAACATAACAGCTACTGTACCTCACTTAAGACTGGTGGAGAGAAGGTGGATGAAGTACTTGAAAGATTCCTCAAGGCAAGTGATGCTGATGGACAAGTAGGGAAGGTAACACAAGAACCTGAAAAGTTATAGTCCATACCAGTGGTTGAGTGCAGGATATTGCAAACTGCTAGGCAAAAATTATGCAGAAAATTTGAAAGTATTCTGATCCATACAAAATGACCAAAGAAAAAGGGAGGACTGTTTTCTTGACAACAAACCAGACAGTCAGATCAGACAGTGGGAGACGACTAGCTGCCATGTAACAAATGGTAATGCCAATCTCAGCCATTACAGGTGGACTGTTAACAATTATATAAGAAGTGCTTAACTTCATATTGCATTTAAAAAATCTAATTTTGAAATCAGTGTTGGCTAGATATGAAAAAATATGAAAACCAAGGTCCTTCAGCACATCATAAGGGGCAGGAAGATATAACGCAGCTCAAAGTTAAAATAATCGTGGAATCATAGAATGGTTTAGGTTGGAAGGGACGTTATAGATCATGTAGTTCCAACCCCGCTGCCATAGGCAGGGACACCTCCCACTACACCAGGTTGCTCAANACTTGGTAAAAAAAGGCAATGGCAGGAGCATAAGAAAACTCTTCTGGGTTTATATCCTGTGTTTATGTGTCTGTGTACTTTATTTCCTTATCTCTGCACAGACACCTGAAACTAATAAGCTGAGCAGATCTGATTTAAAAAATGGGAATTCACATGAGGAGAAAACACTTTGGCCTCTCTCGACTCTCTTGCAACAGAACCAACAGTCACGAGTTTGTATGGAACTTTGTAGCACAGAAACAAAATGTATTTTGTAGATTTAGGCCTTGATTCTGCAAACAAATACAGCTATTTAACTTTGCTCAGAGGAGTAAATATAACTGCAGGTGAGTTTAAAAGTAAATGTGCCCACATATTTGCCGGACTGAAGTTTCACTTTCATCCTTATCAGTGCTAGTCCAAACTTTTCTTCTACTGTTGTTTGATTTGGATTTTCCCCCTCTAACACAGATGGGGCAAATATCAGAAGCTCTCTAGGAGGAGCTTTCATGCTAAACATCTAGGACTGCTATACCTGTTGTGGAAAAAAAAAAAACTGTTAATTTCTGATAAGACTGAGGTCTTATTTGGAAATTATTTACATCAACTGCTTTAACACTCGTCTCATTCATATAATAGACTTCAGTGATAAGAATAATAGATATAATAGATTTCAGTTTAAAGTTGATTGACAGTGGATGAGACCCATGTTTTCGTTACTTATAATTTCACTAACGGTAACCATTCATTTCAGAGTCCCCCAGCCCTTCTATTATTTTTATTTTGAGTTTAAAATAGCTCAGCTTTTTCACAGAACAAAACACTTCCCCGTGTTAGTAACATTTTCTAGCCATTGTACTGAGAATCATTAAAGCCTTCCAGCTGTGGAGAAGGCACTTGAAAGATAGTGAAGGGATAATTGTCCTTACCATCAAGGACAGGCATTTTTTTTCTCATGCAAAAATTCATCCAAATTTTTATAATCTAGGCCACTCCACCAAAAAAAAAAAAAATCAATATTTGCACAGTCTTATTAAGACTAGTTAGGTAAACTTTAGCAGCTCCTTCTTCTACAGGTTCTACCTTATTAATACATCTCTTCCTCTGCCATGCATTTCACCACAGAATTCATGAGTTTTACTTCACAAAGACTCCAAGATGTACTGCTAAGGAAGTCTAATAAAAACTGTCTATTAAGAAGTTCCAGAATCAAGGCAAGACTCTCTCATTTGCCCCCAGTAACCACAATATATACTCCTACACTATTTTTCCAAAGGATTCCCTGTAGGCAAAAAGACAAATTCATGTTGTGTAATAGTCTCTTGTTTCTAGGATACTTGTCACATATTGCTGGAGATAGATGATGTATGGAATGGGAAAGAAAAGGAGGTTAAGGGACTAAAATGGTCTCCTAGATAACTCCATTCTACCCAGATGCCAAATGCAGATGCCAAGTAATTATATATCATGAAAATGTTTGGTTGACCACTGTCTTCCTTAGATTTTAAGGTTTATTTTTTAGACACTTGAGATCTGGCTTTTGGAATTGTTGAATGCTCACTATTGAAAATGAAAATAATGATAATTAAGTTTTTGAAATATTTTACATTTTTTAAATGCTAAATGCCCTTAGAGGGAAAAAAAACCTCACAAGCACAAGGCCACAAAAACCTCCATCATTCTGAAGAAGTCCATGAAGTATGAGTTTTACTGTTTCCATAACAACAAGAAAACATAAGTATGGATTTTGGAAATTTCAAGGGAAGTAATTCAAGTCAGGAAGACTACAGGGAAGTTCAGAATGTTAAAATTCTACTTTAACTCATTACTTTGCAGTAGTCAGCAAATTACTTCAAGGACGTTGGTCTCATTTTAACTATTTGTTGTAGGGACTGGTAGAAATGAGTTTAGGGGGATGAATGACTTTCTGAAAATATAAGTCAGTAATCTGAAGCTTATTGAAACCTGTGTGCTGGAAACAGACTTGATAGTGAAAAAGCTCACCCACCCAATATTGATTGAGGAGATGGAGCCTAGTGCTTCTGTGGCAAAAACAGTGACCTCTACTACTTCGTTTCAAGAGAACTCAGTTATCCGAAGCAATAATAAGTTATTTTCGCCCTCTGTGGAATAGTCACCAGAAAGCAATATATCGCACTGCTTCATAAAAAAGGAACCAATACACCATACCATCCTAAAAGTATCACTGTAAACGGAAAAGTTCAGTTGGTCAAGAATATGAGAAATGTAATTTCATTTAAAAACAAAGAATCCGTTTTTTTCACAGGAAAGTTTTTGATTTTTTTTTCTCTCCTGTTTCAGTCACGGGGAGAAATGCAAACATATTTCTTTTAGGTTTACCTAAATCTAAATATTTCAGCTGTCAAACTGAACTGAGGTACTATTTGTCTGATTTAAAATACCACCCATTTTTCTGAGGAATAAAGTCCTGAAGTGTTGATCTGGCAGAGCTGTTTTCCTCCTGATGCAATTGTAGGGAAAAAAAAAAAAAATTGGAACCCTTATAAGTAATTGAATACTTAAATACCAGTCTTTTTGAGAAAATGTGCACTTACTTGTGAGAAAAATTTATTTGTCATAGAGCCGTATCATTTAGTCTGCTGGAATTTTATAATTTGTTTTTATATTCAAGTGACAAATATTTATTTGTTAGTGCTTTATTTAGCCAAGTATTAACAATATCACTTAATAAAAAAGCTAATTAGGCTATTAGTTTTTATTTAATGGGACAAATAGCAGGCTATGATTTATCTCATCCTGTAGTTATAGGAAATATTGCTTTCTACTGTAGGCATACTGTCAACACAAAAAATACTCACCGCACACCAAAAATAAAGTATTTGACAAGCACAAGACAGATCTGGTTTTGTTGGTATTTTAATTACATATTTTATGAAAAGTCCACCTTTGTCAACTTGGACTTTCCAAGTCCATCTTATAAATCACTCCCTTACTGGAAATTACTCAGAGACCTACCTGACATAGCACAAACAGCCTACTGCTCAGCTGTTATAAACCAGTATGATTCAGAGAAGAGGATCATGCCTAGCAAGAAACCTGAAGAGTGTGACAGTACGTTTCTCTAACACTTTCTCTCCCCATCATCTCTTCATAAACCAGCAGCAAACTAGCAGCATAAATGTGATCTTTTTTTCCTCTTTAACAGTAACATTTTGATTAACTGCAGGAGTATAGGTGAAAAAAAAAAATTAAAAAAAAGTAGCATAGGAAAATTTTACTTTAATTTCAATGAGTGGCACAGCAGAGCTCTGCAGATGGCTGTGTCCGCCGGGAAGGTGAGTTTTCCATTTCAGATCAATATTATTCCCTTTTTTAAATGCAATAAAAGAAAAGACGAGAAAAGAAAAGCACGTATTTCTACAAGCACTGCCACTGAAAAAGCCTAGTTTCCTGTGGATTTAGATCTCACATAATTTTAGATCTCAGAGACTATCCATGCTGGAAGACAAGTGAGCTCCAAGTTTTGCACTGGAAACTTGGTCACTTAGTGCATACATTGGCCACATCTTAGTTTCATGTTAGGATGTGACAGCAGCTCATAATATCACTTGGATACACCAGGGATTGTACGTACAGTTATGCTTTACTGCTCTCGGTATCTACAGCAGCACACATTCCTGCTGCATGCCCCTCATTGGGTCTTTCATTCAGGATTTCCTGGAATCCTGTAACTTGAATGTTCATACTATAGCCCATCCCTCAGCTGAGACAGTTCTAGAGACTTCCTCCTTCCTCTTCCCCTGGCTACCCATTTTCACATATCTTTGAAAGCTTCATTATTTTTCAGACTTCTACATTTTTGCAAAATTTGGCTGAAATATTTGGGAGGTGGCAGCTGTTGGCGAGTGACAAGCTGGAGACAATGGGAAGGTACTGGCTACACTCACACACATGAAAAATGCACTTTAAAAGAAAAATCTAAAACAAAAAATTCCAACTAAGTTCCACACATAATACAATACATAAAAGCTGCAATGTGTACACCAAAGAAGTAAACATGCTTTACCATATATTATCAGATAACATGCAGAAACAAACAAATGCATTATTCATGAAAATCTGCAATGATTAATCTGTCTCCAAATTCATATTGCTTTTTCTTATAGCAGTAAAGAGATTAGTTTGTTTAAATGCATGAAGTGTAGCTTCACAAAGTTTGATAAATAATTCTAAATACCTCTTTGACATTGGAAGAGTCAAAATTTCCCCTCAGAATGGCTCCATGCTGAACCCATAAAAGTCTCCTGACCTAAACCAACAGAGAACACTATTTACATGTTCCCAAAAGACATAGTGAGTGATTTGATTCCTACACTTATTTTCAGGCACAGGCATAGAAAATGTTATTTAAACTATCAGCCATTATGGTTTTGTTTCATCTATAATACATATTTATATTATATGTTCTTATTATAGGGTACTTCAGACAAAAGAAACTGTCTTTGCCCTGGTCCCTTTTTACATTATCTGAGGCTTTTAGATACTACCGTAGCATTATGACATCAAGCACCTTAGTGTAAAAACATAGATCTTCTAGTGTCCTTTTAACTTCATTGTCTTTCCCCAAGATCACAATCATGTAATGCACAAGATGCAGCCCTGATGAAGCCCTTACTTATATACACTTTCAAGTCAGCTGTCCTATGTTGCCTCTGCACATCTGTACATATGAAAACTTCTGAAGAAGTCTAGCAGTGCCTGCATCTTAACTTTTGAGCCCTGTAGACTTTTTCCGGAGATAATTCAAAGTCTCTTATCAGTAAACATATTCCTGTGGCTGCAGTTAGTTGTTCAGAAACACCACTGTTCCAGTCCTTCATGCAAATATTCCCAACCCTTGAACAGAACATTTTTTGTTATGCAGCCTTCTTTGAAATACACAGTTTTGTTCCATCAGTCTGGGATCAGCTTGATGTTTCTCCATATTGTGAATACCTAGTGTCTTCAATATATGTCCTACCTCTGCTAACCAAAGCAAATGCACACAGATACACCTGTCTCTGAAGAAGAGCCATGAGCAGTTTGAAAGCTTATGGGTAAGAATTAGAGATTGAGGCAACAAAGGGAACCTTGTGGTTGGGATCTACTACAGGCCATCCAATCAAGGGGAGCCTATTGACAAAGCCTTCTTACTCCAGCTACAGGAGGCATTGCGCTCGCAGGCTCTCGTCCTGCTGGGGGACTTCAACCACCTCAACATCTGCTGGAAAAGTAGCACAGCAAGCTGTAGGCAACCCAGGAGACTCCTGGAATGCATTGAGGACAACTTCTTAAGCCAGGTAATAGACAGCCCCACCAGAGAGAATGAAATACTGGACCTGCTAGTCACCAACGCAAGTGAGCTAATCGGTGATGTCAAGACTGGAGGCAGCCTGGGCTGCAGTGATCATGCACTGTTAGAGTTTGCAGTCCTGAGGAATATGGGTCAGGTGAAGAGTAAAGTCAGGATCCTGAATTTCAGGAAAGCAAAATTCCATCTCTTCAAGGACTTAGTCAATAGGACCTCCTGGGAAACTGCCCTCAGGGACAAGGGAGCAGAATTGAGCCAGGTGGCCTTTAAGGGCTCTTTCTATAGAGTTCAAGAGCTCTTGATTCCCAGGTGTAAGAAATCAGGAAAGGAAGGCAAGAGACCAGCATGGCTGAGTCCAGACCTGCTGGTCAAACCAAAGGGCAAGAAAGAGATGCACAGGCAATACAAGCAGGGATAGGTATCCTGGGAAGAGTATAGGGACACTGTTTGGTTGTGTAGGAATGGGGTCAGGAAGGCCAAGACAGCTGAACTTGGTGAGGGATGCAAACAATAATAAGAAGAGCTTCTACAGGTATGTCAGCCAGAAAAGGAAGGTCAAAGATGAGCAAAGATGAGCTGATGAGCAAGACTGGCAAACTGGTAACAACAGACAAGGAGAAGGCTGAGGTACTTAAGAACCTTTTTGCCTCAGTCTTCACTGGCAACCTCTCTTCCCACACCTGTTGAGTGGATAGACTGCAAATGGAGACTGGGGGAGCAAAGTCCCTCCCACTTTAAAAGAAGATCCTGTTTGTGACCACCTGGGGAACCTGAACATACAGCAGTCTATAGGACCTGACAAGATGCACACCAGAGTCTCGAGGGAATGGGCTGATGCAGTTGCCAAGATGCTCTCCATGACATTTGAAAAGTCATGGCAGGCAGGTGAAGTACCTGGTGACTGGAAGAAGGGAAACATTGCACCCATTTTTAAAAATGTAGAAAGGAGGACCCTGGGAACTATCGACCTGTCAGCCTCACCTCTGTGCCTGGGAAGATCATGGAACAGATCCTCCTAGAAGCTGTGCTAAGGTATATGGAGGACAGGGAGGTGATTCGAGGCAGCCAGCACAGCTTCATCAAGGGCAGCTCCTACCTCACCAACCTAGTGGCCTTCTATGATGGAGTGACTCCATCAGTCGACAAGGGAAGAGCTACGGATGTCATCTATGTGGAATCCTGTAAGGGCTTTGACTTTGTCCCCCACAACATCCTTCTCTCTAAATTAGAGAGGTATAGATTTGATGGGTGGACTGTTCAGTGGATGAGGATTTGGTTGGACGGTTCAACACAGAGGGTACTGGTCAATGGCTTAATGTCCAGATGGAGATTGGTGATGAGTGGTGTCCCTCAGGGGTCCATATTGGGACCAGTAGTGTTTAATATCTTCATTAATGACATAGACAGTGGGATCAAGTGCACCCTCAGCAAGTTCACGGGTGACATCAAGCTGAGTGGTACAGCTGCCACACCTGAGGAATGGGATGTCATCCAGAGGGACCTGGACAAACTCAAGAAGTGGGCCTGTGTGAACCTCATGAGGTACAACAAGGCCAGGTGCAGGGTCCTGCATATGGGTCAGGGCAACCCCTAGTATCAGTACAGGCTGGGGGATGAGTGGATTGAGATCAGACTTGAGGAGAAGGACTTGGGGGGTGTTGGCTGATGAGAAACTCAACATGAGCCATCAATGTGCACTTGCAGCCAAGAAGGCCAACCATATCCTGGTCTGCATCAAAAGAAGTGTGGCCAGCAGGCTGAGAGAGGTGATTCTGCCCCTCTACTCTGCTCTTGTGAGACCCCACCTGGAGTACTGTGTCCAGGTCTGGAGGCCTCAGCCTAGGAAAGACATGGAGCAGTTGGATCGAGTCCCAGGGAGGGACACAAAAATGATCAGAGGGAGGGAACACCTCTCTTATGAGGACAGGCTGAGAGAGTTGGTGTTGTTCAGCCTAGAAAAGAGAAGGCTCTGGGGCCACCTTGTTGAGGCCTTTCAGTACTTAAAGGGGGCTTATAAGAAAGACGGGGACAAATTTTTAACAGGGCCTGTTGCAACAGGACAAGGGGTAATGATTTTGAACTAAAAGAGAGTACATTTAAACTAGATACAAGGAAGAAATTTTTTACAGTGAGGGTGGTGAATACACTAGAACAGGTTGCCCAGAGAGGTGGTAGATGCCCCATCCCTGGAAACATTCAAGTTCAGGTTGGATGGGGCTCTGAGCAACCTGTTCTAGTTGAAGATGTCCCTGCTCACTGCAGAGGGGTTGGACGAGGTGACTTTTAAAGGTCTCTTCCAAACCAAACTGTTCTGTGATTCTATGAAGACTTCCAAATACATAACCACAAACTTAATTCAAAAACAAAGTCTATTTTCTTTATCCATAGCAATCTTTTTTCCATTGGGCATTTATATTACATCTCATAAAATGCAAGGACACTGGTTTGCAATGCTGCTGTGCTAAAATCCAACTCAGGGTTTAAGAGCTTCTAAATACTATTCCAGGGACTGACTTTACAGTTTTGTCTTTTTAATTTCTGAACTTAAGGAAAACGTACAGTCTAATGTCACATCCACATAAACTGGACTCTAACAGTCACAAAGATGTACCACATTTCAAATTATAGTAAGATGTTTATTGGCCTTGCAGTTCTGGAGATTAATTTGTGTTTAGCTCTGTTTTCATGTACACTGAAAGTCCAGAGAGCACTGACATTAACACAGTTTGGATTTGAGCAGAGAGAGATAAATCTCCCAATTAGGTAAAAAATCAAATGAGGGTAGCATGACTCCTTGTGAGCAGTTGCAACATCTGCATTTTGCTTTTAGTAGGCACCTTTTTTGTCTCTTCAGCATACTTTCTACAAGCTAGAATTCTTCAGATCATTATCATGTCACAAAAATTATTATTATTCTTGCTGAAACATCTATAGGCAACATCAAAAGATGTACCAGGACTTTTGCAACTGGTCGTTGTTAACCAGTGGTTTACAGGTTATTAGAGGTTCCTCTGTCTACCACAGCAAGTACTGTTTATTTAGATACCCCCAGATTAAAATGTTCAACATATGCAATATTTACCTCTTTTTCCTCGGTATTGGATACCAAAAATGAAACCTCTACTTCAGAATAGCTTCTGTCTTTTTTTTATTTTAAAGTGTCACTGCATGTGCTGTGACAGACACATCTTCTGAAACTTTCATTTCAGTTCCCCGTTGCCTTCTATTACTTCTTAACTCTTCAGCTTTCCCCCTCTCAAAAATAACCAGAGAAAAAAAATCTTCCTTCTCATCTCCAGCCCCCTCAGCAGCAATGCAACTAATAGATGCCAAAGAAAGGTCTTTTCCTCTTTCCAAAGATGAATAAAAAGAGGCACAACTGATAATTACCTGCTCTCTGAGCCTTCAAAGCTGAACTCTTGCTAAAAATAATTTCCTTAAGAAAAGTATAAGAAGTCCAAGCTAGTTCCAAACAATACCCTTAAATAAATAAGAGGGATTTAAATCAGACTGTTATCTAAACTGCACTAAATACAGTTTCCTGCATAGAGAACCCCAGTAAGTGTGAAGTTGGTCCTGCTATACTCTGATCTCAGAAAGTTTTCTCAGTGACCATTTAACTGAAACTGCTCTGTGTTTAACGATCAGTTACTGTTTTAGTGAACTTTGCTAAAATAAGACGGTTTGAGTGCTATCTTCTGGAACTTTCCCAAGAAGCACGTAAAAGACCACTACCATGAGCTATCATGCTTAACTTAAGCCACAACAAGAGCTCTGGGGAAAAATTCATCGTCAAAACATACCTTCGTCAGAATTTGCAAGTTAGCTGAAAGGAAAATACTTCCTGGCATGGTGCTCACTTGTATAGAAACCTGCCAAAAGCCTAGAAAATTGGGTGGGTTTCCACGGACAGATGGCTCGGCATCATGTCAGGTGATAAAAGTCTGCAAAGGCTTATGGGTAGCCAAGATTCCCAGCCTCATTCGCTCCAGACAAGGACTCTACTCTACACTTCTACTTTTCTTTTCAAACTGATGCAGCATCAGTGTTTGAAATCTCAGTCTCCATGAAGCGGACTTAAGCAGCGCCCTTCACATGACATACCGGTGCTCAAAGCAGGATGTCAAACTTATATCTACACCCCCAAATTCCTGCAGTGGACTCACCTTCAAAAGGGACTATCTTCCATAGAGCTCCTTCAGGCAAGGACCCTTAGCCACTCACTTCTGGCAATAGATATAAAACATAGACTTACTAGCCTCACGGATTTTCTCCCGCCTTGGCTATACCTCTCTCTCCACCCTCCATTCATCAGCTGGCAGTAACACTTAGCATTCCACCTTCCAGCCCCAAAATTAGGCTTCTATAGCCCCAAAATTAGTTTTTTTCATCTTCACAATAATGAGTTTAACAGTCCACAGTTGCAAAGCATGATTTTTTACCTGGAAATATTATCCTTACTATTTGAGATCCCAATGATGCACCTGTTGGCTTTGTGTCACAGCTCCTCACTCTGAGCTGAATGAAAAGGTTTTGCAAATCACTGGATGTTTACTCATAGGACTAGGAACAGAAGTGCCTTTCCAATCATCTGACCATCTGCAAAACAGTCCCTTCATTTGTGCTACTGAGGAACACTGAGTTGCAACCCATGACATTAAGATGCATTATGAAGAACTACTTTGATGGAATCCTCACAGTTATCTGAGACTTTGGACCACGACAACAGTGGAACAGGGTTTTCTTTCGTTTCTTTTCACTGTTTTTTAGAAGATTTCTTGTGTTACTTCAAAGGAATCCTTGGTATGGACTTACATAAAATAATCATTTGTGCACCTAGAGCTGGTTTTACCTCAAAGTTTAAAGGCAAATGAAATTGGATTAATATACCTGCAACCTTTCTACCAGTTACTGAATGGCAGGAACAAGGTTCAAATTTGAAAGAGGCATTAATGAGACATTGACTAAAAATACCCATCCATAGAATCATAGAATTGTCTAGGTTGGAAGGGACCTTTAAGATCATCGAGGTCAACCATCAACCTAACATTGCCAAAACCACCACTAAACCATGTCTCTCAGCACCACATCTACACATCTTTTAAATACCTTCAGGGATGGTGATTCCACCACTTTCCTGGGTGGCCTGTTCCAATGCTTGGCAACCCTTTCTGTGAAGAAATTTTTCCTAATATCCACTCTTAAACTCCCCTGGCATAATTTGAGGCCATTTCCTCTTGTCCTATTGCTTGTTACTTGGGAGAAGAGACTGACCACCACCTCACTACAACCTCCTATTGGGTAGCTGTAGAGAACAATAAGGTCTCCCCTCAGCCTCCTTTTCTCCAGGCTAAACAGCCCCAGTTCCCTCAGCCACTCCTCTAAGACTTGTGCTCCAGATCCCTCACCAGCTTCATTGCCCTTCTCTGGACATGCTCCAGAATCTCAATGTCTCTCATGTAGTGATCCTGGAGAAACAGCTAAACTTTTTGATGCTCAAGAAGCTAACCTAACATGAATCAGCTGGCTTAACAAACCATATTATATTAAAAAGAGAAAAGAAAAACACCAACAAGGTAGATAAACTAGGCATTCATCAGCTGTGCATAGAAAAACACATTCTCTCATACCCAAAATATACCAATTTCACAGTTCTGTCTTGGGGAGGTAATTGCTAAGGCCAGTTGGCTGCTTTCCTTCCCTGCAAAAATGATTTCCACACTCTTGAGTAGCAAACCTCAGTTTTCTTACCCTGCTTGGTTCACTATGTTTCCTCCAGCTGAACTAGTAACTTCCACTAGGTATTACTTGCTGCTAAACACTCTGGTTAATCTCTTCAGCTTTGCTCATTTTAGGTTTTAGCAAAACTGCATGCAACATTGAAGACTCCCAGAGTATCCTCACTTACATGCAACCCATTAACACATCTTTCTCTTTCCTAGCTGACAAAAAGCCCTTAAGTAGCTCTTCCTACCTCAACAACTTAATTAAATCTACTCATGCAAACCCTCCAAACGGTTTCTCATTTTTCAAAGTGCTCTTTTGCAGATCTGGATGGTGTATAGGTTAGGACAACCACTTCTTTCCATCAGGACAGTTTCAGGACTGCACACAGCTCCATTTTATTTATCACCTCTCTGGCAGAGAAAGCATTTCTCATTTTGGTAACTCCTTTCTCCCTTGGAATACTTAGACCTGGTTTTGCTTTAACTTACAGCCTCAGTCACCAATCTTTCATACCAAATATGTACACAAACAAACACTGAAGTATTCAGCAAGTTGTTTGAATATCACTTTGAGGAGCATTTTAGTTTGGTGCAATTTCGCCACCTGAGTATATAAATATTCAGTGGCTGGTAGGTCAGCAAGTCCTCTAATCAGTACCTATAATTTCAGAAGATGTACCAGCTGGTGCAGTTTTCACAACACATGAAATATAAAAGCGTATAAATGAGATTATGGCAAAA
>VZSZ01006963.1:23370-112962 GCA_013398815.1 Ibidorhyncha struthersii | reverse complement strand
GCAGGCGTACATTGCCAGCTCATGTGGAGTTTCTCATCAACCAAGACCCCCAAGTCTTTCTCCTCAGGGCTGCTGTCAATCCATTCTCTGCCCAGCCTGTATTTGTGCTTGGGATTGCCCCGGCCCTGGTACAGGACCTTACACTTGGTCTGGTTCAACTTCATGAGGTTGGCATGGGCCTACCTCTCCAGCCTGTCCACATCCCTCTGGACGGCATCCCTCCCTTCCAGCATGTCGACCCTGCCACACAGCTTTGTGTCATCAGCAAACTTGCTGAGGGTACACTCGATCCCACTGCCGATGTCGCCAACAAAGGTGTTGAACAGCACTGGTGCCAGTACTGACCCCTGAAGAACGCCACTCATCACTGCTTGCCACTTGGACATGGAGCCAATGATTACTACTCTTTGAGTGTGACCATCCAGCCAATTCCTTACCCACTGAGTGGTCCATCCATCAAATCCATGTCTCTCCAATTTAGAGACCAGGATGTCATGTGGAACAGTGTCAAACACTTTGCATAAATCCAAGTAGATTTCATCTTTTGCTCTCCCCTTATCCACCAACACTGTAATCCCATTGTAGAAGGTCATCAAATCTGTCAGGCATGACTTGCCCTCGGTGAAGCCATGTTGGCTGTCACTGATCACCTCCTTAAATTCTATGTGCCTTAGCAGAGTTTCCAGGAGGATCTGTTCCATGATCTTGCCAGGCACAGAGGTGAGACTTACCAGCCTTTAGTTCCCTGGGTCTTTCTTTTTTCCCTTTTTGAAAATGGGTATCATATTTCCACTTTTCCAGTCAGTGGGAACTTCACCAGACTGCCATGACTTTTCAAGTATAATGGAAAGCGGCTTAGCAACTTCATCTGCCAGTTCCCTCAGGACCCATGGATGGATTTCATCTGGTCCCATGAATGAGGGGTGAGAGGCAGTTCAGGGATTAATAACCCCCATGCAATGTGTGCCAGGTGTTTAAGCTCCCATTACTGCTGATGGAGATCTAGTCGATAAAGTCAGTGGAGGTGCCTGCTCACATAGCTCATGAGATTAAAAGCTCTCTGGTCTCCACTGACTGCACTGATTTCATCTTCAGCGACTACAGCAGGAGCAGAGACACCTGGCTCCATGAAACACCTCAGTGTAGGCCGCCTGTTTGTGAGTTGAACCCCATCTTAAGTGTCCTTCCTTCAGTTATGATTTTTTGCTCCCAAGCTGTGACATTTTGCAACTGGACAAAGTTGAAGCACTGATTATTTATCTAATCTCTATGCGTTCCCTAACTAATTAACTTTTCTTCTCCAGAGTTATCAGGCTGGTACTCTCCATGAACAGCACACTGACTTTCTAAATAAGTCATGATCCTTCTCTACATTGCCTGGGAATGTGAAGTGCTGTTGCATATGACAGAATAGGCAGTTCTGTATGCCTCATAGCAAGGTGTCTTTGAAATCATGTAGGCCTTAAAGCAGGATTTCTCCACTTTTAAATGAGAAAACCTAGTAGGAGAGCTTAAAAAGCATTTAGTACCCAGCCTCATCACCATCTGGTCAGATCTGATTATTATACAATCGAGCAATCTCCTGCTAGCTGCACCACAGGGGAATTTCTTAAAAGGCCTGCCATTTACCGTTTATAACTGTAGCAGGGAATAAGTGGAATATATGACTAGTGTTTTGTGCTAAAACGCGAGGTGCTTGCTTTGGTTTAGAGACACTGATTATTCCACATCTAAACCAACAGATTTGTGTAGATTAAACAATTTACATAAAGAAAAACAGCAGATTTCCAAAGCATCATTAAGGCACCTGAACCAGATAGCACATTTACACCTGCGCTATAAATGGATCACAAGAGCTCCCAATGCCAATGTGTGTGAAAAATGGTTCCTATAAGAGAACAGATGCTTCATTGTTAATGGGAGTTTCACACATAAAAAATTAAAAGTTGTGGAAGACTGCCTGTTCAGCCCCATATATTCACAGTGAATACTAGAAGCTCTTAATTAAGCTCCATCCCATCAGCATCAAAACTGAGTTCTTGTAGGAAGCAGAAGTGGCAAAACCACAAAAATAGGACAACATTTAATCATTAAAGTAAGAATACTGTCAGTAATTTTCATAGGATAAAACACCCATAGACAGATAATTTCACAAATGGAAAGAATGTTTGTGAATATCATGAATCTGGAAAGAAACAGTCATTGGCTACAGCACAGACTAAAAACAAGAAGCAAAACACAGTGTGCTTCTCACAAACACAGAAAATCTTAGAGAACTCTGATGCTAATATAGAATCATAGCATCTTTTGGGCTGGAAAAGACCGCTAAGATCATTGAGTCCGACCATAAACCTTACACTGCTAAAACCACTACTAAACCATGTCCCCCAGCACCACTTCTACCCATCTTTTAAATACCTCCAAGGATGGGGACTCCTGGGCAGCCTGTTCCAATGCTCGACAACCCTTTCAGTGAAGAAATTTTTCCTAATATCCAATCTAAACCTCCCCTGGCAAAACTTGAGGCTGTTTCCTCTTGTCCTATCACTTCTTACTTGGGAGAAGAGACCAACCCCCACCTTGCTACAACCTCCTTTCAGGTAGTTGTAGACAGCAATAAGGTCTCCCCTCAGCCTCCTTTTCTTCAGGCTAAACAACCCCAATTCCTCAGCCACTCCTCATAATACTTGTGCTCTAGTCCCTTCACCAGCTTCGTTGCCCTTCTCTGGACGCACTCCAGCACCTAAATGTCTTTTTTCTAGTTTGAGGGGCCCAAAACTGAACATGGTATTTGAGGTGGGGCCTCACCAATGACAAGTGCAGGGGGACAATCACTTCCCTAGTCCTGCTCACCATACTATTTCTCATACAGGCCAGGATCTCACCAGCTTCGTTGCCCTTCTCTGGACGCACTCCAGCACCTAAATGTCTTTTTTCTAGTTTGAGGGGCCCAAAACTGAACATGGTATTTGAGGTGGGGCCTCACCAATGACAAGTGCAGGGGGACAATCACTTCCCTAGTCCTGCTCACCATACTATTTCTCATACAGGCCAGGATCTTCTTGGCCTTCTTGGCCACCTGGGCACACTGCCGGCTCATATTCAGCCGGCTGTCGACCCACACCCCCACGTCCTTTTCTATCGGGCAGCTTTCCAGCCACTCTTCCCCAAGCCTGTAGCGCTGCATGAGGTTGTTGTGACCCAAGTGCAGGACCTAGCATTTGGCTTTGTTGAACCTCAAGCCACTGGCCTTGGGCCACTGATCCAGCCTGTCCAAATCCCTCTGTAGAGCCTTCCTACCCTCAAGCAAGTCAACACTCCCGCCCAACTTGGTGCCATCTGAAAACTTACTAAGGGTGCACTCAATCCCCTCATCCAGATCATTAATAAAGATATTAAAAAGAACCAGCCACAATACTGAGTCCTGGGGAGCACCACTTGTGACCCGCTGCCAACTGGATTTAACTCCATTCACCACAACTCCTTGGGCTGATTTTTTACCCAGTATGCCTACCCAAGTCATGAGCAGCCAGTTTCTCCAGGAGAATGCTGTGGGAAATGGTGTCGAAGGTTTTATTAAAGTCCAGGAAGACAACATCCACAGCCTTTCCCTCATCTCCTAAGTGGGTCATCTTGTCATAGAAGGAGATCAGGTTAGTCAAGCAGGACCTGCCTTTCATGAACCCATGCTGACTGGGCCTGATTGCCTGGTTGTCCTGTATGTGCTGCTTGATGGCACTCAAGATGACCTGCTCCATAATATTCCCCAGCACCAAGGTCAGACTGACAGGCCTGTAGTTCCCTGGATCCTCCTTCCCACCCTTCTTCTAGATGGGCTTCACACTAGCTAACTTAAGCATTTATATGACAGTATAATATTAAACAGGTATTATCTGCCCTAGAGAATGATTTATAACTTTATATCAAATGAAGTATGGTTCACCTGGGATCGGTTGTCTTGTGACAATTTTCTTAATACATTCTGAGCTCTATATTTTCAAGTTTAAAACTTTTGATACCACATTTTATTGTCACTTGGAATTACAGCACCTCACACATACCGGTAGTGGTTGTTCCTTTCCTGCAGAGAGAATCACCTGTGCTAAAGACACCAACCAAGTAACCTTCTTGTCCCTTCTCACTTCTACAAACTTCTTAGCTAGAAACATTATTGTGATTTTTGGTTATGGTTATGCAAGACCTTAATTTTACCTGCCAAGTTCATCATTTAACTGTTTCTCAAAGAGCGAAAACACTGTCAATCAGATAAAATTCTAATGATTTATAAAAAATCAAAACCATCTATATCACAAGTTCATATACAATGATATGTTGAATTATTCTCTCCACAGTTTCACTGAGCTATAAGTTTCAGGACCAGAGGTAACTGCAAACAGTATAGTAGAAACTCATATATATTAGTCCTTAATGGTTTAGATTTTATTTGTTTAAAACTAAAGGTTATAAACACAGAAACCTAAGTCAGAAACCTAAAAAAATTACCAAGTATTTCAGTATTTTTTTAAATTTTGTTGCTTTTTCTACTAATTATATATTTCATTGTAATGAAATGACCCGGATCTCCACATGGTCAGGCACATGTCCAGGCCAACAGTCACGTATCAATGGCATTAGTCAGTTTGGGGGCTTAGGTTTCTACCACAGGAGCTGAATTCTAGGAGACTGACAGCTGCAGAACAGCTGGACTATATAGTCCTTGTTAGGCTCCATCTGCCAAGGTAGGAGAAATGATATGGTAATTAGGAATGGCCATGACACTATTCATATTTTTCCAGTTTAACATCATTTCATAGGTAGTTTTCAATTTCTTTCTTTTTTCTTTTTTTTTTTCTGCTCCATACTAGAGGTCTACATGCCCATCTTGAAAAAAGCAAGTACTGTAATTCCTATTAATATCATTCTCTGATTCTGATACACTTTCAGGTCTATGTGCATCTGAACAAGTAAGCAATGATAAGCACTGACTCATTTCTCCCTGTGTTTTGGAATTTCAAGGAAAAAAATATCGAATGCCAAAATACTTGGAATGCTTAACATTGCATCATTAATTCCACAAACCATCAAAGTCTTTCTTGTTGTCTCATTTTCCTCTGGAGACAGCATCAATGACCTTTCCTGTAAGAACAAAACAAGACAGGCCTGTAGCATATGAGCCTAGAATACCTGTTCCTGTATCCTGTCTCCCACAATGTCCAATATCCAAATCCCAGAATGAGACACACAGTGACACCACCATGGCGCCCCCACAGCTTCCACTGCTCTGTGACTAAGGGAATCACAAGTATCTCCGCATTTAATAGCATCTGACAAATTATGTTTTGCATGAGTTGGTCTCTTTGCCTCTTAACCTGCCTGAGCTTTTCTCACGCACATATAGGAAAAAAGGGATTAAAGAAACAGTTCTTTGAAAAAGCCCTTCCTTTTGTTCTTCCATAGCTACTCACTAATTTTGTTTGATGCCTCTTTGCATTTTTTGATTTTAGTACAAGGAAAGAGTGAATATCTTTTCCTTACTCAGTTTTTCACACAACTCAGTTACAGCACAAAGCCAACAGGTTGTAATGTTGGATTTCTAAGGCTAGACTTGATGTCGTCTCTGAGCAGAAGAGCAAAATGAGGTGGTAAGCTGCGTTTGCAGCACCACCCAAAAAAAGATAGGTAATACCTGGATGGGAAAGGAGAAGAAAGATTATGCATATCAGGAAATCTGGACTCTGAGCGGGCATGAGAAACTGTTCAGCTCTCCTGAATATATCCCTACAACTTTTTGAAAAGATATGCCAGAAAAGGGACCTAAAACGGTTACCTCTGTTTGGAAAAAAAATGCAAATACTGAAGGTTAGTATCGAAATTCTCAGATTGCCAGTAAAAAAATCACAGCAATCAATACAGCTTATCCCACAACAACTGTGAAAGACAAGCAAACAGCAAAGCTTGTCTCACATCTTAGCATGTGAATGTTCTTAGATAACATTCTCTTCTGAAAACAATTTGAAATAGTTTTTATACCAGCCTCTCAGCCTGCACAGGATTTAGTGTCTGACAGCTGATATAGTAGTAGAATATTCTAACTAAAGCATTTCTGCACAGGTTAAATGATTTCTCAGTGCATTATGGAAAATTATGGAATACCTGAAGTACAGACTAATCTTTAATTATTTTTTCTTCATTTAAAACAGATCTTCATACTAAAGATACTGCAAAAATCTCTACCGGTGAGACATTTTCTCAGTAAATTTAAACCATGCCAAAAATACCTTCATAGCTTTATATGGTTCAAATACTTAGTTAGTGATAAGCATGTAATTTTTTTTTTAATTTGGATACTTTGAGTTACTGTCCAATTGCATAAACTTGAAAAATAATAGAAAAATCTTTATAAGAATTTCTCTTCATTCTGGTTTTTAACTTTTAGTGTATGAACTCTCAAGGCAGGGCTTTTGCCTCCTTGCACACACCTATATATTCACACAATACCAGGAACACATACTAATTTTGAAAAAAAAAGGTCAGGTCTGGTGGCATGCATGTTAAATATTAACAAAGTCATCTATTTTTTAACCTTTATTCTCTTCACTGTGGAGCTGACACTGTCCTCTTCATACTCCCTGAGATGCATATCCAGGCATCCTTCTGAGAAGACGTCAAAAGACAGCACTGGTTTGAGGTACGGGAAGATCAGTTCTCAGCATGGTTTTAGTCAGGTCAGAAACTTGGGATCTACTGAGGTTTGAAGTGGAATGGGCTCATATTCATAGGTGAGAAGACACAAAGTTGTCATGGTATGCCAGGGATAGAAATTATTGTATCTTGTCTGGATATTTCGAGTTGTGAAGATATCAGCTATACAGCAGTTCTAGACACTGGAATTTTGTGTAACTGCACTGTGGCGCAGAGACCTAGCTGGAGTATACCATGCCTCCATTCCCTTTCATCCCTTTTATATCAGGCCTTTTCTGCTATTCCTTTTGTCCTTACATCAGAAAGCTGCATGCTGAGCATGAAATGAAAAAATCTTGAAGTATTATATTGAAAAATGTACACATTGGCAAGGCAAGGGAGAGGAGGATGGTGCAGCCAAAAGCAGGAGGAAAGAGGACGTGAACTCGCAGCAGAATGGAAGTTTCTCACTCCAGCTCCATCTGCAGCCATCACCTAGAGAAGAGATTCAGGGGTCTGCTAAAGGAGGGAGAAGAGAGGAGAGACATCAGGCAGCATGGTCAAGGTCTTCAGATTGGGACTAGCAGTATGAAGAGGACAGCCAGTCAATGGTTGTCAAGTCCAGCATTTGTGGGGAAGACGCACCTATTTTCCAGCCAAGGATGTCTCCTGCACCCACCCCTCTGACTACTCCCCACTTGGACATCATGAATGGGAGGGACAACCTGGCATAGGAAAGGCCAAAGTACTCAATGCCTTTACAGTCTCAGTCAAAACCAGCTCCCAGTTCTCTGCATGCACCGGCATGGTTTCGTGACAGACACAGCCAGCAGTGGGAGAGCAACAAGTTGAGGAATACTTACATAAACTGGATGTGTTCAAAGCCAGAGTGCCATATCAGACACACTCAAGAGTGCTAATAGATGTGTGATGTGATTGCAAACTCACTGTCTATTATCTGTGAAAAATCATGACAATTACAGGAAGATAACTGAAGTTAACTGAGCATTATCCCAGTCCTAATTTTTTTCCCTAAAAACAATACAGTTATATGCTGAAGAGATAGTATTGAACTGATCATACTTTGAATATATATTTTTTATTTACATAAAATAGAAATTGCTGGCATCTTTTAAATTCTCTGTAATTCCTACATTATCCTCAATCAATGAACCAGTATTCAATATTAGAAAAATCTCCTAGCAGCTGCAAGATGTCAAAAATAACGTATTTTCTTAAGTGAACAGTCAACATTTCTAAAATAAATACCTAAATATGTTAGAAATAGTTCTTTTTAAGTTTTTGATCAATTTACTGAATGACAGATACTGTGCTTTTGTTGGATTTACTTTGCTTTACTTTTGAGCTACTTTACAGAAATGTCTGTCCCATGGATTTTCAGCTCATAGCAGCTCTTTACCCTAATCACATACAACTGAAAGAGGAACAGGATTTTTTTTTTGCAACCGTCTCAGCTTACTGAATTTTGATGGTTTGCAGTTTTTACTGTTAGTCAAACTCAGTTCAGCGTTCTGATTTTTACAAAATAATGGTGCCAAAATGTGAATCCTAAAGATACCCACATATCTCTTTTATTTCTGCATGAATAGTCCTCTTCCTATTATTTTCACAAGTTATGACATTCATATCCAGATTCAACTCCAGACTTTCTCAACTTACAAAGTGATCTGGGTCTTTGCCTTTGTGCTTGTCTCATCTAGTTATACTTGTAGATACTGTCAGACTGTCTAGAAAACCTTTTCCCAGCCCATCAAAAAGTTCAAGAGTTTTCCATCGCTGAACACCAAAGCAAATCCAAACAACCTTCAAGACTTTCCATGAGACATAAGCAGTACTTTTTCCCTTAAGGGAAAACCACTTAAGGTGGTTACGAAAGTGGGAGATCTATCTTAAGATCTGCCTGATTCATACTAAGAATTTTTACCCTAAATTAGTCCTACCCAGAAAGTACCCGTCCTAGTATCTAAATCAATCTAATATATCAAGAAATGCAAGAATAGTTTGCAAAATCACTCCTTAGACAAACATCTTTTTAGATTGAATGTAAAAATTCATAATGACACTCCTCTATTACTTTTCAGCATTTTCAAGAACTGAACACAGATTTTATTAACTTTAATGTATCTAATAAACACAAATTAACTCCAAAACTTACCATTTTTACAAAACTGAAAACTGATCTCTTTGAGAACTTCTACATCTCGGGCCCCATTGAGACACTTAATTTGAGAGTCTAAGACAATGAAGTTCCTTTCCTGTGTTTTTTCAGTAATCTATTTCAACAACGTAGAGAAAGACTTTTCCTGTTCGCTTTGTTCCTCTATCATTGTTTAGCAAGTACTCATATCTAGGATCCATTTCCTAAAGTAAAAGTTGTTATGATTAATTGAAAGGCATGAGGACTCTGCAGGTTTTCCTATGAATAAGTACTCACGAGTGACTACATTAATTTCTTAGTTTGTAAGTGATTTGAAAAACTACATTTAGGATCACAGACATTCCATTGCCTTGAACAGACTGAAAAACATCAAGGATAAAATTATGAATTCACCCTGGGTCAGATTCCACTCTGTAGCCCAAGGAAACTACAAAAACTAGCAACTGAAGACAACTTGGTGGCTTACAAGAAGCTAAATGCACAAGTATAGATTTAATACTGACATCATGTAGTAACAGTTTATCAAATGACAAACATATATCTAATCTATGAGCTTTGTAGCTTTGTAGTTTTTCTTGGCCCAATTTGCTGCTCCCAGGTAAAGAGTGGGCTGATGAACATTACCACTGGGGTTGTCTTTTACAATATGAAGAAATAATCACCATAATATTGAGAAATACACTATACTGAAAGAAGCACTTTGGATTTTTAACTGAGAGTGTCTAGTATACAATACATCAGCTAAGATGGTTAGAGCTATATATATTCAGTAGTATTCATCCTGTGCAGAGAATGAATATTAAGAGAGGGTTTGTTCCCACCAGACGGTCCAAAACCAAATTAATACAGAGCTGAAGAAGATTCCACTTCTTCTTAGGTGTTTTAATCAATGTCAGGGCAGGAGGGAAAGAGAGAAATACATTAAATGGACATTGTCAGGCCCTTCCTAGACACACCTCCCTTATCATGTTTTTACTGAAATTTAGCACTGATGAATTTGCTAGAAATAAAGGTTTTCTGATTATATATATATTTCTGAGTACTATGTTGGAGACTGGAGTATGTGGTATTCCTGTGCCACTGTACTGTCCTTTAAAAGGCATCCACACTTCTTTCCAGACAGTCATTGCTTAAGACAGCCATGATTTTAAAATATCATTTGTAAAGCCAAACAGATAGTTTGTAATTTTCCAAATGCTGAAGTAGAGATCAAAATGATGAAAGAGCACTGAAAAAAATCATTATTGTAGACACAGGCAGAAATGGTTATGAAATTACACAGGGTGTGCTATTGGTTACCTCTTATATTGGAACAGAACGGAGAATAAAAGGACAGTCCCAGCATTATATCCTAGCAAAGAGAAAGAGCTGCATTTTTGGATTCCAAGCCACCTTTAGGAATTACAAAGCATTTCTTGCAAGAAATCTCTAAGAATGACCACCAGAATAGCTAGGCTCAGTTCAACACTTGCTATTTTGCGGATTTCATCTTTGCACAGCCCATCTGAAATTATCATAGAAGTCACAGATGTAGTTCAGCACAGATCAAGCACAAGATACAATTCTTCCACTACTAAAACCAAAGTACTTGTCACCATCAAAGAATAAACCAGCAGCAGAGCAAGATCAATTTTAGCCCATGGCTTATGTTCATATTTCAAACTTAATAATCTTTTTCACTTCAGCCTTGCAAAGGGCGATAGCTCAACACTGACAAATATCACCCACAGAAAAACTCTATGCAACCATGCCTGACCCCCAGCATCCTTTCACAGGTCAACAATGCTGCCCAGGAGAGTGTATAGAAATGGTGTAAATAGACAATGGTAACTCGTCTGTACTTTTTGCAAGTTCACAATGACCTATAGATCAAGCATTTCCTGAGCCAGAAGTGATACTTTATACAAAATAATATTACTGGTCTGAATTTTCCCATGAGTGTGTTTATTTGCTTTTTAGAGTTCTGAAAGCTTCTGCCCTCTCCTTTTTAGTGTGGCTAACCACCCCCTGGCTGATCTATGCACAGTGGGAGAAGTTACCATCTTCTGCCTGTTCTGTGACTGAGACACAGTCATTCTCTTCAATAACTTCTAATTCTTTTACAAGAAGAAAGGACCATGAATCCTCCTAGCTTATTTATCTTCTCTGCTCTACCTGTCATGTCCCCGTCAGTCCTAGTTGGGGCAGGTCTAGTCAGTCATTTCCTCATCTGAAAGCTATTTCATATCATTGATCAGCTTTCTTGCCTCCTTAGTACCTTTTCTGCTTCTCTATAAACTTCTTGTATTAGGGGAACTACTACTACATGGAGGATTTGCAGTTTGAAACACAGATTTGGCCACTAACATCATCATATTTCCTTTCTCTTTCCTTCAGTTCCTTTTGTAATAATTCCTGATGCTTTGTTTGCTTCATCTGCTACCAAACATTAAGCTGAAATTTTTGCAGACACGTTAGATGTCCAAGATCTCTTTCTGAAGTGGTGACGGCTAGTTCAGAGACCATGACTGTGCCTGTAAAATTGTTTGCCTCTCATACACATCAACTTGTGTCTATCAGCGTTGACTTTATCATACCACTTAATCACATGCTCATCCCGTGCTGTGAAATTCTTTCCCAGCTCTTTGCTGTCAGTTTTCTGTTTTTCATCAGCAAACCTTACTTTATCCATTCTTCATACCCAGCTGTCTCATCAATTCATGACCACATCTAATTTATATTTTAGGGCACTTAGTTTTTACAGGCCACAAAGATATGCATTTATATTAATGACAACTGTAAATCAACACACTGACATCTTGTCATCACCAGTAAGCATTTGCAGCTAGATTATATGACTGATACTGAGAGCATACAACCTAACAAAAAAAAATCCTCAGAACTTGATTTTGTAATATACAATTAATATAAAACCACAAATGATCATCTTTTGCTCTTTTAGGTAATAAACAAGCTATTAACTACTCAAAATATCAATCAATCATACACTTCAGAGAATTATCCAGGTCTATATTGTGAAATGAATACTGTTAAGCTTGTTTTGGAAAACAAAAACAGAAACAAACCAAAACAACAAACTCTCAATATAACCAATAATGTTTTGCCTAAAGCATTTTGAAATTCCCAGCTTGGGAAAAGTGATATGAATTCAAAATAGAAATTAAAAATATTATTTAATTTAATTGTTATTTTTGCTTATTTTAGGGAGGATTATTTTAAAAGCTAATAGAAAATGGAAGTGTATGTTTGAATCTAAATGTTCATATGAAAATATACATTTGGAGATAATATTTGCAATAAGAAATACTTTTATTATAAGTTACATAATATTTTCAACATACAACATATTTTCAGTGAAGCATTTCCACAGAATTTTGAGTTGAAGTGTTTTCATAAACATTTAGTAAGTTTTTGTTTTAAGCCCCCGTTTCTCTGATATAAGAGTAAACCCAAGTGTTAATTAGCTTTATAGCTGCGTTCGTGCATTCAGATGTTTTAATCATTCACTTTAGAGGTATGCAACTTGGCCATTTGATCTCGCAGGCAATAAGTTTTATCTCTATGAACATGGTATATCAGAGTAAAAGGCAAGGAAAAGACAAATATAATGCTTATCTTTCAAAGGGAATGTGGAATAGCCCAAAACCACAGACTTATTGGGCATCAGGTCTCAGAAAGCTACTTGAACAAAATCATTTTTATAGGCACTTAGAAGTAAACAGGAGTTGCAAAGCCAGGGCTTGTTTTTCTAGAACCAAATCACAAATCACCTTCTCCAGTCAGGTAAAGAGTGCACAGATTCTGGGGACACAGATGGGGGGGAGAGAGGACACAGTCAATATCCGAGCTTGAATAATGATGTTATGATTTCATGTGCCACTGTAAAAGAAACTAAGGTTTAGATGAAAATACGATAGAGTTTGTGAAAACTGGTTGGAAAAATTGCTCTTGAAGGCTAATTTTCAATGGTTCCTTACAGAAATTGTAGGAGAGAGCAAATTGAAAAAGGAGAAGGACGGAAATTTTGCCGATACCTCCAAGATAGTTTGAAGAGCCCACTCACTGGAGGACAGCCTGAGAATAAAAAATGGTCTTGTACAAATAGGAGATATGAGCTGCAAGAGGTCATGCTGCGTAATAGGAACAAGAGTTTAGTATTGCTCCCCCAATAGGTATGATTATCTAAATACAAAATGGGTGGTAGTGCTTCTGCAGAGGAAGATCTGGAGTCATTATGGATTGCAAACTGGACATTAATCATGTGCATCATGCTGTTGCAAAAGACATGTGGAACAAGCCTTGTCACTACCCAGGCCTCAACTGTAATACTGTTTTCAGTTTTGACAACCTCAGTCTTCAAAAAAAGAAGGGCAATATCTGTGGTAGAGTTCAGAAGAGACCGCTGAGAACAATCACAGGTCTAGAAAACATGAGGAAAGGTGCAATGGCTAAAGAAAAGAAGGCTGAGGCAGAAATATTAACTTGCCAGTACGTAGCAGGCAGCTGTTAGGAGGAGCAGAACACTTCTCTGTACGCACCCTGAACAAGAGAAGTACTAATGAGTGTGAAGCATGACAGAGAAGATTTAGATTACACATAAGAAAATTATTTCTGTAGATGGAGCTCTGAGAAAGATCACTGGGGAAGTTTGAAGTTTATCCTCCGACCAAGGTTTCCCAGAACAAGTGAAACAAACCCCTGCTGGGAATGCCTTGGGGCAGGCAGATGCACTAAACAAGCCTCTTGGTGCCCTTCCCAAGAGTATGATTATGTGACATATCACTCACAGAATCAGAATATCACTTCAGTAGTGGTCATATACTTTTGTATGCGGTCATTTAAAACATGCAATATTACTTAGTCAAGCCACAGCCTTGAGTCACTTAGGAGCGATTCCACGATTGAAACATAGACGGGATTCAGGGAAGAGTTTAAAAATGCTGTATTCTTGAGTGTGATATCCAACATCCAGACACAAGCACACTTGTTTGCTCACCATATTGAGCTAGATGTTTTTAAACAATGGAAGGAGACTACCTTAAAAGGTTACCCTTTATGGTATGTGTGCACCTACTCGCTCATTAAAAACAAGAAAACAAGCAAACAAACAAACTCAAAACTGGTTTGAAAACTACAGTTCTCTCACCAGAACTCACTGACCATCTGGTGTCTTTAATGAACTGCCAGTAAAAACAAATTTAATCATTAATTGGACTCTTATATGTATATTTCTTAGCCACTAACAAGCCTGAGATTTTCTTGATGCCATGTGATTACCAGTTTTGAATATTTTCATTAATCCAGTTCACATACCATTTACTAAGCTTCTAAGTCTTTCTTAATGATGTATTTTTTCCAGGTTTGATCTTTTTCCCCCCTCTGTTCTCACATCTTTTCTCTAATTGCTGCCGATTCAGCAACTATTTTTAGATTGGAAGGAAGAACAAACAACTACTTTCAAGACAGCTCTGGATCGTTAAAAGAAATACAGCCAAATGTGCGTAGCCACCCCTGAAGCTTTTTACAACAGAGTCTAAGGACATACAAATGGCTTTTTAGGCATGTTTTGAATTCTTGGACTTCCTAGAGAGTAGGCTAATATACTAACATTAAATCTCTATGCTGATCTGGGGTATTTACAGTGTTGTCATGTATCTGCTTCATGCTGAAAAGTTCTTGCACTTTGGGAAATGTTTATTATTAAAACATTTATGAGATGCTCTACCCTTTACTTTTCCAGAAGTTGTTTTTAATCTTCATTTTTAAAATATATTGGAATTGTGAGTGATCTGTGATTTAAGGTGACCTATGACGTGAAGAACTGTGCCCTACTTTTTACTGGTTTTGCCAAATAAGTTTGAGAAACTTAGTTTAAAAAAAAACAACCACAAACAAACCTGGTTTTAGCTTCAAAATAACCAGAATATCATCTGTCTGGGAATCAGCATTGTGCACGGACATTGTGTCTGGGAATCAGCTTTGAACACAGACAGCTGAGTAACATTTTTTGAGAACGATAAACAACCTATCTCTTTGCAGCAAGATCAGGCAGCAGTGCACTGATCAGCTAAGAGTGCAGAGGCAAGATTCTAACAAAGACAGCTTTTCTCCTGTTTTAGGCACTTGAATTAGACAACTGAGACATAAATTTATAGCCTCTCAGATTATACTGCATAAAATTCTGTCCCGCTTCAGTTCTCCAGTTGCTGCTTCTTTTCTCTTACCATAATCATAGAAGTCGCAGGGAGGCATGCCTTTTGCTTCAATTGGTGTAACTGGCCAGCAGTTTAGTCAGGATATCAACAGATATTGGGAGACAGAGATGTCTGAGAAAACAATCAAGCATAGATAAAGAGAAGAATCAAGCCATTTCCGTACCTCAAAAAGCTAACAAAAGTGCTGGGTTTTTAACTCATGAACTGAGAACTACAGGAAACTTCAGCAAATACAAATTCAGATTTTTCAAAGGCAGAAGAAGCGGAACTGACAGTAAAATTGGCTGCAAGTAGTCAGCCCAGATAAAATTACAAGACTATTCCGCTATACTGCTAAGGAACATATCACACTCCCTTAAGTCAATAAAAAAATTTCCATTGACTGAAATGATAGTTTCAGGCTTTATCTTCATGCATAACTCTAATGGCCAAAGAAGCAGTATGCGTACAGAAAAGAGTAAACCTATTAGTTTGCTTGGCAGGATGTTAAATAAATATCCTCTTTTTAATAAGATATCATGCCATGCAGAGCTGTGTTAAATTTCAGTCTGTTCTATATTTTCACGGAATTCTGCACTGCATATCTGTGGCATTCTGAGCACTGCAGTTAGCATAGCAGAAGATGCTGTTGGGGTGAAGATTGCTGTTTCTTGATGAGCAAGTAATCTTTAGCCGAGCAAGAAGACTGCTAACAGATATTTTAAAAATTGTTTACCAAAACAGTAAGAGTATTTCTACCTCTACCAGCTCCTAGCTATTTTTTTTTGCATTGCTACTGATAGAAAAGATACATAAGCTCTAAGACTCATCTCCACTAAGTTGCCTTCCACTCTTCAGTAATGCTTATTCTTGTACCTACCTTCATTCATGTTACATTTGGTTTATAATCTGCTAAAGGAAAAATGGCAACAACCAAACTATGAATCAGTGAAATAACATGCTTACTTCTTGTATTTTAGAAGAACTTACATTTCTTTATTTACTAGTCAGTAAATCTAAGCACATTATGTGCAAGAGAAATGAACATTGTCAAAACTTTATATAGGAAGACCATCAGGAAAAAGCCTGTTTTGATATTGCTATTTAGTAATTTGGCTTAATCTATGTAAAACCTGTACTCACAGCACAAATAATAAAATCTGAAAGTGTTTAGGCTGTATGCATGCTGAGATAACTGCCTATCAAGGTGACCATAGTTGTCTCATCGCTTCCTTGTATTCTTTGCTGTCTTCTACCCATCTGTTTTCTTATACTTGGGGCACGTCAGGTTTAAGCAATCCTGAGTCTGCTTCTCTGATGTTTTAGGCCAGAAATCTGTATCACAACTGTACCTGGGGCTGAACCTGAGCTAATATGCCCTGCTGCACCACGCTGCTTTATCATACAACAAGGTCCCTGGGAGAGAGGCCATCTCTCTTATGGGCTTGTACAGTACCTAGAACATCCGGGTCCTAGGGTTTAGGAGAAGGGCTCCTGGGTGCTATAGACGTGAGAACAGCCAAAACAGGGGCACTTCATAAAGTGCCATCACCATTTAATTTCCCAGAGGTTTAGCTGGTTCAAGAAACTCCATCTCACAGCGCACTTTGCATAATTGCCTTTCTCATGAGCTGCTTCTTCCACAACTGGTCCCATCCCTGGCTAACTTGTTAATTAACGTTTTTTTCTGCTGACAACCAGGACAGGCTTAGCAAATTCCTTGGTGTCTATAGACAGTAATTTGAAAACTACTCATCATTACATTCACTGCTAGCTAGCAGAGAAAAAAACTGTATGCCTGCTGTAGACACCCACATTTAGAAAGACACAGGTATAAATAAATGGTTTTGTCAAAAAAAATCTTGTTTTCTTTAAAGTACATGTTACTTTTTCATTGAAAATCAAAATTCTTATTAGAATAATTCAAATTCCTCAAAAAAAAAAAAAATAGCCCTTTGGGGAAGATGCCTATTTATTTTTCATTATGGGAAGTCTTCTTTTTCCAACATTTACCTTAAATCATTCCTAGCAGTCCCACTTATAGGTTATTGATATGTTTATCATGCTATGTTTTTCTTCACTTTAAGCAATCTTCAGCAAATACTGAATTCTCAGTAGACTGTAATGGAAATTAACTACTTCTAAGATAGACCAAACTTTATACAGACAGTACTTTAAGATGCAGAATATTCCCATTCCGATGTGCAGAGTAGGAAGACAAGTAGTAAAAGTTTGTAAAAGCTGTAGTAAAGGATTTCTGAGTCAGCTGGATTTCGTTTACAATGCAATTGATCTTTATAATTCAAATGATTATTCCTTAAACCTTTTGAATTTCATTTTTTACTTCTTTGCCTTTCATGCATCACTTAATTGCTCTTTGGAGAAAAATAATCAATGTAAAAAAATACATTTCATGACTAATAAAAATGTAATTCCATAAAGATTGATTAAACTTTTGGGAAATATTCCAACATGAAAGTAATAGCTTTGGAGAATGAGTCATTCACTTGAATGGAAAATGCGACTGCAGTCAGGGTCTTGCTATTACTACCACACAAACCTTGAACACCCACAGATCCAGCTGAAGTCAATGATGTGATACATGACTGTTCTATACCTCCAAAAATCGTGCCCATAACCAGCTCCTCCCCTCTCCAGCTCTGCAGTATCACTCTGAAAAGTTTTGCTGATCTTACTGAGAGACACGATTGAGGGGAATTCAGTCACACCTTGTTGGGAACAGATGTTGCAGCTGAAATGCAATATAGGTAAATTGAGTTTACTCCCTCCCGATTTGAATAATATATTTCACAGCCATCCTTCAGAGCAATTTAACTTGCTTTCGCTTTTCAATTAGTACTGCAACACTGTTAAGAATGTTTATAGGACCCAAACCTGTCATACATACCATTGCCTTATCTGCAGATGATGACTGGCACTACAGAAGAGGAGACCAGCTCCTCAGCAGCAAAGGTTTTCCAACCCCAGATTGTTAAACGGTATCTCAAAACCTTTCTCACAAGGTTCTCCCTTCCTTCTAGTACTTCCTCTTAGAGTTTACTCTCATAATCCTGACAGTTCTTCATATTTGTAACTGTTACATTACTTTTTTAAACCCAAAAGGGGAATCAGGGTACTGGAGATAGGGAAGAGATTATAGCAGTTCTGGGAGGGAAGAGGCTGTGTACTATCTCAGCTGGCAAACAGCACTAAAAAGCAGAAATACAGGGGTAGGAGCTACCCACGATAGCTCCCAGTACGTCCTTCCTCAGGACTCCCAGCCCCCGAAGCCAGAGCTCCACTCCCCCTTCCATGCATCCTTCTCAACTAATGCAAGGACCTTTCAGTATCCCCAATGGCCTTGACTCCCCCCCACCCATTATCCAAATCCCCCCATGCCCAGCCCCAGCCCCAAAGGGGCTCGCTGCTTTGGCTTCCCATTTCAGAACTCAAGAGATCATAAAATCATAGTATCATAGAATCATGTAGGTTGGAAGGGACCTTTACAATCATTAAGTCCAACTGTAAACCTAGCACTGCCAAAACCACGTCCCCTAAGCACCATGTCTACCCATCTTTAAAATACCTCCAGGGATAGTGATTCCACCACTTCCCTGAGCAGCCTGTTCCAAAGTTTGAGAACCCTTTCAGTGAAGAAATTTTTCCTAATATCCAATCTAAACCTCCCCTGGCACAACTTGAGGCTGTTTCCTCTTGTCTTATCACTTCTTACTTGGGAGAACAGACTGACCACCATCTCGCTGCAACCTCTTTTCAGATAGTTATAGAGGGCAATAAGGTCTCCCCTCAGCTTCCTTTTCTTCAGGCTAAACAACCCCAGTTCCCTCAGCCGCTCCTCACAAGACTTGTGTTCTAGACCCCTCACCAACTTTGTTGCCCTTCTCTGGACACGCTCCAGCACCTCAATGTCTTTCTTCTAGTTTGAGGGCCCCAAAAATGAACACAGTATTCAAGGCACAGCCATACCAGTACTGAGTACAGGGGGATGAGCTCTTCCCTAGTCCTGCTAACCACACTATTTCTTATACAGTCCAGGATGCTGTTGGCCTTCTTGGCCACCTGGGCATACTGCTGGCTCATATTCAGTCAGCTGTCAACCCACACCCCCACGTCCTTTTTCACCAGGCAGCTTTCCAGCCAGTCAGTACAGAGGTCAAACCAACAGGCCTGTAGTTACCTGGATCCTCCTTCTGGTCCTTCATGTGGATGGGCGTCACATTTGCTAACCTCCAGTCAACTGGGACCTCCTCAGTTAACCAGGACTGTTCATAAACGATCACAAGTAGCTCGGTGAGCACTTCCCGCCAGCTCCCTTAGTACCCTTGGGTAAATTCCATCCAGCCCCATAGAGCTGTGTATGTTTAAGTGCTGTAGCAGGTCACTCACCATTTCCCCACGGATTATGGGGGCTTCATTCTGCTCCCCACCCCTGTCTACTAGCTTAAGGGGATGGGTACTCAGGGAACAACTGGTCTTACTGTTAAAGACTAAGGCAAAGAAGGCTTTAAGCACCTCAGCCTTTTCCTCATCCTTTTTCACAATGTTTCTACCCCCATCTAATAAAGGATGGAAATTATCCTCAGTCCTGCTTTTATTGCTAATATAGTTATATAAACTTTTTTTATTGTCCTTAACATCAGAAGCCAGGTTAAGTTCTAGTTGGGCTTTGGCCCTTCTAATTTTCTCCCTGCATAGCCTCACAACATCTTTGTGGTCCTCATAAATGGCCTGCCCCTTCTTCCAAAGGCCATAAATTCTCCTTTTTCCCCTGAGTTGCAACCACAGTTCTCTGTTCAGCCAGACTGTCCTTCTTCCCTGATGGATCATTTTTGGGCACATGGGGATGGCCTGTCCTGCATCTTAAAGATTTCCTTCTTGAAAAACTTCCAGCCCTCCTGGACTCCTTTGCCCTTGAGGACTGCCTCCCAAGAGACTTTGTCAACCAGGCTCCTGAAAAGACCAAAGTCTATGCTCCGGAAGTCCAAGGTAGCAGTTCTGCTGACCCCCCTCCTTGCTTCTCCACAAATAACATACAGGGCCACCCCACCACCTCTCCTTCCTTGCTTATCCCTTCTGAAGAGTTTATAGCTATCCATTGCAGCACTCCAGTCACGCAAGTCATCCCACCATGTTTCTGTGATGGTGGCTACATCATAGTTTTCCTGCTGCACAATGGCTTCCAGTTCCTCCTGTTTGTTGCCCATGCTGTGTGCATTAGTGTACAAGCATTTCAGTTGGGCTATTGGTCCCACCACTTTTTTACTGGAAGAAGCCCTAATTCCTACCTGACCGTTCCCAGGTGCAGCCAAAATTTCTAACCCATCAATGACCCTCACATCTCTGCTGCTGCATGAATCTCCATCCCCTGTCTTCACTGAGTCAGCAGACCGAGGGACCACACTAGCATCCCATCCCACGGACGCTGGCGTGCCGCCCCAAGGCTTACCTCTAAAGAGCCTGGTTTCATCCCCTTCCCCCTTCAAATCTAGTTTACAGCCCTTTCAATGAGCCCTGCCAACTCCTGCACCAAGAACCTTTTCCCCCTTTAAGACAGGTGTACCCCATCAGTTGCCAGCAGGCCTGGTGTCGCATAAACCAACCTATGATCAAAAAACCCAAAGTCCTGCTGCTGACACCAGGCTTGGACCCAGGTAATGACCTGCTGCCTCTTCCTGTTTCTTCCCTCATCCTTCCCTGCAACTGGAATGATAGAGGAGAACACTACTTGTGTTCCTGATCCCTGTCGTCCCAAGTCCTGGAGTCTCTCTTGATCACCTTCGGGTTTCTTGTTGCCAGTTCATTGCTGCCTGTCTGAAAAATCAGTAATGGGTAGTAACATGAAGGATGTACCAGGGAAGGAAGCTTTCTCTTTATATCTTTAACACGGGCCACATGGAGGCAGCAGATTTCCCTGAGAAGTAGGTCCAGTCTGCGTATTGGGCCATCCTCTCCCTTCAGGAGGGAGTCACCCACAACAATGACCTGTCTTTTTTCTTTACTGAAGATGTTTTGATGCCGGGTGTAGTTTGGCTTAACCTCAGTGACACCTCCACACACTTTGAATCATCTTCCTTGTCATGGTTGGGTTCCACTTGCAGAGCCTCATACCTATTTTGCAAAGGTATCTGAGAAGGTTGGAGAGTTACTGGGGAGACACACCCTCTTTGCTGGGCAGGAACTTGTTCCCATTGCCCCCTAACCTCTAAGTTACCTTGTTCAGCTAGGCAGAGAGAGGACAGGGAATCCCCTGTATCACGTGTCCTATGTGTCTGTGGGGCCTGGATCAGGGAAAGTAGGCTGTGACTCTTGCATTCCCTGATACGTCTCAATCTACTTACCTCTTCTCAGAGCTCCATCACTAAGTGGAGGAGTTCCTCTACCTGGGCACACCTCCTGCAGGCGTGCCCACGGCTGCCATCTGATACTGGCATGAGAGTAGGGCACACCACGCAGCCTGACACCTGTGTGGCAGCGTGCTCCCACGAGAGCTCCGTCTGAGATGGTCCGGGCTGTGTCCAGCTGCCGGAACTGCCACTGGAGCTTCAGAGCAAAACCCTCATTGTGCTTTTCCCAGCTAGTGAAACCTCAGAAATCTTCTTATTGACCACCACGTACATCCTGGCCCAGACCATTCCCTCCCTTCAACCTCCCTTGCAAGTGCATGCTCTTCCACATAACATAAATCTACCCCAGGACACTCTGAAGGCAGAAAAATAGCATATATATGCAAAAAGCCAGAGATAAAGCTCCTTATTCTTTATAGGAACATCTTTATAAGTCCCACAGTTTAATTCCACAAGTCTGAAAAAGTATTTCTTTTGCAAGTTTTAAATATGCCATATTTCAGAAAAATACCTCTTTGTTCTTTTTTTATGAGGTAGCAAGAGCAGAATTTATTTATCTGTCATATCTAATTTTCTCTCCTTGCCCCTTGTACAGGTCTTCCTAAAATAGACACTCCCCATCCTTTCAGCATTGTCATTAGAGAGATTTTCAAACACCTAATCACACTATGACCTTTTCCTGATTGCCCTTTAATTTAACAATATTCTTCCTAAGATAGAATAACAGGCTCCGATGCAGTAGCTCATGTGGGAATAACAGTATATATTAATTTCTATTTTCTTCTTTATCCGCCTTACTCTTGTTTGTTTTTATCACGAGAGGCACTGCAAGCACCGATCCTCATTAGGCTGTCCACAAAGTTATGCAGATACATTTCTGAGTTCACAAGAACAGTGATCAGGCACATCAAAGTGTCTGACTACAATTTCAGAAGCAGTCCTCTGCAGCTGTGCCAAAGACGGTACCGACCTGTCCACTAAAAGAAAGGGGCTGGTCTGATCAGATCTGGTCTCTGACCCTTTACTGCAGCCCACTACACTGTTGACCTTTTTCCCTTCAGTGTATATTAGTGAGCATTTGTTGACCTTGCACTCACTTCACTACATGCCTTGTAACTCTGAATTTCACTATTCAAAATAACTGCCTGCCATCTGCGGATTTGCCTAATGACCTAATCTCTTCCCCTTTCTATATATTCCTTATATATAGGACTTAAACAAATGGAGTACTTTGGGGCATCCAGCTGCTAACCTTGTGTCATGATAGACATGGACAAGAGGTGAGAGGCTAAGATAAAAAGAGAGTATCAGATCACTCTGAAGTATCTAACCATGCACAGTTTTAGTTGTTCTGATGGCAACACTTCGAGGACTACTAGGTTCTTTGCCTGTGAAAGATTATCTTTAACAGGAGAAGGCATGAAATGAGACAAAAAGAGACAGTGGCTGATCAGGATTACCTAATTTATCTGGGGATTTTCCACGGGGCTTTAATGGGACCTGAATTACATTCAGTCTTAATAATTAATTATCCCCAAAAAAGCACCATCCAAACCCATGATATCACAAGCCATACCCAGCTTTGACAACTGACAACTAGGTGTCATTGGTTAAAAAACACATATTCAAATGTAGGATGATGTTATCAGAAGGCCATTTTTAATATATGGTTTGTAGGATTAGCCCTGAATAATGTCCTTGGCTAAGACCAGTAATATTCCTTTTGGGCTGAGGAGAGGGAATGCCAGACTGCCCTCAGCAAAGAAAGGGATGGTACTGAGACTGATGCAAGAGAAAAGCTCCACATAGATTATTTAGCTGCACCACAACTAAAAGGAGTCCAAGAAAAGACTCTATAAGTTTGGGGAAAAAAGCAGCCACCACCGAGAGAGAGAGAGTATGCCACCTTCTTATCAGGAAAGAGGAAAAGAAAGCAGGCAAATAGGTAACAGAGTTTCAACATATCAGCTGGTGCAAGAAAGCACAAAAACCAACCAGCTGTTTAGGCTATAGAAGTTTAGTGCTGTCAAGAGAAAGGTGAATGCCCTCTGCCCTGTCCTTTCTCCCAAAAAGGCATGCAAGGAAAAATTCCTATGAAAAGGTTAGTCAGAGCCACGGTGATGTCCTTCTGTTGTTATATTTAACTTATTTGAAGTATCTCAGATACAGACACTATTTAGTACAGTAAAATGAGTCATGATTGACCGCAATTAAGAGATTGAAACCCTTGCCGAATGCAGAAGAGGGAAAATCATCTTCCTGTTTGTGTGATCTGTTAGCCTGTGGGACAAACTCCCAAGAGCGATCTTACTTACAGGTACCAGAGGTACATGGAAAACCAGGCCAATTTATGGAAGAGTATGCAGCAGTTACTGACTCCATATTGACCCAGTGCAAAGTCTCCTCCTGCTCCAGACTCCAAGCTTAGACTCCAAGTGTTCCTCTGTGAAACATCTCACCCATTCCCAACCTCTGGCAACAGGCACAAATGTCTAAAAATAGAATTATAGAATCATAGAATTGTCTAGGTTGGAAGGGACCTTTAAGATCATCAAGTCCAACCCTCAACCTAACTCTGTCAAAACCACCACTAAACCATGACCCTAAGCACCACGTCTACCTGTCTTTTAAATACCTCCAGGGGTATAGATGCTCTCTGCAGCTTCTTTACAAGTTCTTTACACGTTCTACAGTTCAGACGCTATTTCTTACCGGTGTTTAATGCCACTATATGCTGGCTAATTTTCAGGAGTAATTAAGATCTAATTCTCCCTAAACTCTGAGCTTCTTGAAGGCAGAGGAATTTTTGACCATAGATAAGAAATTGGAGATGGAAAACTACATCCATTAAAGAAGTGTTGGATATTGATTTGTAGTCTTTTAGGCTCCAACTATATAAACCCAGCTAAAGTTGTACTATATGGGGGTTTTATTTAAGGATTTGCAGAAAAAAAAGAGGTATTAAAACCAACATAAACAAGAAACAAACTTCTAAATCCTCCCCTTTCCAAAACCCTTACTAATTTTGCAAATAATCCAATTTGATGACAGTAAAGTAGCTCACTGAAATTAATATACAGAATTTTGTTTTGCCTTGGATGTATGAATTGCTTTCACTTACAGTTTAATTTGTTAGGAAAAGAGTCTTGATAGAGCCTTGTTAAAGGAAAATCCACTCTTGCACTCACTCATTGCATTATTATAGACCAATGTGAACACAAAATATCTCAAGAATGCTTTAGGGGGATACAAGCTTCATTAGAAAGATAATCCACTGCAATATGATAAAACATAAGGTAGCTATTCACTCTACCATGGCACAGATGAGGACTTTATTTTAAAACCATAGCAGATTGAATTTTTGCATTATGTTTTCTTTAAACTGCCTTGCTTAATCTAGAAATACATTAAAATACTCATCTGCCAGCTGTGCTGGTTTCAGCTGCAGCAAATTGATGATTAGTATCCTCCTGACATTATTTTCTTCACATGGAATAAAAAATGACTGTCACAGGATTACAGAAGAGGAAAAAATCTAAAGTTCGTTATGTTTTGTCTTTTGCTTTTCATCTTACCCTTGAATTATCTTTGTAATTAACAGGTCTGCTACAATTAAGCAGATTTGCAAATATAGTGCAGAAATTTAAAAAGCTATGTTTGCCAAGTTAAAAAAAAAAAGCTACTAACATTTCAATCTCCCTAATTTGTAGAAATGTCTTCCACAGCTACCTAAAATGAACGTATTCGGTGTGAAGGCTTGTGATGTTCTGTGATACTTTGGTGGTCGAATCCAGTCCACTGACTTCAGAAGGCAATAAGCATTTTTGACTATGTCTGCTCTTCATTCTCAGCCTCCAAGGTCATTTCAAGAACTCCCTGTATCAGCTCAAGAACTAGGCTGGCTATACTTTATATTTAAAGATACATTTTATCCTGATATACTGTTGACAAGTGCGCAGTATTCAATCCACTAGGATTCTTTCTTTTCCTTTGATATACATGACAGAGGCATCAAAACCACTGAACTAAGTGCAAGAAAAAATGTTATTTTTTCCATATAATTTTTAAGCATATACTGCACACAATTTTTGAACCTAGGTGCAAAATATAAATCCCATGTTTATAGGATACCAAAATCCCTTAGTCCAGTTAAACTACATCCATGTTAGCAAGCAATGCAGACCAGCAGAAGTGTCTCTGTAAAGTGAAATAGCTGGTGAGGACCTGGCATCCTCCCTGCTCACATTGCATGTTTTTTTCTACATCAAACTAGCTGTGTTCTGCTCGCATAGGCTGACTGCCAACTTGCCACCAGTGAACTCCTGGAGTGCATCTTCCAGTTAAGTTCCACACAAAGGAACAGTTCATGTGCTCTGAGACTGCTCCACAGTGCAAACCAAAGCAGAGTGTGGGAGTAGAATTGAGAGGTTCACTGAATTCAGTGGGTGATCCATAGAAACCCTGTAAGTATTGATCCCTCCCTCAAAGCTAGAACCTCCTGGAGTGCTGCTCTATACCCATTTCTGAGGTCTGATCCTCAGCCATAATATACTACGCTGGTCCCATTTTTCTTCTTATCACATTGGGTGGCACTACAAGAAAACAAGTTATTGTGGCACAGCCCATCAGAATCAGGTTTCTACCAAAACAGATTACAGAACTGGTTTTAGCCTGTCAGGCACTTTTACCTTTCACTTCGGAATGGGTGGGTTGGCTTCAGATATCTTGTGATAAAAATTACCGATCCCAGGTAAGACCTCGAGCACACATGGCCTCCTGATACAGCTTCTTTTGTCTTAGAGAAGTTACAGGTTGAAGTCCTTCAGTCTCCACTACTGCTCCCCCAAAAGCTCAGTACGGTGATAGGGTACATATATGTCCATCATCACTGATTTTCTGCAGCTGCCAGAAAGAATTTGCAGTAAGTGGCGTCTCCATGACTATTTCGTCCTTGGCCATTTTGCTGAGGCATCAGTGACTCTGACAGTAGTTTTGCAACGTGGGCACTTCTCTGATTGTAGTCCGTTGGCTCTCTTCATATATATCATCAAAAAAACATCAGGTAGGGGTGTATTTTTTGCTCTTTCACCTAGGGGCAGATCTGAGTCAGTGACGTTGAGGTGAAGGGCTCTGTATTTCAGTATCATGATTCCCAAGAGATGCTGTAACTCAGGCTGCTGAAATACCTAAAGATAAAATTTCTCTAGACAGTCACTGAACGAACTTCTTTTTAACAGCAAAGTGACACTACTCTGGTTTACCCACACAGACTATCTCTACTTTTAAAGACAGAAATGTGATCTTCACCCAGATCACTGCAAATACTTTTAACGTTATCTTTTTCCTTCGTATCAGAAAAAGATCCACCCCAAAGCTTTCTCAAAAGCAGGCGTGTGGAGAAAACTGATTTTTCTCCTGTGATTTTAAATAAGAAAAAAAAAAAAAAAAAGCCTGGCTTAGACTAGGCTGTCATTCTTTCTTTTAGATATGATCACTCCAGCTCTGGGACTAGGGCTAGTTGATAACTTCCCTTGCTTTAATCCAAATGAGGAATATCAAACAGAACAGATAGATGCTTTTTTGTTTAATCAGGCTGCAAGCTGGCAAATAGACTTAAATCCACTGGCACAGTCCCTACTTTTCTAGCACTAATCTGGGGGCAATGTCACTGTCATCTGGCACAATATCAGATAATCTCAAAAGACAGTCTGTTTGTGGCACTAAGGACAGAAGTGGGAATGGAAGTGCAGTATACAGTGCGAATAAGACAGCGTCTCAGTCAATATACATGCTTAGCTTCCAAAATCCTAGGAGTGAAAGAGAAGAGCCATTAGCCATTTTCTTCTCTTAAAGGAGCAATAGGACACCAGCCTTGGTCTGGAAAGTGAGATGAAAAAATGAGAAACTATGAGGCAAGTGAAAGAATAACATCACAACCAACTGAATATCTGAAATACCTTCTATATATATGGCCAGAATATGAGGGATAAACAGGAATAATCCAAAGTCTTAATTAAGTGGTATAATTGGTATCACAAAATCCTAGTGGAATGTATTAAGTATACAAGGAAGCACCTCGGGAGGGGTGAGAAGTACCTGAGATGCAGTGGTAGAGGAGTTATTTATCAAGAGCACTTTCTAAACTTCAGAAAAAATACATCTGATGAAAGACAGTTTTAATGGTTCTGGTTGAGATAAAAAGAAAGAGAAAACAGTGTTGTGAAAACGTCTCCAGTGCTAAATCCATGAGAGGCTGTTGTATATGGTTGTTTAGAGACAAATCTAAGGACAACCCAAGAGAGGTAGCCTGTTGGTGACTGCGGTCATGACTTCCCTTCCTGTATTTTGGAATAACTACACTGTGGGACATAAAAATGTTTGCTGTACATGTTGGAGACAGTCTTTTCTTTGGAAGGGAGTTTATTAGGACAACAGCTATTTTAAATTTGATTCTGACTAAAGTGGAAAATAATTTGGGTTGAAGAGATGTTGGAAAGATTAAAAACTGAGGGTAACAAAATAAGAACAGCAGTTTGAGAAAGCACACATCAATTGAAAGAATTTATTGACAGGGTCTTTTGCAAGAATAATTTCAGTTTTTTTAGAAAAGTGTGAGAGACCTGGTGGTTACTGGAAACATGCCAACTACACAACAGAAACTATCTCAAAGATAAGAAGTCTAGTAGAAGACATTTTGACTGTATTAGTAGCAATTTAACGATCTGAAAATAAAAAAAGCAACTGCACACAGTGAAAACAAGGGCACATTCTTAAGGATATAAAAGAATTGTTGATATGTAGGTTAAACTCAGCAATGCTAAGGCTAAAATGAGTTATAATTAACAAGGGACATAACAAGCAACAAGAAAAGATTCTACAAATACACTACACATTAAAGAAGTAAAAGGAAGTATTAAGAAGGAGATGAAATAATGAATGACTCAAGGAAGGCTGAGGTATCTAATGCCTTCTTTCAGTCTTCAAATAAATGTTAACTATGATCCAATACTTAATTAAATTACATTTTTAAAGGAGATAGGCATACCTGCCTGAATATGGGAAAGGACAGTGAAAAAAGACAGAGATTTTCAATTTAGCTTAGTCCAATGAATTTCAATTAAGTATACTTAACAAAGCGACCACAGTAATCTCTGAATCATAGCACTTACCTTGGAGAATTGATGATGGATAGTAGAATTCCCTGGAGATAAAAAGAGAGCAGTCAGAATGTCACACTTGAAAAGGGGGAAAATATCTCTACTTGGGAGGGTACAGACCAGTCCCTGGACTGTTCTTCCTTGAAAAATTCTGGGACAATTTACTAAAAATCCATTTATAAGGCACAAGAGAATAAGATGGTGATAAAAAACAGAAAACATGGATTTATCAGGAACAAATCATATCAAGTCAATCTAATTACTTTCCTTGATTACTGGCCCAGCTGGGTAAGGGAAAAGTCACAACTGTGATATATTTGGACTTTAGTAAGGCTTTTCTAACATCTAGAATAAATTCTAATGTTCTAGTACACAAACCAGAGAATTAACATCTAGATGAAATCACCTTCAGGTGGGCTGAAAAAACTTATAGAGAACATGACCTGTGAGGGAAAATTAAGGAACACCAGGTCAGTTTTGTCTAAGAAAAAAATGGGACAATATGCCATAATGGTTTCTACTATATCAAAAACTGTTATTTTATATATATGGGCATATATAAGAAAATAATATATAAGGGCAATATATATGAGGTCTTACATATGAAAGATGAGACAAAAAAAGCTTGAATTGCAGCATAGGAGACTGGGGCTTGATATTGGAACAAAGATTTTTCATTTTAAGAATGGCTGATACACCATAATGAACTGCCTACTTCCTTTGGGCATGTAATACTTCTGTTCAGAGAAAAAGTTTTCCTTCGTTTATTTTGAATAAATGATGACAGCAATATTTCAAAGACATCCTGTTGCCTTCAAGCAATGTTTGCTTCTTGGGTTAACCAAAAGCCTGCCAAAAATCAAGAACTGTGCACCTAACACAGGACGTACAGAGACAAGTGGTCTTTAAGCCCAAAATTTATGAGAAAGAAGTTCCTTGTTCAGCAGCTACCTTGCCAGAGCTCATTTGGAGCTCCCTGTTTGGTTTGAAAATTACATATATACAGACAGTTCTGCTTTTATGATTTCTCAGAACTACCCAGCCAAAGCTGCAAGGCTTTTAAGTCCCTGTGGGATACAGAATTCCTTTTGTAAGAAATTCCTTAATTCAGACTTTACCACACACCAAAAGCACAATGAAGACATTTCATGCAAAAATAGGCAACCAGACATGGTGTGCTTTGTACCATATTCCAATGCTTTTGATACTTATGAAGTATGTTCTTGAGTGAGCTCCTGTTACTCTCTTCCAGAAGCTGCTCTAACCATCAGGTCTGAGACTCATTTGGTGCTCAAGAAAGGTGAATATTCATTCACGTCTATAGATGTCACTTCCAGAATAAAACTGGGGCCTGACTTATTTGTAGAAAGTCTGTATCATCCCATATCTTTCCTAGGAGGCAGAGGTTTGCAGGGAGGCTGCAGTATCTTTCATTGTGATCTTTTCATTTAGGTGACAAAGAGTAAAGGCATGGACAGCCACTCCTGAGTTCCCAGGAGGCTGATTTTTCCCTGTACTCCATCACGCAGCACAACCAAGTCCCCAGGGTGTAGGGCATCTTAAGTGTTTTTTTTAGACCTTACATGCATTTCTCAAACTGATGGCATTCTTAATGACCAAAAGCAAGATCTAGTGAGTGGAACTAACAGCATGTCAATACAGCGATTTCGCATATTCACTGAACTGCTCTGCATACACAGTGTCTCTGGTTTTCTGTTGCAGAGGGAGAAATATCGAATGAGGGAGAAACCAGAAAGTAGACAGGCAAACAGAAGAGCACGTGACCTAAAAATATGACCTATTTCAGCATCAGCAGCTGTTTGCAGTATACAATATAGTCAAAGGTATATATTCTCAGTTATTTAATATTTCTGGGACTTACTTTAAAATGCTGGGAATTAAACTATTAGAAAACTGAAATTGAATGCATTGATTATTAAACTCTTGAAATAATAGTGATAACCTACCATTCAAGCAGCCTTGTTCCCTTTATAAACCTCTGCATTCATGCGGGTCAATCGCCATTGCTCATTCATTTCAAATAGCAGCCATTTGAACCTTTCTTTCTGGCTTTTGGGGTTGTGGGGGTGGGGCGGTGGTGGGGGTGGTTTTTTTGTTATGTTTTCCTTAAAATAGAGCTGCAAAGCAGCATTTGCAATTAACATTTTGACATTATTCTATTTATAAACACCACATTTTCCCAAATGTTTTAGTTATTCAGAATTTTTCATTGAATTATTTCTTCAGAAAACTCTTTCCTTTAGTTTTCCACTAGGAACCTGATGTTACTGTAAAAAAAAATGGAGTTGCTACAGCTGGAGACATGAAATACATATCTATTTGTCTGCATAGCATCCAACCTTATATAAGGTTTCATTTTTGTAGAAACCTTACAAAAATTGCAGATAAACAATAGAAAAATTACATCTCATCGCAACATGCTGGATACCTTTTTTTCTGATGACAGGTATTTGCCACTCACCTGAATGGTTTGCAGGAGCTTTCTGATTTCTGCATCATTTTCCAAAAGATATCTGAGTTTTTGACTGCACTGTCTAGTTGTTTAAAAAGAGGGTAGAAGGAAAGGAATGAAAATGAGCATAGAAAATATATCCTTTTAACCAGAGAGTTTTAGTGCCTTTGCAAAATGTTATTACCTAAAAGCGTGTGAAAGGACAAATACATATGTGAAAGCCTGAAGCTATCACAAACAGGAATTATATTCCTACAACCGTCTGTATTAAAGATTTGGTGATGTTCTTCACTCCTCTGCTCACCTCCTGGTAAGGAACCAAGACTTATTCTCCTTCTGTTTGTTTTTCTCATTGCTTCTGCCTCTTTTCAACTTGTGATCTCCTTCCTTCACGCTCTCTCTCTGGCATAGGGCTCCGCTGTCTGCAGCAGCAGTGGAAGATGGCAGAGTGTTGGCCGTGATGGCCCACCTCCGGACAGGCTTATGTCAGCAATAGCTTGTGCTCCAGCTTTGAGGCAATGTGCATCAATCTTCCAACGGTTAAATAATTGAAGGTACCTGTGATACAACCAAATGATTATTCTCCTAGCGTTGGCTTATTTTCCTTTATATCCTCCTTTAAAACACAAAGCATAAGATCAGCATAGTAGCTTCAATTCAGTAGAGTTAAAAGGCTCTGAAGGACTTTCTTTTGCCACACAGTTCCCCTTTTTAAGAACGAACCACGGAAAAAAAGAAAGCCGTGAAAAGAAAACAACAGTGGAAAAAAGAAAAAAAAAGCATCCAACTTACTACTATTGAAGTGCTCAAATATGCCCCCATTTATGCACTCATTACCACCCCATGGCACCATACATTACATTTGTAGTTGCAAAAGTTCCACTAATATTTTCTCCTCTCCAGGAAGTTTCCATTGTATGTGTCTCGCATTGTCTCTAGGTAAAAATAGCATTGTCACCACTAGTGACTCCACTAGTTAGTGATAGATTATTCCTTTGAAGAGCTTCTATCCAGACTAGCACACAAAATCTTTACCATTTCTAATGACATAAAACACATGGAATAGCAGATGCCACAGCCTGGATGCCAGAGTAATGTTCGTCTTTCTATTTTTCTGTATTTGTGGTGAATCAGTGAAAACATGAGGAAGAATGAAAAGGATTTTTTCACTTACTTAAAAGTTAATTGAGGTAATTCTATGAAAGTAAAAGAAAGAACTTCCTTAACAAAATATATCTCACTGTAAAAAAAAAATACAAAAGCTGTATCTTCAGTGATACAAGCAATAAAAGCTTAAAAATAACTTAGCTTGAATATGCATTTACATTTTCATTACTGACAATCTTTCTTTTTCTTATTGTCTTATTCAAAAGTTCAACTATACTCTCATATTCAAGAAAATGTGCTTTTACCAAGCCAGGCTCAGACCTGAGCCTGAGGTCTTTATTGAAGTTAATTTTACATTCACTACAACCTCCTTTCTTTGTGCTCTAAAAATGGCACTGAAAGTGGTAGAACTGAAGCACTTATGGCCTATTCGATCAGTTGACAAGCCAGTACGCAGAACATGTTTAACATGCAATGAATGTTCATGGACCACTGAAAACCAAACACAGTATCAAGTTTGAGATTTCAGCTTAACGTGGGATCTTGTCCATGAAATGGCCAAGTTAGTAGTGACCTACCTTTTTCACGTATCTGACAGTGCCCCTTTTTTACAACACAATCTACAGCTAAAATGGCATGTGGTCAGACAACACGTACCTAAATTTATAGAAGGCTGTCCTGTACTGAACACTGCAATGTCACCATCACCACCTATCCACTTTAAACATGTCTGGAAAAGCAAAACAAGCATGAGTTTTGAGGCAGCTCAGGTTGTTAATAACCTCCACTTTATTGTATGCCACATAATGTTTCTATTATTTGCACAAGGACCCCTTCCAGATTCTTAACCTTTTAGGGTTTCTACCTCACTACAGACACCTGTATCACTAGACACTATTTCAGAAAAAAAAAAAAAGAGAGAATATTTTGGCTTAATCATTTTTACCTTCGACTGGTTGGAATGTAATCTTTTATGGCCCTGTCATCTTCTCCTTTTTATCTGTTTCAGGATGCCTGACACTGCTGATGTCCAATGTTATAAAATGTTCTGATGTTACCTAGATCTACACTCCCTTGATTGAGGCCTCCAATATTGGCAAAGTTCATGCTTATCCATACATACCTACTGTTACTGCCTTACTAAATTAGGCACTTAAAAATTAACTCCCTCCTGGAATTTTTGTTGTCTGCACTAAGAGCTTAGGGTGCAGTTTTGGTTTTGCAATTTTCCACACCAAAATCAGGAATGCAAGCCCAGGTTCAGCACCCAATGAAAACTTTCACTGGGGCAAATTTTGGTATTTTTAATCACGTTGAGTAGAATCTTAGTCCTCAAATACCACCAGGAATAAGAAATCAGTGAGCATGGACATGCAGAACGCAATATGGATTTCAGAGGTTAGAAATAACCATAGATATGTATGGCTGTTAGTAGAATTCCAATAACCCATATGCTTGAAAAATGCTGAATAATGGAATTCTTTCTCAGTTTGGAATACAGATTGCACGTGGCAGATATTAAACAAACTCTGTGTTTTGCTGAGCTTATGAACACTAACATTCCTGAATTTTTCATAGTATACAAATATGTTTATAAGTTTTATTTATTAGCACAAGTCTTGAGAATGATCTTAACCCAAAATGTCACTTGAAAGAATGAAACGATAGGTGAGGTGACTGTGCCCCAACTGTGGCTACGTCAGTGGTACAAGAGGTGTTTGCTCATTTTGGATTGACTTTCAATATCTTGCAAAATCAAGCTACTAAGTACAAATATGAATGAAGGTGGCAGATGTTGAACATTATGAAAGGTAGGTTTTATTAGACAAGATAGTACAAATAATTTCTGACACAGTGAAAATCAAGGAGTCAATAAAAGTTTCATTTTCTGTACAAACAATTTTTTTTGTCTGGAGAAGTACTTAAAATATCTGAAATCTAATTCTGTGTCTCTTTCAAGAACCGAGAATGTAATAACTCTCCAGCAGCACCCATGTTCAAGCTCCACAAGTTTGAAGTAGGATACCAGGAAGGTACAATGTGGAGAGCTGGAACAGCTCAATGGTAAGAAACAAATCATTTCCTTGTGATTTTGTACGTGTACAGGGAACGTATTTTGATCCCAACGCTGTATCTGAGGACCAGTGGCCAGGCTATAATGAACGTGGTTACATTTTGAAACAAAACAGGTGGAAAGCTGGGAAAGAAGCGTTTGAAATAAAAGATTGGCACTCTAAGCCATTTGATTCAAATTTTCTGAATGTCAAGCCATAGAATTGTGTGGAAATATTTCAATTCATTTCAATGGAATTTGGTTCCATCCTGCCTGAAGCAAATGCTGGAAAAACCTAGAAATTTAATTAAAAAAAAAATCCAAATGTGACTGCGCAAATAGTTTAGCAGGAGACAAATGTGCTTTGCAGGTAGCATGTAACAACCAGATGGAACACATAGCCACTACCGCCTGTATAGAATTCAATCATATCTTATCAAAACCATGACATATGTTCTCCTGCTTTGCTGAGCAGCTAAATGTCATTATCCCATCATGCTCTGAAGTGGAAAGACCCTGTTCTGCTGATATGACCAGGCTATAAATGGCCATGTTATGAAGCAGAATGACAACCACTAAGTCAGTGTATATGGTCAATCATTTATTGTTATCTTTCTATCTTTCCTCCCTTTTTTACATGCATTCTAGAATTATTAAAATCTTAAAACAAAAAAAAAAAAAAAACGAAACAAAACAAAACAAAACAAAAACAACACAAAAACAACACAAAAACAACACTTTCTGGTCTTGCAGAACTCTATCCTTCTTGTTAATGGCCTCACTGCACAGTCATGTCAGTTTTTGAAACACTAGAGAAGTCATTATGGCTATTTATTTATAGTGGACTGCAAAGCTTGGGAAATGGCAGATATGTACACAAAGAAATCAGCACTAATTTTTTTCAGATGTGACATATAATCCCACTGCAGAATTATGCTCCAGATCTTGTAGCATCCTTTCCTCTTGTCACTGATCTTCCCCAATTCTTGACATGGGCTGACTGGGAAGTGGGCAGTGAGAGAATATCCAGGGACTCTTTTAGCCTATTAAATTAGGCAGGATTGGGGCCAGAGAAATTGAAATAATTGAATTCTCATTTGAAATTCTTCTTAGGAGCTGTTGGAACAAGGCACGTTGATGCTTACATTTAGACCAGATTCAGCCAGTTATTTTAGCATGTGTTCCCTTCTAAGCACAAAAAGACTCATACTGAAAGAACTTTTCAAATAGGTATTTTGAAAATTACTCTGCTAGGATTAAAAGTTACCATTATAGTCATATTTTGAATCATGATACTGACACGTTAACTTTACATCCAAGAAAAGCCATAATGGATCTATGCTGTATTTAAGTAAATCCTGAAGCTACATAGTAGTCTGTGACTTTCAGCATTTCTTTCAAGCCTACACATACACACCTATATATATGTGGTCTTAAAGAAGTTTAATAAAAAATAAGCCAATATGTCTTACACTCTCCTTCAGATATTGTTGAACAGTCAAGAGAGAAGATGGCCTTGACTGAGGCCTTTCAGTAATTAAAGGGGGCTTATAAGAAAGATGGGGACAAACTTTTTAGCAGGGCCTATTGCAATAGGACAAGGGGTAATATCTTTAAACTAAAAGAAGGTAGATTTAGACTAGATATAAGGAAGACATCTTTTACATTGAGGGTGGTGAAACACTAGAACAGGTTGCCCAGAGAGGTGGTAGATGCGCCATCCCTGGAAACGTTCAAGGTCAGGTTGGATGGGGCTCTGAGCAGCCTGATCTGGTTGAAGATGTCCCTGGTCACTGCAGGGGGGTTGGACTAGACAACCTTTAAAGGTCCCTTCCAGCTCAAACTATTCTATGATTCTATGGTAAGACCTATGGCTCTGGTGGGAAAGCCTTTAATATTAACATTTTTTCAGAAGGGAGGAGGGCCTTTAAAAACTGAACACATTAGAAGTAATATGACACTATTGCATTGTAACAAAACCATACAGCAGCAAACTTAATTCTGACTGTATTCATGAGCCAGCACTAGGTCCTGTGCTAACCAATGTACAAAATGAAAAAAGTCCTTGCTCCAAAAAGCTAACAAAAATATCAAGAAATACACTTTTAGTAGACTCTAAGATGGAGAAAATGTGATACAGTATGATCATATACGATAAAAATTAGGTATTATATATATGTATGGTAAGGTAATAAGAACCAGTCTTTGATGGCTAAAAAGAAAGATTAAAACAAAGCTGTCTGCACTAAAATAGAAAAAGAGGCAGTTTTACAGTGTTAATTTCCCAGTGCAGCAACACACTTGCAGACTCTTCTTCAAACTGAATATGTTTTAATGTTGGTAATATTTACTCATCAAATACTACTGGGAACACTGACAAAAAAAAACAACTGATAATAGTGTGGAATTTCCAAGAATGGCCTGGACTTGGTCCAGCTGTGTCCCATTATTTTTCTAGCACTTTTCAAATTTCATGTAATAAACATAATTTTGAAACAGTATTATACAAGTTTATTTGATTTCCTGCACTTGCCTCTTGGCAAAGAAAAAGAAAAATGAACCAGTATTGACAAAGATGGCATGTATAGATAGGTGATTACAAAGCAACACATCAATCTCATTCCATCATGATGAAATAATATGCACGGTGGGCACAACTGCAACCAATGAATAAAATATTTAATTTGAACACCATGAAAAATGAGACAAAAGTGAAGAAGGCAGCAATTTTGCATAAATAAATGAGTGTACTTCCATAAACGGTCTTAAAGGATTTTAATATATAGTGGAAAAAAAATGTTATAGGATTTATTATTAAAAGAATCAAATTTTTTTATATGCAGAAGGAGAAGAGAAAGCAAATAGAATGCAGAAGCTATTCAGGCCCTGTTCCCACTAGAACACAAGAAATTCAATCAATATCTAGGGTGAGATGTTCAGCAGCATAAATCAACACAGTTTCCATTGGCATAATAGAAAGACATTGATTTACTCTACCTGAGGATTTGGCCCCCAGCATTTTGCTGTAAGTAGGAAATTCTGAAAAGTTAAGAAATGTTTAAGAGAAAGGTTCATCTTGTAACGTAGCACACGTCTACAAACCAGGCATGTCAAGCAGATACTAGGTAATTAGACACTCATGAGAAGGTTCTTCACTGTGATAGCAATTTACTCTAGGCAAGGTAGTTCAAAAACAAAGGATGAGGGTTATCTGATCGGAGAGCTCAAGCAGTCACATAAAAGCATGTGTCCAAAATTAGAGAAAAGACCTTTAATGCACCCAGCACAAAGGTGGAAACCCAAGTTTCGTTTCTCCAAGGTGATTGATGCCCTCCTTTAATAGAAGCTGGGAAAGCTCAGACACTAGTAAGAAAAAAAGCAGTTTTACATTTGCATCTCCACTGAACTTTTAACCTAATCTACTTATCCTTCTCATTGGCCCAGTCTTTTGACTTCAATGCTTTTTGACACAGCATTCAACACACATGACTATGCAAGTCAGACAGAAGATGCATTTAGCACACTTCTTCCACAGAAAAAGCACAAGGACTTGGCTTGTGCTGGAAGACACAAAAAGAAACCTCTCAAAAGGAGACACAGGATCTGCCCATGATGATATTTAGGATCAAGCTTAAGGGACGTTCTCAGCTGTTCTGAGCCACATAATCCATCCTGCTACAACACAGCTTACTTAAGGCCATCAACATTGGTATATTTGATACCCAAAGTAGAGCTTCTGTCCTACTTAACATGTAGACTACTTTTTAGGCTAGTCCGTGACAAAGAGAGAAAGAGAGAACAGGATTGTGAAGCAGAAGCAGAGCAGTGAGGGATCGCTGCTGACAGAACTGCTACACTTAAGACCATCAAAACAAAGTGAATTTGAAACACCGCAGGAAGTGTCAAGCTCGTAGAAAAGTACCAGTAAGATCAGTCTAATCAAGATGGACAGACAGTGAGAGTTTAACTATGAGATGTTGTCCTGGTTTCAACTGGGAAAGGGTTAATTTTCTTTCTCATGATTGCTGTGAAAGGAATGTCAATAATACCTATTGGTTTTAGTTGTTGCTAAGGGATGTTTACACTATGCAAGGACTTTTTTCAGCTTGCCATAGAAGTATAGACAGAAGGACAGAATGGCCAATGAAATATTCCACACCATAGATGTCCTGGTCAGTGTATAAATGGGGGTTGGCCAGGGTGGGCGGGAATCGCTATCACTGCTGTGGATGGTGCCAATTCACTGTGTGGTGACACTGGCCTGTGTCATTATTATAATTGTTATTATTGTTACTTTTCCTTTTCTATTGTTGTTTCTACTAAGCTGTCTTTATCTCAACCCACCAGTGTTTTTTTTCTCTTTCTCCTGCTTTTTTTTTTCCCCTCTTCCCCCCCACCTTTCTTGCCAGAGGGGGCCGTGTGGTAGGGGGGAGGGAGGTGGGGGTGGTGAGTGGCTGCATGATTCTAGTTGCCAGCTGAGGTTAAACCACGACAGATGGACAGCAGCTTGAACTGGCTTCAGAACAATCTTCAAATCTACCTTGACTACCAGAGTTGAGACATATGCAAGTAACTGGAATTGTATGTTCTAATCTACATAACCTTGTCACATTTCTATAATCCATCCTGTTCAAAGTTTACCTGTAGAAAGTGTTTAGAAAATACCACAGTTCTGTTTTTTCGGTTTTCCCATCACCTCAAGAATCATTGAGCAGCTGGTGGCCACGCAACATGCCTCATGTATAAGGTCACATTGCCTTCTCCTTGAGAGCACCAGCGGTAGAGGAGGAATAGGAGCTCCAGTGATAAACAGGCAACAGTTAATCCTGATGACTAAGAATACAGAACGAAAACCTGAGATCTTCTTTTTTGCCCCTTCATTTCACCTCCAAAGATAAATTTTATCTTCAGTTTTCCCACAAGATCATCCTCCATGCATAATGACTATAAAAATGCAGTTATTTCTGATCACTACTGTGTGAACTCAAGAATATGTTTATTCCTTTGCTTTAAAGCATATGTCGGTGCATGGTCAAAATGAGGTCTTATATCAGTCAAGATAGAGATTATTTTTCCTCTGACTTCCAGATAAACCATTAATTATACCATACAGCAGATCAAATTTGGCTTAGGTGCTTAGAAGGAGAAATGTGTTAACAGTGTAAAACATGTATGCCAAATTTCAACAAAGAGGACATTTTGTGAACAAGCTGTAAGCTCCTCAGAGATGCAGGTCAGCATTATTTCTGTCTGATTTAAGGGAAGCATTTGTCTGGGCAGCTGCTGGTCATAATCTGAAGTTCTTTTTTAATTGGAGCATTTGTGTCTAGTTTCAACCTAGCTTTATATGCTGGGTTTTTTTTCACATTCTCTTAGCTGCCTGGCATTCACTGTGTTCATCCAAGGTACCAGTTAGCTTGCCATCTGCACTAGTCACTGCACTATTGAAATGTGCCTTTGCTTTGCTTCAGGAATCAAACTAAAAAATATAAACAATTAGTAACTCAATGGTCAAGCTGCTTTCAGATCAGGATGTGGGTTAGGAAAAGACAAATAGGGCTTTTAGACCCATTTGCAGTTCCATAATCATGTGCTCTACCCCACATCTCATCAGTCAGCTCCTTGGAGTTATTTACAGCAGTTTCAGAGCTGTTCTAAACAATATTCTTACCCTACAGATACTCAAGACATTTTGAGCACGCACCTTTTTCAGCAACTACGCATTCCTGTCCTAAAAGTTCTAATATCAGACATTAACATTGCCATATGATTGAGAAACACGTATGGGTATCCTTAGCTAGCCTGTTGGGTTTTATTGTTGTTTAATGCTCTGAGACTGGTGCAAAGCAAAGTTAATGTATTAAGAAGCCAAGAGCTATAACACTGGTAGAAAAAACAGTCATCATAAAACTACACAGTTGCATTCAACATCCTTCTGTGAAATACAGGCCATTTTATTTATTCCATGTGATTATCATCGAGTTGTTGGTTGTCATATGGTTGTAAAAGAAAGTGAGAAAGTTTTTTGCAGTCGGGTTAATGAAGCCACATTTCAAACAAGGCTGAATTTCAGGATTCAACAGGCTTTCCAAACCTATGATCTGGTTTCAAGAGAGCAGTTTGTAGAGAGGAAAAGGGAAAGCTAAGTTTGAAACAGTACTCTTGTGGAAGTAGTGGTATTGTTTGTCACCAATGCTAGGGCAACAAGTACTTCAGATGAAAGAATCTGATTCACTAATGCTTTTAAAGATGCTGTTGGATCTTTTGACATTGCAGTTCCACATCAATCCTTTCTGTACCTTAACAGTGAAACAAACACACAGTAGAAAAGAGCCTTTTTCCACCTACTTGCAGCTGCAAAAGCCAACTTTATCCTTAGTGGCTTTTCTCCACATACTAGGTAAGCATATTTTGACTGATTTCTAGTTTGATCACCATTCTCTCGTACGGAGAGCAAGCCTGAAGTCCTATTGACTCAGACTTAGTCTCAAGAGGCAACTTCTCCCAGGGTCATGTAATGATATGAGAATCTTGGGATTCATTTAAAAATCACTCCTATCCAGCTCACCCAGCGGCAAAGAAAAGCTTGAGACCTCCAAAGACTCAAAACCAGGAGGCAAATCAAGAGCAGCTTTAAAGCTCACGATTAATTTTAATTTTTAAAACCCAACACCCTTTTTTTTTTGCTATTCACTCAATATAATAAGCAGTACTGTCCAGGTGGCACCCCCTGTTCTGTGTCCCCAAAGAGAAACAAGAAAGCACAGTCATGTGGAGTGACTTCTCCAAGCGTTACTCCTCCTCCAAGAGCTACCCCTTCACATGAGAGGGTAGAGAGTGTACCAGCCAAGGCCAGAAGCAAGCAGAGCAGAGCTTCAGCTCCCTCTTTAGCGGGCTCCGCAAGTCAAAGGAGCCAGTGCACAGAGGGCAAGGTCCCATGCTAGAGGACTGAAGGAAGCTTATTAATTTCCTCCTAGTGACAAATGTCAGAACCAAGAGCTACATGGTCACTCACTGAGACATTATCTGATTCCTGATCGGCTTTTGTGCTACGTAGCATCAGATTCATTACACCCCTTACCCATGTGTGAGCACTTGGCTGAGGTGCTGTATTTTGGCAGCTGGTTCACCTTGGCAATCATTAGAGAGGGGCAGGTTCTTGCCAAGTATTCCTCAAACCACCTAATGCCTCCTTGGCTGCAATTCTCTTTCCACTTACTACACAGGGATACTGAGAAGTTCTGGCTTCTTGTTTAGCTACCTGTTTCACTTGCCTACCTCTGAGCAGTGTGTATGCCCTCACAGTCACTAACAGTTTGCAGAAAATAATGTTGTTCAGGTCTCCATGATTCACAGCAGGAATCCCAAGACCATGTATCTGGCATCCTGTCACTTATATCACACACTTCTGACAGAGATAGCCTATCTTCTGCCTCCTGATAGGGAGACACAAAGTTGAAGTCAATGAATCTTTCGTACAGGAAACTTCAATTCATCACTCACTAACATAATGTGGAACAGCCCCTACCCACTGAAAGTGCGATTTTCTCTTGGGTGAAAGGATGACTATTTCATCATTGTGTCATGATATTTATTTTTTTAGAGGCAGCAGTGATATTGTAAATAAGGAAAGAATTGATTTCTGCCTCTCATAAAAAATTAATAAGAAAGAATACACTCAAAATAATAACAACTATGAACAACCCTTTCCTGTTATTTATTTCTTTATATATAACACAGCAGGACTCCTTCCAGACCAAGGTCACAAGAGTCACATAGTCAGCGTACAGATGCATTGCCCCAATCCATCCCACCCCACTAAGACACCTCAAAACACTTCACCCAAGATCTGATACTCTCCATGGAGGAACCTGTTTCTCCCCATAGGTTGTACAGATCAATGAGATATGACATAATTTTACTAAATATGGTAACTTAGTTTTTTGACTGTTTAATGGCACAAGGACCAGATACGAGATACCTTTATACACCTATAGACCTAGATCTATTTTACAATTTGAAAGTATTTTTACATTTTAAAGACGTTCCACAGTAATTTCAGAAGCTTTCATATGGAATAACATCTTGGCTTGGTCAGCTGGGTATGCTGATACACGGTACATAATCCCAAATAATCATGTGAAATCTCCTGAGTGTAGAAACTGTAAAAGGATAGTAAACCAGCAACTGGATAACTGAGATCAAAATATGGAAATAGTTATGGGGAAGATATACAGGAAAATGCCAAATTATCTTAAGAAAGGAGTTTAAATCGATAGTGCCAAACAGCTAGCTGTTCCCACTAAAGTCAGCAGAAATATTTACAAGAGTAAGGCACCCAAAAATCTGACCACTTAGTAAGGTGTCAAGAATGAATTTAGAAGTCAAGCAGGACTGGTTTAAAAGGACCACAAACTTCAAAGCAACTGCTGGAGTACAGCTGTTGAAAACAGAGCATTTAACTAGAAAACTCAATACATATTTGAGGCACCGAGTCTCAGACAATCAATTGAGAAAATCTTTGTCCATTTATTTTCTTATATAAAGCAAATAAAACTAACCTGTTTCAGCTGCCAAGTGCACTGAAGGAAAGTGAGACCCTCTTGAAAGTAAAAGTTGTCATTAGTAAAATATGGTCATATACTTTATGTGCTCTCAAAACAAACCTAATCATTTTATATAAAACTTAGAGAAAACAAGAAAAGCAGAGTGTGGAGAGCTACAGAACACAGGCAAACACAACAATTTTTAAATGAGACTTGAAGCTTGGACCCAGAGCTACAGCTTTTGTGCATCACTGAATTTTTATTTGAGCACAGCAGTGACTTTTATTACTGCTCTAACATGCAGGAATGTGTCCTAGAGAGCGCACTGACAGCTATTATCCTCCTAGGTGTATCAGAGTAAGACAACCAAATGGTTTTGCAGGGGAACTTGTTCAAGTGCAACCAGTGTGTCACAACAGACAACGTATATGCAGTAAACACCATGACCTGTATATACTATCCTGATTCTCTCACATACATAAGGCCAGAAAAACATAGCTCTTATTTTTGCTTTCATCTTACATGTTGGTTTCTTATCTGAAAAGATCCTTGTTACAGACTAGTTGTAGCACCGAGTCTGGGGATGTTCATTCCCTCTGATGTGATAAATGGACAATTCATAACAGGGCTGGTTTGAGAACCAGCAATCAATACAGGCACTAAAGTATGGTTTAGATGACCATTCTGGTTCTTATCGGTGTGCACAGACAACGATAACACAAAAACACTGATATCGGAGTATTATGTGGTTACCTCATCCCTCTTTACTAGGGGACACTGCCCTTCATCAGTGTCACCAACAAATCAATTGGTCACTTAAGAAGATGTCTGCAAGTGCTCATCTTGTCTTTTGCTTGAAATGTATTGCAACCATTTTTCTGTTAAGTTTCACATAAAAAGGATTTGCTGAAGCTGTGCAACTGGGATAAACCAAAGAACCGATTTACTGAAATAGCTTAGAAATGGTTTAATATTGCAGTGGTGTCAACAAAGCAGATTTTTAAAAATTTCCTCCTGACAACAAAGGAAAGATATCCACTCCAAAGCCAGGCATAAAGGGAATCTTTTTTCAAAGTTTTCCCACCTGTCTAAAGGGGAAAACAACATTCACCTAAAGGGCTTTGAGATCTACAAATGAAGACAGCACTATTAACTCTATTTTTAAAAGTGAAGTGACAACCAATGCTATAAAATAAAAACATCTTCACTATCTTTACTTTTGCAAACCTGACAGAAGAGAAAGATGAAAATAAATAGAAAAATAATGAAGCAATGCTTACTGCTTCCACAGAGTCTCAGTTTTCCTGGTTCCATAGTCCTTTTGACTCCTTAAGCAAAATTTCCGTTCCTACCATTGCCAATTTACGACCCACCAAAGGTATCTGAAAGGCCTGGATTATTAGCTTCAAAGCTGTAATTCCAGGGTGTCATGAGTAAGACTCACTGCACAGGCGATGGAGAACCCATATTCACGAGAGTTGCTCTCTGAATATCTACCAGCTATACCTCAAAGGACTAGAGCAATGGACCACAAAGTCTGAAAGTCCTCAGCATGGACCACTGAAACGTCCAGCTAAAGTGTCAGGCTACCACAATGCTACTCTACTGATAGCTTCCAACTCACCTGGACAGCAGGACTGCCACATAGTGTCTTTTTTGCCCTTCCAGCACTGACTTATGGGCTTGAAGAAGGAAGTTAGCATCCTCTGCCTTCCACATATGTAAGGATGCACCATATCCAAGATGCACTCTTCCCAGTCTACAGTTAATGACTAGATAATTTCATAGCAAGTTGTCTTTAAATGTGTGTCTTCTCACACACTGGTTGACAAAGGTACTTTTGCCTTTAAGGGCAGCTTTTCCCCTCCATAACATTTTACTTGCTGTAAGTGAAAGCTTGAGCTTGTATCACAACTGTAAGTGGTGGTGTTGTTAAGAGTTTTAGAAAATAAGTTCAGAAATATGGTGCTAAAAGAAACATAGTCAAATAGTAAAACACCTAATTGTCATATATCTATGCAGGATTGCCCACAGAGACCTTATCGTCACTGCATAACAGTTTTGGTCCAGTACTGAAGACCATGAAGCGCAAGCCATAACACAGTAGATCTATTTGAAGACAACAAAACCAGGCATTGTCACAGGATGAAATGTCACATCTTGCAAAAGCACAACTGGAGTGCTCATACTAAATTCAAGTATAGCCAAAAGGATGAACTATGGTATCAAAACCATAAAAATAATTGCTAGCAAAGAAGTTTTCTGAAGCCACGAGATATTTAGCCCTTTATATAAGGGAAAGGTGCTCTTTTAATGGTGCTGTCATTACATAATTTTTCCCACACACACATAAAATGAGAGAGCCGAGACAAAATTTAGCTTTGCAACGTAATATGATCACAGTAATCCATTCATCTTGATCATTTTTCACAGATGTCTTCTGCGTGATGGAAAATGTGAACCCAGGTCTGGGGATCTGTCTTCCCCATAAGCATGTCTATACCTAGTTCTTCACTCCTGATCTCAAGACCTCACCAATTACCCAGTCTGAGACAAAACAACTCTTTCTACGATTCCACATCTTTGACTGTCAAACCGTTTGTAAGCACACCGTCTGCAAAAGTTGTAAGATATTTCAGCACAAGACATGGATTCTACCGTCATGAATGACAAGATGATCTGTATTGGGGCAGCTGAAAAGGTGTGGGTTATACTATGTGAGCTCCATTGGGTTCAATATAAACTGTGAAACTGGTACCACAGGACCTGGAAAAATACCTTTAACATCTCAGGAGAGGAACGTAGATCCCTTTGTTGATGGGCAGTCTTTCACACCTGCCCACAGCAACCACTCATTTCTAGAAATATGGTACCATTTAAGACACTACAATAGGCAATGAGTACTAAGAAATGATCTCGAAGGGAAAAGCTGTCCAAACCGTAGCTAGAGATATAGCACTGTTTCTATTTCAACTTGGACAGATTCTTTGTTTATAACAACTTTTCTTTTTCTTTGTTCCACAGATGTTAGCTGAAATTATCTGTGCTCTTAGAGCAATATTTTCCAAGGCAGATTACAAGTACTATGCCTTAGCAATGGCCATCAGATGTCATTCATTGAGATACCATTCAAAGCCCGCACATACAATGCAAGGACTGTAAAACAACCCAGTCTAAATCTATACCGTAAACAGGAAAGGAGAATTTATACTTATATTTCTCTGGACTTCAGAAGCAGTTTCTCCACTTAGTGGTTATTTAGTCAACTGGAATAGCAGTTGAAGTAGAATTAAATACTCAAGATTCTTACACTCACTGCAGTTTATATCATTTTCATATTTGCTGCTGACATGATTTCTCTACAGTTTCCTCACTATCTGCCTGGCAACAACAAAACAAATGAATTAAGGAACTAATTCGATAAAAACTGAATTTACTTTAGAAAAAAAGAGAAAGATTTTCATCTCCTTAAACTGGTCCTTTGATGTGGATAGTTTTCAAGACTGGGAGCTGTTATAGATTGAAGGATCATGTGAAGTTTTGTCCTTTGAGTAATCAAGCTCCAGTGAATCTTCTGAAGAAAACAAAGTGTTAATAACAGCAGAGATTGCAAAGCTATTATATATCAAGGGCCAAAGTCTCTAGCGTAATGAAATAAGCAGAGCATGTCTGCAAATTCAGGCAAGGTAAAGGCAAACATTTCTATTGCACATTTCTTTAAGAGAAGATAAAGAGCACTGAATCAATAAATCACTGAAAAGATTATTATTTTGTACAAGCTGAAGGTCAGTGCAGGTCATTCCCACTAAAGTAGACAGAGCTTGTTAATTTAATCCAGCAGATTTGGCAGGGAAACCAAACAGGAATTTAATCAGCAGCAGAAGGTGGTGAACATCTCTGAAAATTGAATAATCATTGTGCCAGACAGTAAACATCATTATGGAAGGAAAAAAAGGAAAGAACAAAAGTGTCCCCTTTTCACGCTGTTCATTAACTTCTTCAAACAGGTAATAAATTATTTAAAACAACTGTCTCTGGAAAACATAAACACCACATATAAGAGCAGCCGGTCAATAGTTTAGCACATTTATGATGACATTAAACTTCTCTTAACTATAGCTCTTCCTTCTCCTGTATTGTAATTCTTCCTTTAAAAGCTGCCTCATGAAGTAATATTGTTATTGCTCTAATAAAAAAGATTAATTTACTCTTTCGTCTTTTTCCATTTCACAAAAAGACAAAAAAATCAAAAGCTTTTAAATGCATTTTCCCGTATTTTGCAAGAATTGGCCAAGATGGGATACTGACATCTGAAGCCCTTCAGCACAGCATATGCTAATATTTTGTTTGTTTGTGGTTTAGATTATTTTTTTATTTTCACACTAGTGTATTTGCAACGATGGCATCAGAATTTTATTTCAGAGATGAAGCTATTTCTACCACAAAACAGTTCTCTAAATCAGTCTTTCTGTTTCTAACTACATCTAATTAAATGTTTTTCTTCCCCATATATTTATTACAAACTCATATTATAAGAGGATAAATTCTGCCCTTAATAAGCAGAAATTCAGGTAAGCTGATGTGATAAAATAGTTCATGTCTTCCACTGACATAAGACTTAATCCTTGTGGTTTACAAAGGGGATTCATAAAAAGGAAATTTATATTCTAAATTAAAATAAATCCTTTGCCGAAGTCACTCAGATGATCCTATACCCAGTAAAGTTATGTTAATCTGTAGAGACCTCATATTCGCGGTACTTAAATTTCAGACTTTTTCAAATATAAAGAAAAAAGAATCTCAATCTGAAAGTTTTTTTAGACAATCTTCTGTTTATACTGGAAAACTCAGTAGTTCAGAATTCCAAGCTTATACATTGATACATTAATATCTATAGAGAAGAGTTAATTATTTCTCCATTTCTCCATGAAATGATATTTCAGACTTTGCATAATACCCATTATATCCAAATTTCCAGCAAACTTTGATCAAAATCCTAATCTTCCATTTTTAGGAAAGAGAATATTTTTGATGTTAAAGGCATAAAGACTGCCTTCCATTCTACTGTGAGATAGGCAGACCTTCAGGACCTTGCTACTTATCTTAAAAAAAAAAAAAAACAACATGCCCACCAAATAACTTTTTCTGAATCAAGGAGACACCCAGCCACAAACTAAAATATGAAGGGTTTTCACCTCAGTTAAAATGAGTGTGAGACTGGTAAAATAAAGAAGAGATTTGTATCAAACATTTTACACTTAATTTGGTAGGGTAAGAAAACTTATAAATTGTAAATGGATTCTGCTGGCCTGATCTGACACTTCTTCCGTTGGTTAAAAGGAAGCCAGGTTAAAAGGAAGCCAGGCAAAGCCAGTTTGGAGGTTAAAAATTCCAGCACTTCCTTAATTTAGTGCTTATTTTCATTTGAATAACAGAAATAGTTATGCTGCTAGTGACAAGAAATAAAACATGCTGAAATCATCTTTGACGATGCTCAAGGTGTAAATCGCCTCTTTCATCTGAAACAATTCAGAGTACTGCAAAAGCATCTTCACTACTTCACCACAAAAATAAGATTTCTGTTCAACCCATTGGCAGTACCCAACCAGCAGATAGCGTACATGAAATACTACTGACATAGCCAAGGATGTGGAGACAAATTTCAAGGCATTATTAATTCCTGCAAGCAGGACCTCCATTTCTTTAATCAACTCACTTGTGGGAACCACACTCGGCATATTGCTGTCATGTGATGTAACTTTATCTGAGGATGCTGGGACAAACTGGGGCAATAGCAATATTTCACAGAGATCAGGAATGTTTCTGAGGTATTGCACTGATAATGCATTGTCTGCTTACATGTTTTCATGCTGTATTCCACAAAGAACCTGAAGCAGCTCCACTGCTGGTGATGCATGGAGAAGACCATATCAGAGGCAGAAAACATTTCAAAGATGCCATCTGTCAGAGAGGATATCCCACAAATTATTTGTAGGATACATCTACATTACTGTTTCAATTCAGAGCAGGAAAGTACTTTTGAACTGAATCTGCTGACCAGTCCCACTTACTGCTGTCTCTGTCACACCTGAGAGCGGTTTTGGACCACATGAACTAGGCCACTTGGGTGCTTAATGAAGTCCAGTGCACAGGATTGAGCAAGGGGACAGCAAAACCCTTAATCTCTGCACAGTGCAGATGTCAGATCCTCTACACCAACCGTTTTGTCCTGCAGATTCATTCCTACTGTGTTACAACACCTGCAGGCAGGGATACAGCCAGACTGTTTTGGTCTATCTGGGATGGACTGGGGCAGTAATCAGTGGTCTCCCTCACAAATTCCGAAACTAACTTGCAGTGGTTATTTTGGGCAAAGGGCTTTTCATTCAGTTGGATGTACTTTATTCACCATAGTAATTTCTCCAGTGTAAACACGGTATTAGAAAACTGTGATCTTCTAAAGAAATGAGCCACCAAAAACCTATCGGGTTTCATTGGAAACTGGGCACCTAACTCCTGTGGAGAAAATCTTATCACGTGGCGAGTTCACTAAAATGCCTTTTATTACCGTTTTTGCTGTAAAAGAAAAATGTATGCAGGCAAAAAATGCTTTACTAGCAAACTCACTGCTTGCTAGAAATTCCTGGTGATTTGACACACCGTGTTATTCACAGCTTCCCCTTAACAGTGGTGATTGAGTTAGGCCTTTCTATTACAAGATGCAAAGGCAACTGCAAACTTGGCTCCAAGAGTACCTCCTATTAGTATGAACAGTTTAAGATGTATGGCATTGCAAAAATATTATCTGTTGGGGTAGACAGCATCCACTAGGCATTTACAGTTCTATCTCTACGTAAACATTTGTCAATTCAGTGCTGTACTTCACTCTATTTGCTGAGAAAACCTTCCAAGTAAAAATGGATACTTCAAATTCTCAATAAAAGTTTTGACTTAAAAAGTCTTACAAGATGGTGTATAAGTTTATTACCTAGTCACTCAGGGGTCAAACAGAACAGCAAGACTCAAATTTTGCAGAATTTATAAATGTTTGGTCCTTCAACTAATTCTTTTTTTAGATCTGATGGTGCCCTCTTACCTCTGTCATAATAAACTATTTTAGAAAGTTCATTTCATTGGTTCAGTTTCACAAAACTCCAAAGCTACATTTTTTTCCTGAAGTAAAATATTGCAAAAATAAAGCTCTTTTAAAACTATTTTAGAGATAAATGATTCATATCTGATGAGCTCTGAAAAACTGGAAAGTTACAAAGGAAAAAAAGGGGATGTAATGAATTTAACGGAAATGCCACATGGTTCTTTTATAATGATGCTGATATTTTAATCCTAGAACAAGTGTTTGCAAGGCTCCAAATGTTGGCTTAGAAATAAAATCCTGCTAATTATTTTGCTTTTTAAAAAATATCTTTGATCCCTCAATAGATCTTTTTAAAAGAAATAATCTGAATATCAATAAATCATAGATTTTTAAAAATACTGTGATCATACAAACATTTCTGAGATGTGGATCACAGCCAATAAAACAATCTCTTCATTTTACCTTGTGGGTTACAGTTCTTTTACAGCATTCTGCACCTTTATGTATTTTCTCCCAATATGTTTTGCTGAAGAGTTCTAAGGTTTTGCTCATGAAAATGAATTCGAGTATTGGGTCACCTCTGCATCTAACAGTACACACCATAGCAAAAAGCTAACACAGTCCATGGGGATTAAAAGCTCAATGGAAAAAGATCACCTTAGTGAGTTTTAAAGTAATATCCCCTAGAAAACAGGCACAATATAAGCAGTGGCTGTGCACACTCTTACTTGCTTCTCCTCTTGGAAAGAATGCTTTCAGAGTTACTCTGAATCCATCAGTACTGAGCCTTTCCTATTCGTTTTCTGGAGAGATAATGATTTACTGATTTCAGTACATACTACTTCCAGCTGAGTGAGAAGAAAAATCTATGGATTTGGTTATATCTCTGTTCTGCAAAACCCAGAAAAACTGTAGCGTAAAAATTATTTGATCGCCCTTTCTCCTTCTTTGAATAAATGATAAAAGGCTGCTATCCTGCTTCAACTTCCAAAACCAGAACAAGACCAAACTCAGAACTGGGATCTTAGTCAGGGAATAATCCAGCCAGATTGTCTTTACATTTATTATTTTAGAGCATTGAAAAGTTTGCCAGGATATTATACAGTGCAAAGAAATATAGAGATGACCTGGATTTCAGACAAAGGGGAAAAAGGATGCCGTGTTGAATTTTCAGCTATTTTTTTAAGATTATGCATATTCTGTGGAAGAATCTGTTTAAATACATTAAAAGAATTATTTTATATAGGTGATAGATTTTGAGAAAAGGTTAGCCCTAGGAGACCACCCTGTAGAAAAGGTCCTCCTGCCAGTTTAATTCATCGCCACACAAACAGGGGGCGAGTCAAGGAATACTTTCTCTATACACATTCTTCAGCTTTTCTCCCAGACTCTTAACTCAGTTCATTGGGGCAGACTTTTCCTAGAGGTCTACATAAAAAGGCAGTAAAAGGTGATCGATATAGTATCTTGCTCCATAGGGAGGAAGTTAAAGGAGTTTTCCATGTGGCCAGTAGTTTGTGTCTTTGGAATGGTGTTGTGTGCCCTCTTGCTGTCTTCAAGGTACTTCGGTCTTACCTTCTTGAACGCTGTGTAGCAAAATTTAGAAATAAAGAGAAAGCAAGAACTTGGAAAAAGCCGAGTTAGGCTTACACATGAAAATAAACAACAAGAAAAACTCTGCTTGAAATGCACCTGAGAGAACAGACCACAACAAACGTCTTGTTAATCTCTGATTATATGACTAAACCTACTGAAAACAGGCAAATACTTGCAAGGTACTTTTACCAAGTTGTTATAATGAGCGGTACCACTTCCCATTATTTAGCTGTTTCCAAAGGTCTAGAGACAATCTTCCTAGTAAGGTAACACAGCCTATGTGTCCTATACGAACTACTGAATGAGTTAGAGTAATGTCTACCTGTCCTGATCTCATAAAGTTCCCTAGTGATTGATAAAATCAAATCTTTTCTCTCTTTCTGTCTAAAGGAAAAGATGAACTACTGAGATCAGTTGGCCGCTCATGGTAGATTGTTCACGTAGTTTAGTCTACAGGCTTAATCACATGAACAAAAAGGCAACCTTAAAAAGTTCTGAAAAAGATTTTAGCCTCTCACAGAATGTAATGTTAAAGTACAGATAAGTGCTCTGTGTGGAAGCCCTATTAAGACAATACACGATTTTGATTTTGCATATATCCTTAGCTGTTCTACAGAACATTGAATTCATTTTAAACCCAAACGTGAAAAGCATGATTTAATTAAGCAATATATTATATTAACATGGATACTTCTGATACTATTTCTTAGCCTTTTATGGTAGAATGAGCATTTCCCTGAATTAATGCACATTGTTAATAACAGTATTTAGAAGAAATATATTGAAAGATATAACACTTCCTTTGAAGCAGCCAGGTAAAGTGAACAGCTATTCTAATAATACCATCTAAATGGTATACTAATCATGTGGGTCATGTCCCCATTTCCACTGTGGAAGTTTAAGCAAAAGATAGGATTGGTTTAGGAACTGGGAAAAATTATTTTCAAGTTGTGAAACAACCTTTTTAATCCTGCTTATTTTATGACTGAGGACTTGCTCAGTGTCTGTAAAATGGATACCTTCCCACAATTACCTTCCAATACTACCAGCAGGATTCACCAATGGTGTACAGGATTTCTCAAGATTATGAGTGTGTGCCTCTAAATGAGTTTCTGCTTTTAATACACAAGAGAGAAGTCTGAATTCAGAAGGTATTACCTTACTCCTGAATATGCCAAGTCCAGTGAAGCTGCAGTTTCAATCTTTACCACAATTTAGCTGTGTGGAAACAACTGCATGGCAGTACTCAGTGACAGAAATTTTATACTGCACAACTCAAATTTTGGTCCTTTTTAACTGGAAGCAAAATGGCTACAAACTGGATAAAAGGGGAGTGGGATGATAATATATGTTGCAAAAAATATTCACTGGTCATGTTAAATCCATCTGGGACATACAGAGTTCCTTGGGAGTGATGTGACACACAGCCTTTACACTTCAACACCTCTGTATTATTAGAAATATTTGCACTATAACAGAAGGAAAATGGAAGGAAAGAACAACTGTGAATAAATGAATGAGGAGAAATGGAGCCACCAGAGAAATGGAGCCACCAAAGAAATGGAAATTATGAAATATGGAAACAAAGTGAAGGTCACAAAAGCTCTGGTTATTGCACTCTGCAAGTGAGTACAGTTATGAAAATAGTCTTCGCTATGAAACGCATTTGCCTCCCAATCATTCTTCTGAGCTGTGCCTACATGAAAAAACAAATCTTTACTGAATACAGTCTGTGCACCCACTTCTGCCTGCTTTGCCATTGGGTCCTAGATCCTACAGGGTCCTTTACTCCAGTGTTCTTTATAACACTCTGCAACTGAAAAACTTGTCTTTCTTCTCATAACCTTTCTTTGATTTCCGATTGCTTTCCTATATTATTGCTTTGATTAATCGTTTTCAATGACCAGTCACCATTCGCTCGTGCAGACAACCAGCTCATTTAACCAGCTGTTAACATGCTGATTCTCCCTTTCATTTTCTACCCAGTTTACTGCCATATACAATATTTAATGAAGCTCAGCATTCCTTGATAGATAGCTTTTCAATTTCCTTTCAACTTAACAAGCAGCACTTCAAAACCTTCCTTTGAACCTGGAGAGGTGGCTACACCCAAACCTTTTTGCACACCTTAGGAGAGAGTTATAAAACACATGTTCAATGCAGAAGGGTTTCTTCTTAGCTTGTGCTGTGAACAACTCTTCTCTACGTCTATCAACTGTTATATTAATTGTGCTCCCTACTTTTGTCTGAAGAGTTGTTTATTTCAGGCTTATTTTATCTACTTATTAAATTTACACCTGTTATATATGCAATTATGACTATATTCTTGATTCTAGATCCTTAGGTGGGTATTATTATACTTTGTTCAGTTACACTGTGGACATCTGGAAATGTTTGTACACAGCATATCTCTCTCTGAAGATTTATTTTCTTCATCTTTCTCACCTAAAAGAATTGTTATCCCACTAGCAGGAAACTGGGATATAATATGAATATGGCAATATCTTATAGAGATACTTTGAAATGTTCAGAACAACTCCAGAACATTTTATAGAAGAGGTCAATATGGAAGCACATCCAGTGTCTCTTTTAAAGAAGAGAGTGATCCAGTTTTCTGTACCCACCTGCACAACTCAGGTGTGCGAGCACTGGAAACAATTTCTGTTTCTGAAGAGCAGTTTCACAGAGAGACCTAACAGGGGACAGAATCTCAGCTGTAGCTCTCTCTCTAGTGTTCCCTACCAGCTGCCTTCAACAACTCCCACACGTGCTGTATTATAAACCCAAGGGACGTGACAGCCCTCATTTCCTATGGAAGCAACTTAAGGACCTTAAGAGGCTCTTGAATTCCATTCCAGCATCTGATTTCGCAGCTTGGGAGCACTGGGTGTCACAAACCACATGTCCCCTCCTCTCAATTTACCTATTGAATACTAATGGGAGCAGGCTTGAAACTGAAAAATGAAGAGAGGTAGGCATACTGCAGAACTGACCTTAGAACTATCTCCACTTACCTATATATTTTTAGCAACAGATTAGCACAAGATGTATCTATCTCAAACCACTTGAATTATAAGAGGATTTCATTTTAAACTATAAGATAAAAAACAACACTAGTTTTGATCTTGCAAGAGTATACTTCAATCCAATGACGTTTCTTTTAAACTATTTAATGAGTGAAAGGAACTTAGTGATCTTCTGAACCTAGCAAAAATTCATGTGTTTATGAATATGAACATATGAATTCATATGTTCATTCAAGCTACTTGTCATACATAACAAAAAAGATTATTTGAAATAAGGCAGAATCTGAAAAAAGTGTTTGTGTGTGTGTGTGTTATTCACGTGGTTATACAGGTGTCACCTTGCTCAGTATTCCAAGGGTGCTCACTGATGTCCATTTCTAAAAGGCTCATAGACTGAAAATGTTTGATTTCCTATGAAACAGTGTTGTTATGATATACCCATGGTAAGATCACAGTGCACTGTAAATTATCACTCACCAGGTTTCATAACTTCTGTTTCTGCCATAATTGACCATATTGGGGAATATTGTTTCTCATTTCAATCTAAATTTTCTCATCCAATTCCAGTATAATCGTCCTTTCTTTTTTAACAACCCTATTACTTGCTTTCTAGCATGAACTTCATTAACGACAATTGAAGGATATAAAATGCTGTTACAATTTTGTTATTATTTGCTATGATTTCACTGGGCCTGCAGCTTCTCTGCGACTGCCTTCTTACTTACAGTCCATACTTGCTTCAAACTTTTTAGTACAAGATAATGGAAAATTTTCCTGGATAATGCCAAATTTTCCTGATGTAAAGAAAATGTTTTACACTCCTCTGACCAACAAGATTCAAATCTACATATATCTCTGGGACCTGATCACATCCTTCATTCTGGACTGGCACTTTATGACCTCTATTTTCTTTAATGTAACTCTTGGGAACAGCCTACTTTTATGTAACCATGATTAAACTCTCATCCTCTTTTCAGACATTCTTTGGCAACCTATTTATAGTTAGCTAGCTTCTCTTCATGAGTTTTTCTCTTTTCTAACTCTCTTTCCTTAATACTTCCTCCATTCCATTCTCCCTGTTCACCCTTTGTTGATGTCTGTCTAATCATTTATTCTCATTAGAAGGATATTCATCATTTAGTTTTGGAACCTTGTCCGAGGTTCAATATCTCACCTATCAGTCCCTATCACATGAAAATTGAAAGCCTTGTTAAAGGCATTAAGTTTATTATTTTATATAACATATCTTCTATTTATGTGGAAATTAGATTAGAAGTTTCATTCCAGTTTAACTAGAAGCTTTGAAAAGTCTTGCTACCAAAGAATTACAAAGTATATGACGACACTATGACTTTAAGGGCATTAAGGCTGACATCTTGAATGTTTTTGCTCTTGATTTCTAAAGGCTAGAGACCTGAGATGGCCACCACATAATCCTGTTCAAAAAACCCTTTGCTTTCCATGGCAAACAGATTTCTTTATTTTTGCAGCACAATGGGGACCTTCAAACATGCAGAGTTGAACACAAAAACTGGCTAAGGACTTGGAAGTCAAGTGTAGCAGAGGACAGCTCAGACAGTGCACAGATAACTACCCTGGTACAAATGGGTTCAGTGAGCTTTGAAACAGTACATGAGCAAATCATGTCTCCAGTCAGAAGAGTAAATACCTTTGACCTATGAACATGTCAAAGATGGGCTGTCAGGTGGAGCTATATTGCAGAAGGAAAAATAAAACAAAAGTAGGTTTTTAACTGTTGGAGAAAAGAAGTCCACTGCATCAGAGTTTCCACACTGTTGCCAGTTGTTCCACTACACTAATTGTCTGTTAGTGTCCTACTATTATTAAATTAACTCCTTAGAGAGAAGCATGGCACACAGGAGGGTTGAATGCTGTGGGCCTAATTCTGTTATGTTAAGGGTCTGTAATATTACTGGGCCCACAGGGCTCCACACGTCGGAATAAGAGAAGGCCTCATTGGCCTTAAAAGCAAGCTTTTCTTCCAGTTCTGTTCCCAGTACTGTAAAAAGACAGCAAAAAGATATTGCAGTAGATGGTTGTGGATGTGCGTAGATGAAGTATACCCACGAGAGCCATGTTATTTGATTTTCAGGCTTTAAATGCAGTGTCTGTTGTAACACCCATCTACAAGAACAGATTACATATAATGGGAACAACCTCCGCACGTTTCTAGAGAGGATGAATTTCTGTTTGTCTAACAGTCCAATGAGACAAAAAACAGTGAGTAATGGTATGCGTAGAAGCTTGAAAGAGTGTGATAGAGCATGTAGCAGTTACTATAACACAGTGAATTAGGGCTGCCTGGAGCAGTACTTGGTCTTGAAGGGAAGGAAGCTGAAAACACAATATATTGAGAAGAGTGACCTGAAATGGCCTGGGAACTCAAGATCTCAGAAGACAGCAGATGGCATGACAGAGACTGAAAGTTGCTAACCAACAAATGAGGAGGAAATGTTTTCATAAAAATATTTCATGGAAAGTCAGTTCAAGCAGCATCCAGAGATTTCAGAGTCATTATCATTGTTTCTCTAGCATTTCTACATCCATTAAGTAAATCTGAACACCTAAATATTTGGATAATATCACTGGAAAAACTAGTAGCTAGTTAGTAAAGACAGCCTCAGAATCCTTTCTTATCTGGTCCCATTTAACTCCTTGGGAGACAAGAACTCTTAACACCTACAACAATAAAACATCAGTCAGAAATTTAATGTGAAAAAGAAATCTGTTTTGCAGTGAAGCTTCAGGCAGGCTAGCATGATCTTGATTTGAATGAAATCCTGAGAGCAAGTTGCACCTGCACAGGATCTGAGCTGTATGATCTCCATGGACCACACTGGGATGAAGACCAGATAATTCTCTAGATGAGCAGTAATGCCAACCATACAGAATTAAAGGATTTTTATGGGTCCAAACCAGATAGATAACATCCATTTTTACTATATTCCTTCTCAAAATTAAAAAATAGAAGAAGAACCCACACAAAACTCTCCATTTGAAATGGTGGAGCTGTGGTGGAGACAACCTGTGGGTGGACTCAAAGAGGAAAAAGGAATAGGAATATAGGAATGAAGCTGACAGAACAATCCGTAGCCAGAGGATGAGATCTGAAAGGAGGAATCTAACATTCATTTTTACTTTAGCTGCAGAAAAAATAAAGCATTCCTGTATTCCCAGTAGGGTGAGACAATGGCAATTGCACAATGTGTGTATTTAAAAGGGTATTGTGAAATTCAAGGCAAACATCGAAGAGATAGTTTAATAAATCAAAATGGGGCTGTTCCATACAGCTGCACAATAGCAAATATAAAACTTCTAGCTACAAACAAGAAAAAGGATTGTGCAACAACTCAATAATATTAATGGTCCAGTAACCTTAAAAATCAAGGCTTGAAGATAAATGAAGAGTGATATAAAAATCCTGCATAAATTTACTAAAGATAAATCATGACAGATCCCTCTTCAATAAGATAAATGATTTTTAAGACTAAGAGCATATGACCAAAGTTGACTCCAACAAATGTTCATTTCTTCGCTGTATGAGAAATCATCAGCTAAAATGAAGACAGAGAATTAATTACAAGAACTGAAGGTAGGTAAGAAACTGACTGAAAATAAAATAATGAGTTTTTCTGAAAAGAACAGTTGTCAGTGGAGTTCATCAATAAACAGTCACCGTTAATGACCACAACATGGTGACATTTTCTGATGGTACAATAATTGACAACTTGATATTGTTGGATGACTGGAAACTTACATGGGAAGAAATGACGTACTAGGAAATGAATTTATATAGAACAAGGTGCAAGGACCCACAATCAGGACATAAAAAGTATTTCTGCTATAACCTGGAAGTTCATTGGTAGGGAAATAGTAACAAGAAAAGAAAAAAACAAGAGTGTCTTAAACTGTTGGTCAGTTTCAGACTGAGGATTTACCTCCTGGTGCAATGACTCCATGGAAAGCACAGATACGATCCTAGGTTATATCAAATGGTGTCAGTATTCCTGTGGGAATATGGAAAATTACTGCTATTTTACAAGGTGTCACTGAGAATTTATCTAGGTGGACATCTTTCTTTTCAAAAAATATTAATTCCAACTGGAATGATGCTAAGATGATTTGGAGGCTTGAAAAAACAGTACTACTAGAGAACTCTATAAGGATTTGGCCTGTTTAGTTTAGCAAAATGAAAGTGAAGAGTGAATAAGACGGATCTCTACATCAGAAGGATAAACACCAGAGAAAATAATAATGTGGACAAAAGGCAATGAATGCACTGGAATAAATGGATAAAAAGTGGTTATAAATAAATTTAGTTAGGAAATTAGGACAGGTTCTTGCCTACAGAGGCGTGATGGTTAAATACAGAATTCAAAACATATCCTTCAGGTCAATTTCTGGCCAAAGATACAGGGATACAATGACATCTTTGAATTGCTGCTGCCCACTTCATGTAATCTTGGAGAACATATTGCAGTCATGTTATCTAATGGTCACTATGCCCACAAACAGGAATTTTGCCTCCATAAGGACAACAGGTTAAGCCCTTAAGATACAGAAAGGAGGTATTTACATTTGAAACAGAATAAGACTTATAAACATGGGCTTTCAAGATACTTATGTTTTAAAAATTCTGACACTTGCTTCAGGCTCCTCTAATTCTTAGACCCAGTTAGAACTCACCAGCAAGTCCTCTGCTTCCTCGGTATTTCCATCTAAAAGACACTACTGTGCTAGGCCAGGAAAATACTTTCGAACTTTGTGGGATTAAGATTCAATTTCTATTCCATTTACAGAGCACTTTGTGGACCTGTTGGCCAAAAAATACCTTTAGCATCCCTTGGGTGTTAACCAAAACAATTTTTTTAACCTAATGGATAAAGTGTCTGTTATATATTTCAAAAATATTGTGTTCATGTCCTGCTGGGGTTGTATTTTCATTAAAAATTCTTTATGTATTTGTTTCTCTCAGTGTCAAAGGGTTGTCAACATACCTATTTATTATTTATTAAACATTTTCAGCCTTCCTCTGTTTTTATCTTTGGGTTTTTTTAATCAAACCAAACAAAATATGTCCGCACAAGAAAATTCTATTAAACATGAGAACAGACAAAAATATTCCCTCAGTGATTGGATGCCCATATATTAAACACAGTAGTCCCTCTGCACTGATTAATATGACACACACTAAACCAAACAAAAACATACAGCAATTTAAGTCAGAGAAAAATATGCAGAGTGAAGAACAGGGGAAGAAAATAAAGAAAAGGGAAGGAGGCACATGGATTTAACTCCAGCTGTTTGTCTAATTCTCTGACTATGAAATCCATTTAACTGATTCAAAGGGACTAAGACTCCTTAGCAATTGCTGTTCATTCAGTATTCTTCTTTATCACATCCCACAACCACCAAAAACGTAGTAACTGCCTGGTCTATGCCATATAGAGACATCATTCATTAAGATCAACAAGGTGTATTATAATTACACCAGTATGACACCAGAACTTTGGAAGACAGGGCATGAACAAAAACCTGCACGATATTTCTTACCCTACACCTTCAACACCAGTCAGTTGGCTCAGCTTTTATTTCATAAGGCCCCCAAACTGGCCAAGGCATTAAAAGATTATTTCTGTTAAATCTGAATGAGATATGTATGATGGTCAAAGATTGCTCCTTTAATCTCATATGTTGCTCTTTTTCGTTCTAAGTGAGCAAGATGTTTCTTCCCAATTCTCATTACCATTTTTAACTTTATGTGTCTGTGTATACACATGCATGTGTACATGTGTGTGCATAAATAATCCATGTATATATATATAATTTTATAATACATAAAATTATTTAGATATAAATATTTACATAATTTTATAATACTTGCCTGTGTGAACTTTGCTGCGTCAGTGGAAACTAACACTGTGTAGTTGGGAGTCTCTGTATATATAGTATCACTTTCAGTAAGCAGAGGGTTTGGGTATTTCAATGGCATAAATATTTTGGGGCTTTATTCTGATGCAAGTGATATATCTAAATATATTGCCTTATTTCGGTACATGCTAGACTTCTTGGCAGCTCAAGATAGGTGGAATCCAGGCCTCAGTTACTAACTCAGATATTTCTGGAGGTGTATATATACATGTGTGGCAGCCAGTCTCTTCTCAACCTTTCCCTTCAATTGTTAACTTGAAACTTTCTCCACGTGGGATGAAGCTTAAACTGATACTGATACATCAACCTGCCCTTTTTCTGACTGGTCCAATGCATTCTACAGATGAACTAACATTCAAAGTCAAGAACCTCAGTATAAATAATGGGACTCAAGCATATAGGCATTGCATTTGTGATAGAAAGTAGACATTGTATGGCCTTGTTTATTATAAATATGATACTACTACAGCTTTAGAAGCCAAATGCTGTCAGACAAGCAGGTAAGGGTTAAAAGGCAGTTCCCATTTTTAAGGGTAAGGCTGATTTTCTGAAATTGGTGTTGAAGTAGGAATCTCCCTGAGCCCTTACTTAATCTCGGCAGAAATAATAATTTACATCTTTCTTTTCTCAGAGACTCTGAGAGGAAAGACTCTAATTTAACCAATTCTCAGTTAGTGCTTGGCATAACAATGGCATTGATTTAGCTATTTACATTTCTTAGCATTAAAACCCCAGATACTTCAATGTCATTTGCTAAACCTCGAATTTGTATTTAATCTATCCCATAACAAAGAATTTTCTGCAACATTTGCACAAATATTATGTACCCAGTTCTCAATGCATTCTCATAATTTGGAAACAAGTCTTCATGGGCTTTAGAACCAGCGCATCCTGTGCATAAAGCTTTTTGTTTATTTGTTGCATGCGTGATATAACTTATAGAACACAACAGCTGTATTGCCCTGGGTTGTCCTTACTAGCACAGCCGGATCTGGAAAAGTAGTAAGGATTGTCCCTCTTTTATAAGAAAGTTTCTGATATCTAATTATCTATTATTTGCCTTAATGATGGGTTAGTATATAACAATTTAATCTGATTCTTAAAGGGGGCATTGAATCCCTTTCCTTCAAGGTTTAGTAAAAAAAATCCCAAGAAACCCTGTCTTTTTTCAGTGTCCAGCAGCAATGCTACCAATCATTCCTCCAAGCACACTTGCAATTATGTTTATGAGTTGTCTGCCTCTTGCCAAGATTGAATAAATCTGACCTGATTTACGTGTCTAATTAGAGTAATAAGAGGTTTGGGCTTTTTTCAGTTTACAAGCCAAAGGCTTTGGCAAGAACCTTTGTGTCACAATAGATCAAGTAAATTGAGCAGTAATTTGTGCCATTCACAGGTACCTTCCAAACTTCTGTAATGAAGGTCCTTCAACTTTCTTAATTGTTCCAACTCTGTTGTAAATTCTGGTTTTGCTTACCAAAATGTCTTTGTCTGTGGAGGACTGGCATGTGCAACGGCTGTTTCTAGTCAATGGGTTGATTATCCGTATTAGCACTCACTCAACATTGCTATTTTCACCAATATTATCCTTCCTTAATTTAATTTTAACACTTTTTGTTTTAAAAAATGCCAGCTCACAAAATCTGTGTCTATCTACAAAGTAATGCTAAATGTTTTGAATCTGTGGGGACCTCCACGAATAACTCAAAGACCACACAAAGTTTGTGTTCTGTGGTTGCAAAGAGACCAAATTTAAGGCTTCTGGTTTTTGGGAGGAGTTGCAAAATAAAAGTTGAAAGCTACTGTCAAACTGAACTCTCCAACTTAGGCATGGTGACAGGCCAAATCTCCTCATATTTGAGGATAAGAGACAAGTTAGCTACTGAAGCTTGACTCTACTCCAATCCAGTTGATCCTAAGGTCAAGCAGACCAGACGAAAAAGTTTTGAAGGAATTTGCTCCATTCCACACATTTAATAGTGAGATATCTCCATGGCCTTCTGCCTTTAGAACAGTTGTTCACTGGACCAGCTTCTGCATGTAATAGTCTGCATACTAGCTCTTGCAGTATACCAGGAAAGCACCTATGTTTCTTAAAAACATGACTTTATGTGCAGACTGTCACAAGGAAACTGCTTCACATAGATTCCTTTTACTTTCAAAGAGATTATAAATTCCCAGATTTGCAGCTTCACCCAGACTCTCCTATACTGAGTATTAAAAAATACTCCCCCAATTGAGTATTAAAGGTTAAAGGTTAAAGCACAATAAAAGCTAGTTTATGAAAATAAAGTTCATGCAATTAATTACAAATTTTTAAACTGGATTGCAAACTGTAAATACATTTAAAAATGCATACCTACATTTTAACAGCAAAATGGTTTCTCCTTAGGTGCTCAAGAAATAATAATCACCCAAAAACACTTATTTCAAAATCTAAGGGTTCAGAATTCATCAGATTACTCCATCTGCTGGGTGATTCCCTCCAATCCTGGATGATTTTTCTTAGACTGTGTATTCCTGTCCCTTTTTAATGCAAATGAAACATTCAAAGCTCGATAGGTGTCCTTTCAAAGCAACTGAAATATTCAGGGTTGCCTTTGATATTCAAAGCACTTCCTGGAATCATGACTCCCTCTTTTCTCTCTCCATTTCCAGTTTAAGACGACCTTTATATTGCAATTTTAACATATTCTTTCTTCCACAGAAGGCACAAGACAAATGTTTTAACGCTTTCTTGACTTTACTAGCCTTCCTATGTTGCACCTCATAAAAAATATAAATTATACAACAATTTGGCTAGGCTTATGATTTCTGGTGTGTTGCTGTTGTTCTACGGAGACCATTCATGACACATTAGATATATACACGTCCTACTCTGTAACTGAGTACTCAGACTTCGTGGCTGCCTCCCACCCCTCATACATCCTAACCCTCCTACTGAATAGTCTTCCCTGGACCCTAAACTCAACTGTTCTAAACAAGATACTGTAGCAACACTAGTCCTTCATAAATCAGCATCTTCCTTTATCTTGTATTCAGTCATTCTCATCCAGTATTCATTTAGGGCTGCCCTATATAGATCCTTTTCAGGATTTGTCCTCGGGTGCAAAATTTTCTGTACAGCCTTCTCTCCGCCATGCTTTAAATATCCTTTTCTGAGTATCAGCACTGCCACCCATCTGCATTCCTGTTCCTCAGGTTTTGATGTTAGCTCTCAGAGATGTCATTTCATACCCAAATATCTCCTTCAAGGCTCCCATTTAGGGATAATTTTCTTCCTCTGGAATCTGCATCCACTTATCTTCATTGTCTCTTCCCTTCAGTAAGTTGCCTTCAGTTCTTGCCTCTGAAGCACTGTCATCATTCTTTCTAGCCCATGTATTCAAAGAAGGGAGCAATCCTTCCTCCAAAGTCCCCTGCAGCTGGACCATGTTCTGGTTGCTGGGTTTATTGCTGGGAGCTTGTCAATTAAGCCTTTTGCATAAACTAATTCTGATCCCCCTTTATCTTCCATAATAATACGTGTACCAGCAGAAACTGAATGTAGGAGGCCTTCCTCACATCCTCAGCTATGAAACCACTTTCTCAGTCATGACACACAGTCCCAAAACACGGACAGCAAGCCAATCACAGAGACACTGATTGGTTCTCTTCTTACGAACAAAACTCACTCTGCTTGCATTGCAAGTATATTCCAAGCAAGCGAGCTCTTGATCTTTTTTCTACTCTCTTTTCTAGCTTTTGTGCACAATAAACCAGGAGCAGACTGCCAGAAATGTGAACATTGGCCTACATGTTTGGAGATATACTTATGTTGTTTAAGAGAAGTTACCCTTCAGCACAGACTCAGCAAACACATTGTGAACTTCTTTGCATTGGGACCATCTATTATGGCACATCCATATGTCTGTATTTAACTTGATTGCACTTCTGTTTTATTCATGACGTTGAGCTACTGTATGAGTAAATAAAAATATAGCTTTAAAGAATCAATTGCGAAAACAGGAAAGTACAATTTCCAATATTAAATAATCACAATCTATATATGTCCTAGTTTATATGAAGATTTTGAGGGGATGCAGCACTAAGATCAAAGCTTTTGTGGTCTCCAGTATGTTTCCCTGGGATTTCAATCCTTGCAGGGCAGTGCATGTTCTACTGGAAAAGTAAAATGCAATGAGCAAAAATATTTGCAGTCTTGAATCAAGATTAGGCAAGCTAACAACCAGAATTGCCATTCTGGAACTTATCATTGATCAAGAAATACAACAACTGCTAAGTGCAGACACATAAGCAAGCTGCTGAAAGTTATCTGCTTCACTAATAAAATAACATAATAAATTAAATGCACTTGGGCTTGAAACTGTCTTAGTGAATGCCTAGGTTTCTTTGACATTAAATGAATTACATAAACTACTTCAGTGTTTACTCCTAACCCCTCCAGACTTACCAGCCAGCAACGGTGGAATGAGGCACCCTACCAGTTTGGTCTCATCTCAACTAAGCGAGGTATCAGGCATCTCCTAATCTTACTGTGCTGCTTTTGCATGTTAAAAAGGCTCCCGTTTCAGGCCATGCTTGCTATGGATGTCCTAAAGATGGCCCTTGATAAGAGTCACTGTATATTTCTATGGGTTTCATCAGAGAGATCAGGTTCAAAACACCACAAAGACAAGTGATCCAGCACACAGATAAGGCCTAGCCCTTAACTTCACAAATACTTTACCACTTTATGTCATTACAAGGTTGAGACCAACACTCACATATGGAAGACCGTGGTCAATGTTTCTCTACAAAGAGACCTGTGCAACCCAAGCTGTGGATCACATTACTTCAGAGAGGAAAGAAATGCAGAGAACAGATAAGAAACTGAATCAATATCTCTCTCTACCAACCCACCCAGAGCAAATTAAAACTGCCCTCCCATTTTGCAAGCCACAGAGAAGAGTGAGACAGAATCATATATATTGCCTTGAAATGAATCCCCTTAGCACACAGCTAGAGTTGCACAAGAAAATGTAATTTATGTCTGTTAGAACAAGCTTAAGTTAGCACAGCTCAAGGACTTGAGCAGATAAAAGTTCCTGACAGGACCAGTGGGCAAGAGAGTGCCCTTGTTCAGGTAAAAACATTCCTACATTTCCATGCACCAAAGAAGGAATAGAAATTAAGACAGAAAAGACACAGGGCAGATCCAATGACAGCATTTGTATAGGAATTTTGTACATTGCCTTCTACACTCTAATAAGGATAGCAGCTATTCAGTGGTGGTATTTCTTATATTTACTATGACTAGTCTATTACATTTCAGGCACATATCAACAACTTGCTGAATTCTTACTGTAAGATTCAGCACTCTGTGTAGCTCCCCAACAAAACTGTGCAGAAATAATCTGTCTGCAAGAAAAGCATCTACCAGACTGAAGAGAGCATACCAAGTTCACACGGAAATACCTTTAGCATCCCTTTGTAACTCCTCTTATGAGACATAGTGTATGAAATTACATTTAAAACAGGCTAAGATATAAAAGGCACATTAAATATAAAGATAATACCATATGAAATCTTCATAGAAATCAGTATTATAATAATCTCTAATAAAAGGTCCTTGGCAGACCAGTTAAAGAAGATACTGAACTGAGATACTGAAGTGTCTTTACGGTGTCTTTATTTTCATTCTATCTCAGGAAATTTGCATACTTGATTGAAAGCACCACCAATGAGACAAATTAAAATAATTCCTCATCTTTGCCTAGGAAATCAGTGTTTTCTCTATTTAGGTTGGGTGGAGCAAAAAGCTTTCAAAAGCTTACTGGTTGCCATGTTTGGGAAATTTAAAGGACACATGAAACTTTAATGCCTCACACTTGCATGTGCACAGATACACCTGTATTTATGTAGTACCCAGGTTTCTTATACATACATAACTATTTCTGACCCAAACCCACCAACACTTTGAAAGCATGTCCTGAAAGGATGCATTCCAACCTTTTCACATCATCAATATATTTCCTTTACTCAGAAGAAGATCAAGTAGATTACATGTGAGTGAGACATTTTCTACTCCTGGAAAGGTCACTATCTTTGACCTTGTGACGGGATCATCTTGTGAGTACTGGACACTGATACGTCTGTGTGTCACCAGTCCATCTGTCCATTACTACAGGGCAGGATTCAAGTAGTTCAGCCTAATATGAGAGTCTCATCATATCAGTGTGAACTCATCAGTTAATATAGTCAAACAAAGCCAGATTAAGTAATGATAGTAATTGAAAAGAAGATCATTGGAGATCTTATGACAGTAGGTAGCTATGGAGGATTGACCAACAAGCCTACAACTGAGCCCAATTTCACACCTTCATCAGACACAGAAGCAAAGGCATCTCACATCCACCTGGAAGCAGGGTAGCACTGAATTTGGGTGAAAAGGAGACTCGGCACTGCATAGAAGAGACGTAGAAGACTGTAAGTTCAGGTTATTCTAGTTTGTACAAAGTGGAGTGGCCCAGTGGCAGCTCTGTCTTGTCTGAATTGGTTTGCCTGCTTGGGCAGCATAAGAATAAAGAGGGAAACAAAAGAAGCAGTCACTGTGGCCTCAGGATGTCATAAAGGGTTCTCTTCATACCAATTGCATTTACTCTCCTGGCAAAAGAACATACACTTGTTCTTCACTAGAAAAAAACATATTTCTGCAATTAAATAATATGTGAGTGCATCAAATAAGATTCCTCAAGTATCACTGCTCAGATGTCCTCTGTCTAATTCTTGCTGTCATTCATGCTTACTGTATGGTCTCCAAATGCTGTCTTATCACTAGTACATCAATCTTGCCAATTGCAAAATAATGTAAATAAACTTCTGAAAGTGATTTACCATGTTCTGCAAAAAACTCTTCTTCAGGTACTGAAGTTCACTGCAGAAATAAAAGCTCTTCAGAACTGCTGCATGATAAAGCACTACAATACTTGCATAATTTTCCAATTTCCTTTTAGGTAGAAGCTTTTAACTACACCTTCCCCTAGTGCAGTCCTTTAATTTAAAATTGATTTCCTCATCAAAAAATGTGGCCTAATTGCATAAAAGGCTCCTTAGTGCAATGAACAATTAGTAGTATTCAGCATGTTTCAGTCTCAAAACAGCAGATGTCAACAGTCTTGCAGATTTTAGATATACAATTCAATGACACCATCTGAAAACTAAAAAGAGCTTGGTTTATATTAGTCTAACAACTAACAAGAGCTTGGATTATATTTTGAGCAATATGCATTTGAAAAGAACATATCGCTTCCCACTTAGAAGTTGCTTGCTCTTTTTATTTTCTTCTTTACCATCATCTCCTGTGGTGTAAGAAGCAAAAAGTTTTCAATACGAAGAAAGGTGAAGCCTGCTTTAGGCTCTCAACATGAAGGGTATAAGGGTATAAGAAGGAACGTAAGAAATTGGAAAGAAGTGCTTAGTAATGGTTTAAAGCAGCATTAAATGTTTATAAAATTGGAAGGTTTTGAAAAAAATGTAGATGCTTGTGTTGACAAGGAGGGATCCAGCCAAGATAAGCTCTGCTTAAAAGTACCTTCTTATCATTAAATGTCTGTAACTGGCAGCTCTAAATTGTTCTCTCTTTATCCCCCCTACATGCTGTTTTCTTGGTTACAACATTATTGGCTGCTAATTTTATTTTCATCCTGTGATAATGTATAAAAAGTTACTGTGAAACTAACGCAAACATACTGTGAGTTTAATGTGCCTCTCTTGCTGTTATTAGATGGGGCTGCAGGGCAGGCCTGCGTGGCTTTACTGCACGGCTATGTTTTATTAGGTAACAAACACAGCTAAAGCTGATAAAAGCTCTAGATAAATATCTAATTGAAGATATTTTTCTGTCTGCAGGGGAAAGTAGAAGACATTCACTACATACCTAGAGGGGGAAATTAACAGCATGAACTAAGGAGGATGACCTGAAAAAGATGTGTTTTGTACACAACAGGACAAGCTAAGTCATCATTTCTTCGCATAACAGGAGTACAGACAGAAACAAAATTTATTATCCAAAGACTTAATTCAAATCAACCATTACCCAGAGATTCTCTATGTCTCAGTTTGAAGCTTTAAGAGACGCTGATAGCATTACCACCCCCTGACTGGGGTCCAGCTATTTCATAAAAGCTCTATTTAGTTTGCAGATTCTCTGTCCTTTCAAGTTGCCAGTCCCAGGCACAATTTACTGCATAGTCGAGCTCCTTATCACAGCTAGATCTGGGCGTGCATCTAGTCAACCCTCAGCACTGCAGCTTTCACAGAGGGGAAAACCAGGCGTGCTGGCCAAATGGACTTTATCAGCTAAGCATAGCAGCAGCCAGTGCTGATTCTTGGCATTACTGATGCTGATACTGTGTATGTGGCAGTAGGGAAAATTTTGTCCTCAGCACAAGTTTTATGTGTTCTAAGGAAAGCCATATCTGAAATGATAACCAAACTCTCAGTGTGAAGTGCAGTATTATTCTAATGTTAACGGGACTTTCTGTATTCCATAACATTTCCAAAGTCAGGACACCCACATAGGATTTAAAGAACCATGCTTTAGATTAGTAATTTTGGCATGTTTGGAACTAAAAGGGGTGTGCCTCAAGAGTAAGATTAAGGGCAATATGTAGTTGGGTACCCAGTTCCCAAAGAAATTTACTAAAATTTGAGCACCAGTGCCTTTTTGACATTTCAACTTATATATATAAATTGTATTTGAAGTAACACTAAAAATATCACAGATTGTTTTCCTGTTCCTGAAACAATCTATATTAATTTTCCTGGTTTAATTTATTTTTTTTCAATACAAGAGAGTCCTTCCCTCTCCATTCAAATGTGAAAAGTGTACCTGTTTCCATCCACATAAATATCTTTCCAATAGACTGGACTTCTTTATCCACTATATATACCAAGGGAAGAATTTCAGATCACCAGTGACCTCATCCAAAAAACTTTAAATGAAGGAATTATTTCAAGTTTACATGGAATAATAGCAATGCAACCAAATGTTTATTCATTTTTTTTAGTTGAAGGACTGCTTAATATTTCTGGAAAGAAATCCCTAGATACTACATCCCACTGTTCTTTGGCAGCTGTGAAAGAAGATGGGGGTTTATTGTTTACAAATAATCATTTTACTCTTACAAGTATAAAGGATATTTTTTAGAAATACTGCTTATCATCTGCAGCCTACCTTCCAACAGGCAGCAGGTCCCTGAACCACTAATTGTAACACACAAAAGGAAAGACTTTTAAAAAGACTTCTTGAAGTTAAGATAAATTTCAGAATATGATATTTTGTGTATTATCCAAAACACAGTATTTTGTCCTTTTTTTGTGAGTTCCCAGCACCCACCTATATTTTCCAATGCTTACCAAAGCCTTCTACATATGCTTTAAGTAGATTACATTTTTAGAAGGCAGTAAAGGCACCAGAAGTCAAACTAGGTCCCACTGTCTTAATCAGGTAGGACAGGAAGACTGTACCCAGTCAGTAAACAAACATAAAGGGACTTACTCTCCTCTAGGCATGACCCCCATTTGCTGCAAGGATGCTGTCGGGAACATGGTGGCATTTCCTTAAATCCACAGAGGAATCTGAGCTCATTTCAGTACTGAGTTTCCTCATGATGGGGAGAACCAACCACTTTGTTTCTTTCCAGCCTCAACTCGACAAACTCCTAGCACATCCTTCATCCACCCCAAGAGCTTTATACATCCAACAGTGATGACAGCAGTACATGGGAAAGAGTGAAATTAATGCCATTGAGAGGAGCATAGATTTCCTTAGAGCCACATCTGGTTAGAGAACTCTGCAGTTGCAGGAGATCCACAATAAAAATTCCCATCTCAGGGAGCCAAAATAACAGTGCTGCAATTTTTGCCCTGCCACACAGCACAGAGAGAGCACCGCATTGATACAAGCAGAGGTAATGAAAGAGGCTACAGCCCTCTCACAGGTAAGTCCACCTCCAGGCATTTCCAGCACCCATTCCAGTGGGGAAGCGGCTCTACTGACTACAAACCAGCTAGGAGTTTCTCCCATAGCCATCTCAACACTCCCCGGTAACTAGCTGAAGCTTTTATCTGGCAACTGTAAGCTGATTAACACAAAAAAAAAAAAGAGTTAAAAGTATATTGCTCAAAAGGTGCACCACTCAACACGAATTTAACAAAAATAACAATTCCCACGTGTTGGCCTCTGCAAATATTAAACTATATGTTTCTGATTTCTTCAACTCCATGACTGTGATTGGTGACAGCCAACATGGCTTCACTAAGGGCAAATTGTGTCAGACAAATTTGGTGGCCTTCTACAACGGTGTTCCAGCATTGCTGGATAAGGGGAGAGCAACTCATGTTATCTACCTGGACTTGTGGAAAGCATTCAACACTGTCCCAGACAACATCATTGTCTCTAAATTGGAGAGACATGGATTTGATGGATGGGCCACTCGGTGGATAAGGAACTGGCTGGACGGTCACACTCAAAGAGCTGCAGTCAATGGCTCAATGGTGACCAGTGATGAGTCGCATTCCTCAGGGGTCAGTACTGGGACCGGTGTTGTTTAACATCTTTGTCAGATATATGGACAGTGGGATCGAGTGTACCCTCAGCAAGTTTGCTGACGACACCAAGGTGTGTGGCATGGTCCACATGCTGGAAGGGAGGGATGCCATCCAGAGGGATGTGGACAGGCTGGAGAGGTAGGCCTGCGTGAAGCTCATGAAGTTCAACAAGGCAAAGTGCAAGGTCCTGTACCTGAGTCAGGGCAATCCCATGCACGAATACAGGCTGGGCAGAGAATGGATTGAGAGCAGCCCTGAGGAGAAGGACTTGGGGGTGTTAGTTGATGAGAAACTCAACGTGAGCTGGCAATGTGCACCCACAGCCCAGAAGGTCAACTGCATCCTGGGCTGCATCAAAAGAAGCATGGCCAGCAGGTCAAGGGAGGTGATTCTGCCCCTCTACTCTGCTCTTGTAGTACTGCATCCAGCTCTGGGGCCCTCAGCCTAGGAAAGACATGGACCTATTGGAGCAGGTCCAGAGGAAGGCCATGAAGATGATCAGAGGGCAGGAGAACCTCTCCTGTGAAGACAGGCTGAGAGAGTTGGTGTTGTTCAGCCTGGAGAAGGCTCTGGGAAGACCTTATAGCAGCCTTCCAGTACTTAGAGGGCACTCACAAGAAAGATGGGGAAGGACACTATCAGGGATTATAGCAATAGGATGAGGGGTAACAATTTTAAACTGAAAGAAGTTAGATTTAGATTAGATATTAGGAAGAAATTCTTTACTCTGAGGGTGGTGAGATACTGGAACATGTTGCCTAGAGAAGTTGTGGATGCCCCATCCCTGGAAGCGTTGAAGGCCAGGTTGGATGGGGCTTTGAGCAACCTGGTCTAGTGGGAGGTGTCCCTGCCCATGGCAGGGGGGTTGGAACTTGATGGTCTTTAAGCTCCCTTCCAATTCTAACCATTACAATTCTATGATTCTATGATTTTCATTTCATCTGCTCAGGGTTTATCAATAGTTTGCAAAGAATTTAATTAGAACAAGTTAATGAAGTGTTTGCAATTGCTATCAAAAATGTGCAGACATTCCAAACAGCTAATCTAAGAAATCTATAGCTGTGAGTCCTTGGAATACCAAGAAACCCAAACCACAGAAGCTCTACAGCATCTTCATTTAATAAAATTAGGAATTTTATACATTCAGAAAGAGATGTGGTTCAAGTAAACACATTTAGTGTATCTCTTGTCAGTGACTTCCCCTGGTTGACTCAAACTGTAGTGAGAAAGAAAGAATTCTTAAATAAATGTACTGAAAGCTGGGAAAACAGGAAAAGCATTCTCCATTTCCCAGTGTGAAATTAAAGGATTGCACTCAGTAGAGTAAGGATTGATTTTCCCATCCTCAATGTCAATTTAATTTGTTTCTAATTTTAATGAGATTAACCTACACAAATCACCCATTGGCCAGTCAAGGCTTCTAAGAATACAGCATCTTACAAGACTGCAGCATTTGTAGGTTTAACTTCCAACTTACTGCAGGCTTACAAAATAGTGGTTAATATAAACTATGTTAAATATCTTCTGAGGATTTTGCATTTTTGTTTTTGAATTGGGACCTGATGAACATTATGTGATGACAAGGAAATATGGGCTGCATGGCATGAAAGTTTCCTTGCAAAGAAATCTATCACACAGTGGAGCAACTTTCCAGAGGACAGGCTGTCGGTTTTTTAAGCTGACTGGATCACACGGTAGGATACTGGCTAACAGTGTTATTTAATCTCTTTTCTAATGGAGGACCATATACAGCTTTAAAAATCCAAACAAATGAACTTAAATCCTGTCTTCTACAGGCTTCTTACAATATTTTGTCATTTCCAACCAAATAAAAATCAGGCTAAATCTTTAATATTCCATTTTTTACTCCTATTGCCCACTATTTTACTCGCTTACTTCCTTGTTTATATTCCAAGGACATTGTAGCTGGTTTTTCACTAATTTTTTCCCATACAAGCTTTTGATGTCTTACAGATCATCAGTGATCCATGGATTACAAGTTGTGAAAAGCAGCCACACAGATAAATGAAGCTAACTTTCAGGACATATATAGCCCTTAGTTTCCATAATATATTTTACTAACGTTCAGGAGAAAATGCATTGAACAATACACAGACCCATCAAAAGACAGTTACAGGAATTTGACCTTACCAATAGGCTAAACCCAGAAACTAAATCTGAGTGCTTCAGCAGTGGCGTTTAAAAATATATGTCTGTGCACTTCAAATTTTATGCTTCTGTGCAAGTGAGGAACAATTTAAGAATGGAAAAGGAAACTAAGCCCTAAGGTATAGCTGCTTGAGGAAGAAGCTATCTTTTTAATTAATATTTTCTATAGAGCACAATTAGAGTATGTAGCTACAGTCATAACTAACAAGGATAATGAAGGAAAGTACATTTTGAAATCAAAATCAGTTGCTGGGGAAAAAGAACGCAATGTCGTATGTGTTACTTAACTGGATAAACATTTGGCAGGCACAGCGGAGGAAAGGCCATAGACGATGTACCCACACACAATAGTGAACCAAACATCCTTACAGACTAGAGACAACAGAGCACAGCAGACAAAGATTTCACCATGGTCCGAAGAGCTCAAATGTTGGCTTACCCCTTTGCTTCACCAGTGACTCTCAAACACAGCTAGAATTGGAACAGCAAGAGAAAGGCTGTTTAGACACGTAGAGTGTGGACTGGGAATGATGGATGAGCAGTGCCTTGGGTGTTCCCATCTCGATAGGAAGAGCCATCCGAACCCTCTGTGATCTATTCTCTGAGCAGCAGGAGACTAGATCAAGGCAAAGCCATTCTTTTCCTGTCTTAGGCACAGCTCGTACAAGAGTCAATAGCAGGCTTTTATTGAGCGATAAGTTTCTTCAGTAAGTCAAACTCCTCTTGGAGTTTTTAGATTAACATGCAGCCTAACTGGTAACTTTTTTAACAATGATGCTCTTAAAGCTCAGGTGAATTAGATTTTTCTTTTAAACTGTTTACTCTTTTAATGTCGGATGGTGTATTTTACGTGTCTTCACTGCCACCTTTTGGTCAAACTTTTTTCTTATTGCTTTCCTTTGATTTTTTTTTTTATTTTATTTATTTTTAAAGCAATACACAAAGCAATGTGACAAAACAAGCAAACAAAACCGAAAAAAAACCCCTGAAAGTATATCCAGAGCAAGAGGATGTGCAAGATGATACAAACACAACTTTTCAGTATCAACATTTTCAAAGCCTAAAACAAGAAGAAAAAAAAAAAGAACAAGAAAAAGGTCAGACCAGAAAAAAAGCCAAACCTATTTTATCCCAAATTCAGTTACAGCAAGGTTCACTACTGTTGGTTCACAGCCCTCCTGAAGTAGTGTGATTGAATATGAATTTATAAAGCTGTGTGTGGATATGCTGACTTCAGAGCTAGAGTTTACTTGTTTTCTCTCCATAGATCAATGCCCCCCACTAAATACTTGTTTTCTTCTGATAGTTAGCTGCTCTTTCAGCGTTTTAAGAATTCACATTTTTGGTATGTTAAAGCACAGCAGAGTCCTATTTCACGGTGAAGGCTGCTTACTGTCACTGAAAGGCACACATAATGCATTAATAAATTATTATTACCACTGCATTAATGTAAAGTTATACGGCCAAAGCATTTAAAATGCAACTGGAGAAGACTCCACTGTATACACACATATAGTAAAGTGTTTATTCATGACCGAAGTATTTACTATCCCAAAGAAAATGAGCAAATTACGTCTGTTGCACAAGTAACGTTACAGTCTTCAGCACTGAGGAGCCCCAAGAAGGCATGGAGCTGGCAGTCAGCTCTCTCCTCTTGCTTCCTGTAGTCTCAGCAGAGGGAGACAGGGAAAGGCCAAGAGGAGGAATGGCTATCACCATCCACCCTGTTATTTCCACCCAATGAATGGTTCTTAAGAGAGCAGCTCTGACTGGCATTAGTTAGCATAATTTTCAGGCTGTTCTAACACAGCCTGCATAGTGGCTAATCCCTAACAGTCTTTTCTCACAGCCACCACCCAAGTCATCCGCTATCCTCAGGAGACATAACACAAAATCTTCTTCCAAGTGAAGCTATTCTGCATTCTAATAAATCAGGTACGTGCAAGGGAGCTGAACATTATTTTAATTTGTACCTCCACAAACGACAGTCATTTACAAGTATCTATCACATTCTGAGACCAGCTGGGATCAGGACCTAGAATGTGCCTGCTCATTTATTAAGGGATTAACTCTTCATTCATTAAACAAAATGTTACACAGACAGGAAGCAGCATCCCTACTTTCTGGCTGCCACAAAGTGTTCGAATGAATTGAAATCAGTAAGAACACAGAACACCCTGGGCAGGGGTACTCCTTCTCTGTGAGACTGGGTAAGATGAAGGAACATGTGGAAGAGAAGGATGTCAACATGTAGAAAGAGTATATACGAGTAACAGCCATTTGTACTTTGGTGCTACACATTTAATAAAGTCTCAGGCTCACAGTTTAGCACATCCCAAGCCTAGTAAGTACAGCAACTGCTACTACCCTTGCTCTGATCTACTATTTAACCTTAGTGATCTCAAAATATTTTCATGGGTATCAGGATGAACATCCTTCTGTTAAAGGGGGGGAAACAGAGACACAGAGCAGTGATGAAACTTTTCCAATGTCACTCAACAAGCTGTCAAAAGCATCCAAGAAGGAAGTCATCAGAGTCCTACTCCAGGATGCTTTCCTTCAGTCCACCTTGCCTCTCCCACCAACCACGCGGTGGCTCCTCAGAGAACGCTCCCTCGGGACACTGCCCACTGCAGGCAGTGTGCTGGATTAGGGGACAGACATGCTGTTGAGAAGACTGATATTCTGAAGTAGTTGGGAAGCATTGTTGTGTTAGGGCTTATACCGCTGTATATCTTGTCTGGATAAACAAAGTGAGCATCACGGAAGATATAATTCTGAAATCTCTCTCCGGCATTAATAATCACTTTAATACTCTGGGCTTTGTCAAAAGTTCTGATGAGCAGAATATACTGACTCATACACTGGCAGCTTTCTTTTCAGCCCCTGTGATAACTTGGTGGACTTTTGTTTATAGTGGGTTTATGAAGTAAACACCTATTGTAGAAACAATCAATGAATAAAAAATAAAAGAAAATAACCTCAGTGAAAATATTAGTTTGCTGTACTGCTTATTTCACCTTGCTGCCTCCTTTGTGGTAAGTCTAGGCCTCCATTATGTAGTATTTAATTACGGTGATTTCATTGCTTAATTCTAAGTGTTTATTACTTCAGGAAGGCATTTCAAATAAGTGTCTGATACTGTTCCGTGTCACCCTGTTAGTTTATAAGGAAACAGATGTTTTCACTGTGTTTTCATTCTTGTTGGACATGACTTAACCCGTTTCTGTAATTAAAACAGATTTACTCCTGCTATAAAAACCATAATTGATACAACATTTTAACTCCCATTTGTTGCTAGGAGTGGTAGTTGTATTAATGCTCAGACTTAGAGTCTTGTTACAATTTGACAGCAGCTTAACAAGTTATTGAACATCAACCGAGCTCTGGTAACTTTACACGTGCCTGTTAGTGCACAGCAGATGTGAAACGTTGCAGCCTAACATAAACCACAAACTACACAGGGACCCAAAAAAACCCCAGCTTTATATCTCAGGTGCCTCTGTGGAGTGTCAGCAAGGCACTGTGCATGTTCGCCGTGGAAATCACAGCTACATTCTTCTCTAGTGTTCAGCTTCAGAGGAGAGCAAGCATCAAATCTGACACCGACTTTCACTTTGGAGCTTTTCATGTAAGAGCTTCTTACAAAGGACCAGATACAAAGTCTGTTGAAGTCAGTGGAAAAATATCTGCCCTTGACCTCAATGATCTTTTGATCAGGCTTTCACTCCTACAAAACCCATGTGCTATTTCAGTGTGAAATGGATTGGTGAAATAGTGACACAGTCCCTCCGTTCCATCAGAAGAAGGCCCTCTCAAGAAAAGGAGCATGTTCCATCGCAGCCAGCCTCTGGGAAGTGGGGACCACTGACTCTTTAAATCACTTTAACTGAAAGCTTGGCTGTTGCAAGCTGAAGAGTCTTAGGGTTGTATCAGGATGTGGGCAAGTTCTGGCATTGCAGCTAAGTTAGTACTGGGGGGGAAGAAAAAACAATTTGCCAGAGAACCCAAACTAGGTAGACACAAAACTGGGTATTAGCTAGTTTTTTCTTACCCTAAGCTTTTTTTTTGTCATCCAGATCTTATTAGAGTTGGACTTTGTGCATTTTTTTTAAAATGAAGTCACCCACATCCAAGTTTCAGTTTCTCCCAGATAAAACAAAACATATGAATTAGGACAATGGAAACGACTTCTTCAGTTAATTTTTTGTCTTAACAAAAAACAAAACAATCTTCTACTGGAGTACTGAAGTTTTACTCTTCAGGCCACAGAAGGTGGCCAAGAAGGAGGGTCGGGGACAGGGGGAACAGTGAAGAGTAGAAGCTGTTTTCCAGAAATAGAGCAATTCACAGTTTCCAAAGTATGTTCTTCTGAAGAGGGAAGGCTGTCACAGGGAAACAGCTGGCCACATGTGGAAAAGGCAACAGATGGGATGAGGAGAGAAAATATACAGGAAGCAGTTGTTCTTTTCACCGAGTCAAAATATAACTTTATGTGTTTCACATAGTTAGATAGATAGATTCTGGGGAGAAGGAGAAGTGCAGGTGTGTGGCTGCATATGTAAGCACACATACAAGCACATATACAGTTTCAACACCGTTGTGGCAGTAACATCCACTAAAATGTTCAGGATTTGTGAATGAAAATAAAGGTGGCCAGCATGACATTAAGGTGAGATGCTGTTTCATGGGAGAGTTTTGCCACTTGCCCGTGCCATCAAATCCGAAAAGCCTTTCTAGCAGAAAACAGGGCTTGGTAACTTATGGATTAGCATTCCTCTTGTGGATTACACTATAAACTGCTGCTATTCAAGGCTAAAAGTAAAACCAAGAGTATTTTTATAAAAAATTTAAATGACCACAGCAAGCTCTTTCAGTATGGAATATTCCAGTATCTTACATGTGAATTAAATTGTCCCATAATTTACTGAAGAATTTCCACAGAGGATACTCTATGAGGCTAACCCATGTTCTATTGTGATGCTAAATAAGGAACAGTTCCAGCAAAACTGACATAACACAACACTAGTGTCAAGCGGATGTGATGCTAAATCAAGTCCACAATAGTAGAATTAGGCATCCCTACCAACTGTTTTCAAATTACTGATTTAATTTTAAATACAAGACAACTTCTTTCTCTGCTCCAATGCAGTTCCATTTATTCTAAATCACATGCACTACTCTACAGCAAACAGCTTCAGAGTTTCATTTAATGTTTCTGACTCTACAATATAACTACATTTTAGAGCAGGAAGAATGACTTGTATGAGGAAACAGTATTTCTTTTCCTCTTATATAACTTCTATCCTTTTTCTTCAATATAATTGTGTATATATATATTTAGTACTGCTACAATATTCGAACCATTTATGAAAATCCTTGCAACACCTGAATCTTCTGTGTAAACCGGTATTTGAAATTAGTGTATTACCAAGAGAATTTATTTCATCACCACTTTACTTTGCTCTACTGATCTGTTAAATGTGTTGCACCTCTCTTCCTTTCAAAGGCATTATAAAAAAGACTGATCTGTCACTTTTTCTAGAATTATGAATAGCTATGTATGTTTTATACAAATTAACTGTGCAAAAAAGGGGAAGGTCTGGAGAGAGGAAAATTTTCCCTCAGTTGAGGAGGACCGGGTTAGAGACCTTGGCCAAGCTGGACATCCGTAAGTCCATGGGCCCTGATGGGATGCACCCGTGAGTGCTGAGAGAGCTGGCAGATGTTATTGCTAGACCACTCTCCATCATCTTTGCAAGGTCATGGGGAAGAGGACAGGTGCCTGAGGACTGGAGGAAGGCCGACATCACTCCAATCGTCAAAAAAGGCAAGAAGGAGGAACCAGGGAACTACAGGCCAGTTAGTCTCACCTCTGTCCCTGGGAAGGTAAGGGAGCGACTCATTCTGGATGTCATCTCCAAACACATTGAAGAACAGGAAGTTATTGGAAGTGGTCAATATGGATTTACCATGGGTAAATCATGCTTGACCAATCTGATAGCCTTCTATGATNGGCTTCATTGCAAAAAAGAGGGGAAAATAGTCTGAACAGGGTCTTTTTAGCATTGTATAGCTTTAGAGGTTAAGTTATTTCCAGAATAATATTATTCTCTGAGCCAGTGAGACAGAAGCTGTGGTGAGCCTAGAACTGTAGCATTCACAGCAGGAGGTGTTAAGGACAGGGAGATCCTCTCCTGGAGCAGAAAAACAATTCTGAGCTTAGCTAAATTCAACCAACCAACTCCATTGCTTAGGAAGATGTACTTGCCTCCATCAGAAGGAAGCAATCTGCTGTTGGCACTCACAGTTTACCAACTTAGCAAGGTATGCTGAGGACAGATGATTAGGCAGATTTTAGGCACCGGTATAGGTTAGGGGTGGACCTGCTGGAAAGCAGTTCTGAGGAAAAGCATATGGGGGTCCTGGTAGATAGTAAATTATCCATGAGCCAGCAACATGCCCTTGTTGCGAGGAAGGCCAATGGAATCCTGGGCTGCACAGGGAAGAGTGTGGCCAGCAGGTCAAGGGAGGTCATTCTCCCCCTCTACTCTGCACTGGTGAGGCCACANTGAGGCCACAACTGGAATACTGTGTCCAGTTCTGGGCTCCTCAGTTCAAGAGAGACAGGGAACTACTGGAGAGAGTCCAGCGTAGGGCAACAAAGATGACTGAGGGATTGGAGCATCTCCCTTATGAGGAAAGGCTGAGAGAGCTGGGACTCTCTAGCCTGGAGAAGAGAACGCTGAGGGGAGACTTTATTATTGCTTATAAGTGCCTAAAGGGTGGGTTGAAGGAGGATTGATCCAGACTCTTTTCAGTGGTTCCTAGCGACAGGACGAGGGGCAACAGGAACAAGTTGGAACACAGGAAGTTTCATTCAAACAGAAGAAAAAACTTCTTTACGGTGAGGGTGACAGAGCAGTGGAACAGGCTGCCCAGGGAGGTCATGGAGTCCCCTTCTCTGGAGATTTTCAAGACCCACCTGGATGCAGTCCTGAGTAATGTGCTCTAGGCAATCCTGCTTTAGCAGGGGAGTTGGATTAGATGATCTCTAGAGGGCCCTTCCAACTCTGAGAATTCTGTGATTCCATGAAAAACATACAAATGCAGCATTTGGGTTTTTTTTTCTTCAGCACCAAAGCAGTAATAGTAAGGCAGAGCTCAGTATGAATAAAACTAAAATTGGAAATTTATTTTTATGACTTTGCCAGCACCTTTACTGAAATGTAATCAATCCTTTCAACTATTTTTATACCAATGACTTTTAGATAACATAGAAACATATATTTTGAGTCATTTTTAAACAAGATAGTCAAGATAAGTGAAGAAAATAAAGATTTCCAATTTCTGTCAACATAAAATAGTCCTGGTGAGTCAAAAAAGTTAAGTAACGCTCTAGACTATAAAACACAAAGAGTACTAAATTACAGCTTTTGAAAGTACTTTGTTCTAACTTTCCCTTCCGAGTTGTGTTTTTGGAGTGTATATCAGGACAGGTTGTCAGGATTTCTGTTTTGCTGAAAGCTCTAAATTTACAAGAGGTGGCAGCCAGTAGAACTGGGAACCATTTAGTCATGAATCAATCAAAAGGAGTCTTCTTATGGAAAAAGATAAGAGTTTTATGGTTTACCAAGCCAGTTTATTAAAGAATATTCATTAAATACTTCTATAGCAGTCATTTAGCGAAGTTCCTCAAAGATGCTAAGGCATCCGTAAGCATATCAGCCTACTGAGGTTTCTTAGGTGTGCAAAGCACCACAACATCTAAAAGTTAGACAGGTGCTCTGCAGAACAGAATTCACAAAGCTCCAGACAGTTGTATTAGTCATTAAGAAGTGCTTGTAAACACAAGGGATCTCTTAAGTGAGAGTAAAGGATGAATAACAACACTCAGCGCCTTGTAGATCACCTCATAACATTCAGGAGCATAGATCCTGTCTTTGAAGTCTCTATTTTTTTCATGAACTGTTGCCTAAGGAAGTCAGGGCAACATTGTCAACTGATGCAGTTTAGGAAGGGGAAAAAAGCCCAAAACCCACGTTGTAGTTTATGTCAAATCCAGGACTGTTACAGATCCATATTAACAATCAGGGAACTAGAATAACAAATCATTTTAAGAAAAACTTGTTTCCTTAGCTTTGCTGCTCTTTATGAATGCTCAGAATGAGTTTCTCTACACTACTTCATGTTCTGATATTGGTTTTGAAAATAGACAGGAGACGAGACATATGCAATTTTTCTACTGTCTAAGTAGTTTAAAGATCTTCTGGCTTGGCTCTCATCTCTTTGTGAAGACATTGCCAAGCTTTCCTTTCATAGCCTGCAATGATTAAATCCATGTCAATGTCTGTCTTTGCTTTCACTGCACTCCCCCTGCTTCCGTTTTCACTGAGATGTCAAGTAGAATTGGCAGAGGCAGAGTTCTCAGAGGGCCATAAATTGTAAGTCACCTTAGGTCAACAGCTCTAGTAAAGCAAGTGTGCCAAAGAAAGGAGCAAAATAGCACAAAACCAGACTTCTACTCTAGACTTCAAGTAAAGGCAGTAACCAAACAAAAAAATTACTTGAAAGGAGATATCTGAGTGCACTTCCTGTCATGTGGGTTTAAAGTTCTTATCAAACTCTTGCGCCCACTATTCAAGCTCCATGTCAAGCTAGTGCACTCTCAAGTCCAGTTCCTGAAACCATCCGTGGTCATTAGAGTCACATATTGCTGGGGAGTTTGATTTCAGTCTTTTCACAATCAATGCACCTTCTCAATCACAGCCAATCAGGATTATTTTTCTTATGTTTAAATGGAATTTCCTGTATTTCAGTTTGTGCCCATTGCCTCTTGTCCTGTCACTGAGAAAAGTCTGGCTCTTGTTTACTTCCTCCCATCAGGTATTTTTACACATAGGTAAGGTGTCCCCATACCTTCACTTCTCCAAGCTGAGCAGTCAATCTTCTCTTACTTCAGATGCTCCAGTCCTCTAACCATCTTTGTCACCCTTCACTAGACTCATTCAAGTATGTCCATGTCTCACTCATACTGGGGAGCCCAGAACTGTACACAGCACTCTATATGTGGAGTGCCAAGTAGAGAAGAAGGGTAACCTCCCTTCCCACTGGCAATGCTTTACATATTATAGCCCAGGAGATTGTTTGCCTTTTTTGTTGCAAGGGTGCTCGTGTTCATTTGGTGTCCTCCAGGACCTCCAAGGCCTTTTCTGCCAAGCTTCTTTCCAGCTGGTTGGCCATCAGCCTGTACTGGTGTATGGCTTTATTTCTTCCCAGGTGCAGGACTTTGTTGAACTTCATGAGGTTCCTGCTGGCCCATCTCGCCAGCCAGCTGAAGTGACTCTGAATGGTAGCGTATCTACTGTATCAACCACTCACCCCAGGTTTTGTGTCTCCTGCAAAGCTAATTTCTGACTGGATGGTGGCTAGATGGGAGCTTACAGTTTTTCTCTGGAGCCTGCAGCATGCTAGAGCCTGCTGTTCTTGCTCTGCCTGAGCTCCCTGTCTCTGTTCCAGTCCTGCCTCCTTTCCGGCTCCAGTTCTTCCTTGAGTCCCTGCTCTGCTTCTAGAGCAGACGAGCATCCCAGGCAACAGCAAAAAGTCTGAACAAAGATCTCAGCTTTTGGATTATTTCTGCTAATTAACTTCAGCTATCTACTGTTTTTTGTAGTGTGTAGTTAGTCACGTAGTATAAGCAGTGCTTCTGGGTGACAGGAACATTTTAATTTTGACCAGGGATAGTATTTTTCAACAGTCAGAATCTTAAGCTAGAATTCCAGCATGTAGTTTTGGGCAAAAGATATTTTTGTTTGTAAGTAATAAAACTGTCTGGATTTAAAAAAAATCTTGCTCTAAGAACTTATAACTGGTATAAAATATGAATATTAGCACTGAAATAGTTTAAAAATAATTTGAAATCTGGCAAAATATCCAACTTAACAAGCTCTAATTAGCACAATTATTTCCATATTGAAGACATACGTGTAATTGTGTTGTCAGTCTTTGCATGTGAGCAGCAATTCCCTCGCCAGTCAACCATAATAAATGTAGTAATTCCACGTAAAAAAATTTGCCCGAAATCTGGTGGCAGACAACTTTGAAGCATTTATTGCTTTGTTTAAATTAATTATGGTATTATTTAAATTTTTAATAATGATTAAAATATTTAAGTAAATCCAAATGTATTGGCAGGTTCTGTTCCAAATTTATTGGGATTGCATCAAATTTATAACAACTGTCTAATCAACTTAGGGTTTTTTTAAGTACCTCAGTATCCTTAACATAGCATTTTAAGAATTTCCCACATCTGCTCACTTCTGAAAGACATCTCGGTAACCAACAAATGGCTTACAAGTTCTGACAAAGCTAATTCCTTGCCTTCCTTCAAATCCCTCTTTAAAATTAGGAAGCTGTTGTTATTACAATGCCATCCAGCAGTTGGAACTGCTATCATCACACTGGAGAGGTATCAATCACCACAGCCTGACATCTTAGCCATCAAAATCTCTCTATGTTCCCAAAACTGTTCCGCCCTGCTTCTTCCCTATGAGCTAGCATCAACCCTCTCCTATTGTTTCAAATGTGAAACCATTATTGTAGCCAGCAGAGAAAGTGTCAGTATTCGTGGTTCGTGTTTGCATAGCATCTAACACTACAAACTATGGTTTGTAGGCACTATGGTAACAGGCAAAGAAAAAAATGATGACATAAACGCAAGATACGGTGTCAAAAAAATTCCTTACAAATTGTAAGAATTTTAAAACACGGTATCGGAAGCAGAAAGGTTTTCTGAGAAAATCCTGAGGTAGGAGGCATGGGAAAGGACACAGTTGTGGCAGGGATCCTGCAATGTTTTGCCAATTTTGTGGTCTCACCACGTGCCTTCATAAGTCCTCAGTGAAAAATATAATGACATTAAAATGCCATTCCTAAACCACAAAATCTATCAAAGAGCCATAGCTAGGGACAATAAACCACAATAAATGCTTTTCACAAGGCATCTTAATTTCAAATCGCTGTTGCAGAAATATTGTAAAAAATTATCTTTTTTTAACCATTAGAGGTAATGAATACCCATATGCACCACAGCAGAAAATATACCACCACTATTTGATATTACGTAACCAGACTTAAGCAAAATGATTTCCTGTATAAAAAAATCAGAGGCAAAAATGTAAAAGAACTCTTGAACCGGGGCGGGTCAAATGCCTACCTGCACACCCAGTATTCTGTCTTTGCTCAGTAATCCTTCCCCTGTGAGTCCATTCCTTGAAGTGCTGCAGCTTTTTTGTTAATCTGTATATAAATTACTGTCATTTTTATTATCACTGGTTTCATTATTGTAAGTATTTTGAAGCAGTCAGCTCTATACTCCGCTGACACGTGTGCCATAAAATCATGAAATCATCAAAACACCACAATCAGAGAAGTATCATAACTGCTTCAAGGGATAACTACAATTTTAGATGTTACAAAAGCAAAAGTGACGAACACAAAGGCATTACTTTAAGAGTATGTGATTATACACAAAGAATATCACTATGCCTGATTCAATCAAATTTTGTTCTTAAATATCAAACAAATTCTGCTGTCCAAGAAACGACATGCATTATCAGTAAGGAATTCTGTGAAAGGTGTTAGTTCGACAAACTAGGAGTGCAAGTGCTTTCTGTACTTGTCTATAAATTACATACTTGAAATACGGAATGTAATTTTTTTTAAAAGGAATGAGAAAATAAAATACTGCCATTCTCCTCTACTTTGAGTTGTTTTTCAACTCGTTTAATTGAACTTTAACTGAAGCAGTCAGGTGGTCTTTATTTGTACTTTCAACAGTGTCTAAAAGTATCACTGTTAAAAAAATTATTTGGGTGTCATGTGACTCTATTGATTCCTCATAATTCAAGAGACGTAGTACATAATTTTGTTTCTTACATGTGTTGGACTGGATTGTACAGCCCTCTCAAACAATCTTGAGCCTCTGGGTTTTTTCACCGTATTTCTTTTCCTCGGCTTCCCATAACTTGGCACTGATGACTTAAAATCCTCCAGAGGAATTCAAGTATTTCAAGTAGTTTGAGAACTACTTCTTTGAATTAGAATTTGTGTGATAAACCCAGGCCGAGTAAGAAATTTGTTTGGCTTTAACAATGTTACTCACTAAGAACAGCTGGTCCTTCACTTCACGTTCATTCAGCAGGGGATACAGCGGTGTTTTGCTTATCTGATCTCTTTCTGTGATATTCTGTTGGATAAAGGAGCTTATTAAATGACCGTGAACCAAATACATTGTCCGAGGAACCTGTTCGCAGATGGCCTTAGCCCACAAGGAACAAGCATTCCCTGCCAGGTGCATCTGCAACTCCCACTCACAATATGAGGAGAGGGCACTTATCACCTCCGTTCCCAACTCAGCTCCATCCTACTTAGGAGCAAACACTGCAGTTTCTTATGCTGCAATTTTCAAAATCAAGTTAGATTTGATTCCATTTCAAAATGAATTTTCAAATTATTTCAGAATTTTCCAAGTTCATACATGGTTCTTTGTAGTGTGTATTTTTTAATATTCCTTTTCAGAGACTGCTGGGTTTTGGAATTTTGAGCAGGAGTCTTCTTTTTGGCATCTCACATATCTTCATGGCCAAAAACGTTAATGTAGCTAAATTTTATATCCACTGTCCCATCCAAAGCAAGACGCCTGCCAATACCAGATCAAGTCCTAGGCTGCATTAGGAAGAACATTGCTGGTCAAGGCAGGTGATCCTTCCCCTTTTCTCAGCCCCTTTGAGACCCATCTACAGTGCTACGTTCAGTTCTGGGCTCCCCAGTACAGGCAAGATGCTGACATACTGAAGTTACTTCAGTGCAGGTCACCACGAAGATGATTAAGGGACCAGAGCATTTCTCCTACAAGGAGAGGCTGAGAGAGCTGGGACTGTTCAGCCAGGAGATGAGAAGCCTCAGGGAGGCTTTTAACAGTACGTGTATATACCTGAGGGAGGCAGGGAGTAAAGAAGATGGAGCCAGACTCTTCTCAGTGGAGCCAAAAAAAATGACAAGAAGGAATGGGCACAAACTGAAATAAAGGAAATTCCATTTAAACATAAGAAATTCCATTTAACCATAAGAAAAAAAGAAAAAATATTTTACTGTGACTGATCAAATACTGGAATGAGTTGCCCAGAGAGATTGTGGAGTCTCAGTTCTTGGAGGTATTCAAAACCTAACAGGACAATGCCTGAGCAACCTGCTCTGTTAACACTACCTTGTGCCAGGGGAGTGGAGGGGATGGACTATCTCCAGAGTTCCCCTCCAACCTCAGCAATTCAGTGCTTTTGTGAAGCCAGCCATACCTTTGTATAGCAAAATTTTGAACGTTTCCATGATTCCACAATCCTTCTGTATTTTCACTATCCTCACAGTGGAGAATTTTTTCCTAATATCCAATATGAACCTTCGAGCTGCAATTTGTGCTCCCTGACTGTTCTTACACTCGCTGGCACTACCAACAAAAGTTGGGGTTGGGCTTCCTCACCTTTGTACCTCCCCTTCGAGTGTTTGAGAGTTGCTACTACTTCACCATTTAATCTGCTCTTCAGCAGAATAAACAAGCCCAGTTCCTCCACGTCCCTTCTCAGGGAGCATGTGCTGTAAGCCCTTCACAGCCTTGGTAATCCTCTGCTGAACACCCTCCAGTGCCATCCTGGAAACCCAGCCACTGTTTCAACGTTTCAACCCAGCTGAACTTGTTTAAATTACTGGGAATGGTTCCCACCCTTCCACAGCACTTCCCCCCATGCAACATCATTTCTGAGTCACCCAAGGGCATGCTAGAGTCATCTTGCTGACAGTGATAATTACACTTAGCTTACTCAACAAGTTCAGAGCGAGACTAAGTGTTAGCATGATTATATGTAGGCCAGTGTGTTACTGGAAGACTGGACCACTTTTGCAACCATTTGGCAAGTTGTTCTCAGAGCTCCTAGTCCAAAGAGCAGTTGCAGAAGCTGACAAATTGCCCTGACCACAGACTTCTCCCTGTATAAACTGTGGTGAAAATGTTCTCAAGATTAAAGCGCTGTCTAGGCAACCTTGTCAATGATGCAACAACCTTTTTCCTCTAGAAAATGCAGTCTACCGCTCCCTCATGTCCTTTGTCAACATCACACATAGACTGACCAGAATGAAGAAGGACTAAAACACAGACAGGCTAAGACAGAGCCACCAGAGTGTTTTTCGTCTCTGGCAAATACCCCATCATACTTCAGCGATCACAGAAGTCTTACTCTTTCTCACCCAACTCCTGCAATAGTTAAAGAATGCTGACACTCTTCTAAATGTTTGGAGGTAGCCAAATATGCACAGCTTTAAATTTTTGTCAGTAAGATCATCCCCATTCTTCATGTGCCAGGAGGAATCATCTCATTTTGAATCAACTCCTGATTCCTGTGGTGTTTCCTACCTTAAGTCTCACGTTTCTTGCATAGCACTTTGTACAAATATCAGTTCAAAGCTGCCAGCATGCAGCAGTATCATCTAGATGTAACAGGCTGCAGGAGGACTGCCATGCAGTTTGCTTTCCAGTAACGCTCCAATACAAGTGATACCTTGAATGACCTGGAAGTCATGCCTTAGGGCAGCCACGAAAGGAAATCTTTCCCTAGCATTTGAATCTACTTCCACTTTGTCAGCACCCACATAAAATGAGCTTTCCATTTTTATTCACAGACAGGCACCTAATAGTACTCAGGATGCAGAGCCTAGGTAGGGGGTTGCTTGTCCAGGGATACCTAGGAGCACATGTGCAGAGCAGCTTACTAGATACTTATTTAGTAGCCAGGTTCACTTCGGTTGACTTTTTGCCTCATCTTCTGAGAATGGTTATGCAGGAGCCTAGCTCTTGTGTGTTTTATGAAAAGGCTAAAGATATCTTAAGGATATTTTATCCTTAAGATAGGATATCCTGATGCTGAAATCTCTCAGCATCTTGAGCTACCTTTTGGCCTATAAACGTAGTCCCCATAACACTAACTTACACCAGCACTTCTGAGGAGAGCTTTACCATGGAGTTCACTTGAAATAAGACGATGCTTTTAGCCCTTTGCACTACAAATTCTCGTTTAGCCCGTGTGTGAGAGCGGCCCCGGTACACCTTGCCGCAGGGGCAGCCTCCTCCCCTGCGCTCCCACCGCCAGGCGTCACCCTGCTGATGGTATGTACTGGGAACTAAGGGGGAAAGAAAAAAAAAAAAAAAAAAAAAAACGGCGGTGCAAAAAGGAGTAGAAAAGAAAACCAAACGGCACTTGCACAAAGTCAGAGCCTACAAAAGTTAGCATCCCTTGCAAAAAAAAAAAGTAATGGAAAGCACGTGGCAAATAGCCTTCATGCAAAGCACAAACACTTTAATGAAGGCAACTATAAAGAAAAATTAGAAGTTAAGGTTTTATTTTAACACAGGAGAATCAATTATTCTAGTTTTTATCCCTTCTAAGGCATTCTCCTCTTTTCTGCCAGATGTAGCGTTCAGCTGGAGTCTACGTCCACTTAACATCTACTGAAACGAAGAAAAAAGATATTCCCAAGATACAAAAAAAAGATGGAATTTGGCATCATTTCTGTGAAGACATCCTCAGGAAGACACAATGAGCTCCGCATGAAGAAATGGAAAAGTTTCTGAGACAGACTGGCCGTGTTTTCTGCAATGTCAGTAAGCCACTAAATGTCGAAATATCCACTAAAACATAGCTTTCACAAGATAATGATAGTTCACACTATTGTGCGACTAAACTTTCAGGAGACAACTGCCTTTTCAGAATCGTCGGTGCAGGAAAAAACGGTACGAGATCATCTTATTTGGAAAAAAAATACACTTTTTGAAGTGAGGACTGCTCGTATTAGAAGCGGGATTTAATGCAGCGTTTTGTCAGGCTGGGAGAGCGACAGGTTTCCGAAGAAGCGCTAGGGAAGGGAGAAGGGACTGAAAGGCGGGGAGGTTTGCCGGTATGGATCTCAAGGGGTGCATTTAGCGGGCGGCCGGTGGGGCGGGGGCAGCCCCCCCTCCCGGTCCCCCGGAGCACCCTCGGCGAACCCGCCTGCGCGGCCCGACCGCGGAGCCGCTGGCAGGAGGCGGGCTGGCGGCGGCGAGGGGCGCCCGGGGAGGCAGCGCCCCTCGGCGCCTCTTCCTCCTCCTCCTCCTCCTCCTCCCTCCTGCGGGGCGGGGAGGGCGCAGGTGAATGCGCCCTTTGTCCAGCCGAGGCCCCAGCAGACCCACGGCCGGGAGCTTCGTGGGGCGGCCGGCCCGGGCGGTGCCGGAGCGGACACCCCCCGGCCACGCCGCTCTCCGCCGCCGCGGCTCGGTACGGGGGACGGCACCCCGGTTTGCGCTCCGCCGGCGCGGAGGGGA
>VZSZ01006963.1:2373-22988 GCA_013398815.1 Ibidorhyncha struthersii | reverse complement strand
TGGGACCCGGCCTCCCCCGGGCAGCGGGGCGAAGCGGCCGGGCGTCGGGCTGGCAGCACACCCGGTCCTGCCCCGGCCGGCGTGGTCCGCCCCGGGCGCATTGTCACCGAGGAGAAGCGCCGAGCGACGCTCCCCTGCTCCAGCCCCCTCGGGTTTCCATTAGGCTTCCCACAGTGGTCAGCACAATTTTTGAAGAGCTGGGAAGGGGATTTACTCGCGTCCCGAGCGCGTACCGCGCCGTCCTGCGCGGTGCAGCGGGCACTTTAAAAGCGAGACGGTTATCCCTCAGCGCTTTCGCGCTGTCATTTTCCGATGGTGCCAAAGGAGAGAGATGTAGTCACCGTCCCGTGCCTCTTCCATCACCTCATCGTTGTTATCACAGCCTGCTTATTTTACCCACTTTTTTTTTCGTGGAGCCAGCCCTGAAACCCCTTACTCTGGAAAACCTCGCATTGTCTTTGGATGATGTTTTCTCGGGGTAATGTCTGCACACTGTGGATCCCCGTTGGTTCAGCGTTATAACGAGCCTGTTTTCTCAGTACAAAATGCAGTAGCGTACTCACAGCGTTGGAAACTTGGCTTTCTGCAGCTGGACATCCTCCATCCTCATTCACAGCTGACTCCCAGAGAAGAAGGGTTTGCGCTGAGGTTGGACGTTACTACAACTGTTTTCTTTCATAACAGTTGTGACTTAGATAGGGCTATAACTGATTAGTTTCTGTCTCTCACAGAACTCCTAAATTTTTTTCTTCGGATGTGTTCCAAAATGACACATGCTGTAGATGACTCCTTTCTGGCAGTTCACAAGGCGACTGAATAGTGGAACTATAAATGTCTTGTATTTAGGGTTTTCCAAGACTATTACTGTGCTTTGTTATTGGGTGTACCCAAGAAATAATTTTGTGTTAACTCCAGTAACAGAAGCCAAGTGGACTATTATGGTTCGGCACCTATGTTTCCTTGCATCCAGTCGCATGGCTGTAACCCATATTTCCAAGGATGAGCACAGGCATTCATTCACATGCACTTTCTTTTTTCTTTCCGTTTTTTCTTCTGCTACATAAACCATTAACACTGTATTTAACATTGTATTAAACATTGTTTCCTGAAAGAACCAATAAATCAGGTTTTGGGATCAGCAGCTGGCATTCTAGCTTATGGATTTTTTTTTTTACATCATGATATCATTTACTACATCCTCATCAATACAAACCTTTAGCTAGAAGCTAGTACTGGACTCTTCATTTCTAAGTTCTCTAAATGAAGAGTGATAGCAGCATGAGAATCAGGGGAGTCAAACTCTTCCACACAGAGCTTCCCTATCTAAAATATGCTTTTGGATCCCCGAGATAGTGTGGTAGGCAGAAGAGGAGAGTTATGAAGTGGCTGGTTCACTATGTAAGCTCATGTAGACTGGTTGAAAGCTCAGTGGAGTAGAAAAAAACATTAAAAAGCAGCAAATATCTGAGCCACAAGCTGTTTTAACAATTTTAAAAGTCAGTCTCATTACCTAAAAGAGTAAAAAGTCAGTCTATAAGTTTACGTCCTTTTTTTTTCCACATCAGACTTTAAAAATCAGAGGGTAGGCCTCAAAAACAGTGTCACTGCCCTTCATATTCTGAGTTCTTTTAAAAATAGATCCGAACCTTGCTGTATTTGTGAGTATTTTTTTCCAGGTAAGTATATTATACTGAGTTCTGTTTGTAAACTATTCTTTGCCATTGTAACAGCTGGAAATACAGTATATTAAAACATATAGAAATAGAAATTCTTAACTAATCACGGGACTGCAGGAGCTGAGGTTTTATGAAGATATCTGATATACCGAAACTTGCGATAAAATCACTGGGACTAGCCCTAGGAATAGGGCAAAAAAATAGAAATGTGTCTTCATCAGCCCAGACTTTCTTACGTGCAGGACATACAGACCATCCATTAGCTGGTGTAGGAAGGGGTTAACAGCCTGACCTTCAGACAGAAGCTCTTGTTGACCCTACTCTGCAACACTTGGCTGAAAGGTTATGCCCAAAGGGAGAGCTTGCTAGCAGGAGGGAAAAATACAAAGAGAATTACCTAGGAAAAGAGTACTTCGGCTTCAGGAGTCTGGTGGCCTGGCAGAAAGCAAACCCTCACAGCAGACAATACAAGACTGTAGGAGTCATCCACTGAAGGAACCAGACACAGTAAAAAAAGGACAACTGTCAAAGTCTCATTTGTCCATACAATTTCCCAAAAGGTTTACTGATATAAAAGAATCAGTAGTTAGCAAAACAGTTTCGTATCTAGTAATTCAGCTGTTCAGTAGGAAGGTACGTGGAGGAGCTACCTAGTCACTGTCTTAAAGGTAGCCACAGAAAGTCACACTGCGGTACGGCACCCTGAGCTTCCAGTGGTGTGGTGCTAAGTGCCTCTCCTCCTGCAGTGTGCGACAGTGTGATGCACGCATGGGAAGTCCTTGTTGCAGGGTCCTTGCAGCCCTTGTAGTTATTTTACAGCCTTCAAGATACTGTCTTTCCTGCTGTCCTAGGATTTTCAGAAACATCATATCTCAGTTTATCCATTCTCTTCTTTTCTTTTTTTTTTCTGGCTGCTGATTTCTTGTCGTCCTTAACAGCTTAGAACCATTTCTGCTGGTACTTGTGGGTGATGAGTACTGTCAGTGTACCTTGGAACAGCATGAGTGAAGCTCCAGCTGGAGTTTCCTGACCATCTCAGAGAGAGAATATACCTCTAAAGCCACAGAGTGACTGTCAGGTAGACCAATCCTAAAACCTAAATCCTAAAAAATATTAGGAACAACACATTTGCATTAGTTTCTTGCCTCAGCAATTCTCATGAACTTACCAAAATCCATCGTCATAACATTTTACCTGTTATTTCTGTAAGCGGTTTCAAACTTTATTGTTGCAATTTAAAAACTTTCAGTCTGAATTAATTAATTCATTCCAGTGGCGACATGAGCATTTAGCTTTATTGTTATTTTTCATCAGTGATTTTCTTCTGTTGATTCATATCCTCTCTTAGTCTCCGCTTTACTTAAAAAACAAGCTGAGCTTTTCTGTTCTCTTCTTGGAGAACAGACTTTCCTTTCTCTAGATTATCATACCTCTTCCAGCAAATGAGCAGAGGACAGGGAAGAAAACATTCTGAGGGGAAATAGGCTTCAAAGTTCCAGTAGGGCATTTCAAAACCTGTTTTACATCCTGTGTTTGTTTTGCAGGGAGTTTCCGCAATGGAGAAGAGGGAAGGTGATAATCACGCCATCGATCAGAATGCAGGTCAGAGCATCATGCCGAGAAGAAATACAGGAAACCTTAGCAACCTGGTAATGTTTCTGTAAAAAAGCAGCTCATATGGCATACAGAATATTGCAATTTTTCATTCAGTTTTGTCCATAAACACTGTGTTCCCATCACACTGGCATACCATCAATACTTCTAAAGGCTTGTCACAATATTGACATGAAGAGATAAAAAGATAAAGAGCATCTCATTCAATTTAATCACAGACCATGCTAAAAAATAGACAGTTTGGGGCAGCTAAAAACTACATGAGGTTAGTTGCTAGTTGTATTTTACCAGATAAGCAAAGCTCTGTAGAAATAATTTGGGATTTTTATATAGGAATATAAAATTTAACTTTGGAGGAATCTTTGTAATTGCCATATCACATTCAGTAAGTTTTCCACACCGGACAAAATCCACTCCAACACTATTTGCCTCTGCAACTACTGATGCATAGAAGTAGTTGAAGCTACAACTTTCTATTCTAATGTGAACTGTCTCACAGGCTGTGAAATACTGAATTAGGCTTTACAGAATCTGTCTTCAAGAAACAGGCATGTTTACAACAAACTTGGTTCAGATGTGAATCTCAGTTTGTATAGTTTATATAAACTTCTAGTTCTGCAATGCATAGACTACACTCTACTTTTCTTCCAACACTAGAGAATAACAGTTACTTAGGCTACACCTTCACTGTTATAAAAATATGCTTTTATCATCAGATAAACTCATAGTAGCTATTCAGCTGAAAAATCCTCACTGAGACCACGTCCTTTAATTTCACTGTGAGACAGTGTAGAAGAGTCAGTCAGACAAGTGAGGAACACGCTACCTTGTCTCCAATTAGGATTTTACAGCAAGATACCAGCGTACATTTTTTATCTCTCTGTTAAAACAAAACACCTATGTATCATTGAAGATGAACACAAGACTTGCACCCACTTACTCTTGCATTATTTATAAGTAGTTTGAATGGACTGCTTAAATCAGCTTCAATGTAATATTTGATTCTTAAGAATAAAGCCAGATAATAGTGCTGAGATAGGAAGATGTCCTGTATCCTAGCAGAACAGTAACTTACAACTTTCAAACTAAGTTAGTTAGTTGCCTTCCTCAAAACAGACAGTGCCATTTTGCTTTCTGGAAGTCCAGATATCTGCCACATCAGTCACTCTAAAGCTAAGCCACTGCAGCATTAGTTCAGTTTTACTTTATATTTCAATGGAATATTAAAGGACTTACATGTTAATTACCTAATGTTATCAGTTCTCAGTTTTCCACCCCTGGACAGCTGTCTGCTGCATCAAGTGCAACGTCCTGCTGGTGGTACACGTATTTTAATTTTGTGTGTATATCAATCATGTTCCTCTTCCATGAACTGTAACTACGGGACAATCTTTAAATATATTATCTCGGTGTAAATTAGTTTATAATATTACACTAAAATTTTGTACTAGCTTAGCTCCTTCTATAGTCTGTGATAATTCTGCCAAGATCTTCTGTGAGACTAGAATCAAACCATGCCTACTTGGCAGCTGAAAATTCAGCTGTTTAAACAGTTTCACACGTTTTCATAAAAGTTAAAAGAACACTATTACATTTGTGAAGGAGAGGAAGAAGACCACGGGACTTGATGCTGGAGCTGACAGATGCGCAGCTGGTCTAATATGCTGGATCCCAAACATTTCAACTTTCATCCTTATTCCCCCAATTAAATGTCATTAAAATAGCAGTGACTGAATGTAATACTTCATTGTCTTGACTCTGGGTTCTGTTATTATGCATATTATTTGGGCTGCATCATGAAGTCTGTAGCTGAAATTTGACATTTGAAATCTGTAGCTCCTATCATAAGAAGCTGTAATGGTGCTTTACATAATGTAATCCATCTTCCCTTGCGGTGTAGTTAACTTCCTGGAATTAAAACCTATTTTGAAATCACCACAGATAATGAGTGATGAATGAGAAATCTATGCTAAAAGTACCTGGCTTGAAATGTTATGTTTTCAAGCTGCCTTGTCTTTAATAGTGTGTATGTTTTGTATATGGTTTCAGTCCAGTATGGTGCAAAAGCCATGATGGCAAATACTGTCATTACTGAAGTTTTTAACCTTCTCTTGAACTCACTTGGTATTTCCTTTCTGTCCTTTCCAGAATGTGGATATGCAAGTCACCAATCCACCAGAAGCAGCTGCACTTTTTAATTTACATCAAGCACACCATTTTGGTGAGTTTGAACACTCTTCAGAACAACACTGCAAGCAGGATCTGTTCCCCAAGTGGCACTTGCCAGTGAAGATAGCATCTGCGATCTCATTATTAACATTTATTTACACTTCTATGAGAGATGTCATATATCCTTTTATAACCAGAAAGGAAAATGTTTTCTATAAAATTCCAATCCTTGTCATAAACAAAGTTTTACCAGTGGTTTCAATCACCCTTTTAGCACTAGTATATTTACCAGGAATATTAGCTGCTGTTTTCCAGCTGTACTTTGGCACCAAGTATAAAAGGTTTCCGCAATGGTTGGATAGATGGATGTTATCAAGAAAGCAATTCGGACTTCTCAGTTTCTTCTTCGCTGCAGTGCACGCCTGCTATAGCTTATGCTATCCAATGAGAAGATCATACAGATACAAGCTGCTGAACTGGGCATTCCAGCAGGTATGATGGGCATGCAAATGCCAACTCTTCTGCATTCAGAAAGTCCTTGTTTTGGTCATTCAAACAAATCTGGAGGCTGGGAGGCGGGGGGGAGCCATTTTCATTGCCTTCATTTTATTTTGAAGCAGATCGCCACAGAGCACTGTTAAAGGATGGAGCAGGACCTAGTTGTTAAAGTATGTAATAGAGAGTCAACAATCATCGCAGCTGAGCCACTGTGTATTAAATAAGTCATTTGCTTCATTTGGGATTTTTTATCTCTCTGTAAAATGAACATAATTATACCTGCCTCACAGAAGCATTTAAGTCTTATCTTCTCTGCACCAGTAGAATCTGACTATCAACAAAAAGTGAGCACACACCATTTTTAGACATATTCTTTGTAAAGTAAATTAGCCAGCAATGAAGGAGGGCTGACCTAAATCACAACAATCTGTATTTGCCAGAAACTAAATTTGTGAACACTGCTGGCTCCACAATCAGGCTGATGTACGCTAATTTGTTGAAAGATAGACATTCAGTCATGCTTTTGAATCACAGAGTCACAGAATCACAGAGTGGTAGGGGTTGGAAGGGACCTTTGGAGATCATCTATTTCAACCCCCCTGCCAAAGTAGGTTCACCTAGAGCAGGTTGGACAGGAACACATCCAGATGGGCTTTGAGTATCTCCAGAGAAGGATACTTGACAACCTCTCTGGGCAGCCTGTTCCAGTGGTCTGAAACTGTCATCCGCAATAACTGGCTGGCAAAGCTCTCCAAGATCCTCTGTGACTATAGAGTTCCTAATACTTGCATATCGTCTTGAGTGTCATGAGTATTGCAGTATAAGGAATATTCCAATATAAGGTATAGACTGCAAATGTACTTTCTTATTACCCTCAAAGTCTAATCTAGAGTTTTATTAAAAGCACAGTATGATGTTAGCAGCTTCTGAAGAATTCTGTAAACAGTCAAACTACCTGTTGAAAACTCTGAAATCAGCCTTACCAGTAATTTTACTTGAATGGATTACCAGAAGTTTCCTTGAGATTACAGTCATCAAGATGAAGAAATGATCATATTCGGGACATATTACACCATAGTGATCACTAGCAGCATCAAAGGACTGTTGCAAGTACTCATAAATAGGATAAGCTTTGACATCAGTTTATTAAAACACCTTTCATTCATACCAACCATCATATTCAGTGCAGCTGAATGTACCAAGTCATTGTTTTTAAAAAAATAGAGCTAAACAACTATCCTGGCACGATACCATCATTAAGAATGCCTGCTGAATCGGCTCCCTAAAATAGTGCTGTTAATATATTTCCTGTTGTTATAATCACCAGATATGGTATTTAGCCATCAACAGATTTTTTTTTGTCAAAGAATGAGATTTCTCCTGCTGTGAAGGCAGGCTAACCAGCCTCAAAACCAGTCTTCCCTGGGCCAAGATGCTGATGAAGTCTAAACTGTTCTTACTTAAAGCCCACCTTTGCTCTGCAGATACTAGTGGAGGCTTTTTCATCAGAAGTAAATTGCAGTTGCATTCAGAGACCTTCAAACAAATAAAAATACTGTGTTTCTTGGCTTATTTCCTGAATATTATGATGAAAATAGCTGTATTTCACACAAACGGCTAGGTGTGCCACTCTGTCATTTTAAATACGGTGTTCTTTTGGCAGGTCAAACAAAAAAAAGAAAATGCCTGGGTTGAACATGATGTTTGGAGAATGGAAATTTATGTGTCTCTAGGCATTCTGGGACTTGCTTTGCTGGCCTTATTGGCAGTAACATCAATCCCATCTGTCAGTCACTCTTTGACCTGGAGAGAGTTCCACTACATTCAGGTACGCATAAATGTCATTATTGCATGTCATTACTCCTCATTTGTAGGACTGTGTGTTGTCAAGTAAGACCATTAGGAGTTGGAAATATCAAACACAGAGGAAGTGAAACCAATTTACAAGTTTGGTTTTGTTCCATACTCTTCGTTAATTGCTTTGCAAGAAATGCTCATTTCATTTGTTATTTTTTCAGGAGAAAAGGTTGTCAGGTTCAGGGTAAGGAGTGGGAAGAAAGACAACTCCAAACCACTTTTTTGCTCCTCTGACCTGGTGACCAGCAGCAGTTGTCCCTTTAGGACTTGTTCTTAGGTCAAAGACCTCTGGTGCTGAAGGCATTTCAGTCATCTTCTGGGCATCTTGTTTCAGGAGTGCCCTGTGTCCTGCTGAATTGGGAGTAGGTGGTATTGAACCAGCCAATGCTGTTCCCATACAACATGGGATTCCACTACACAAGGAGAACTGCTTCTTGCTCCCCTGGAGCTGTTTTGGCAATTCTTTACTTCCTGAGCAGTACCAGGGGGCTGGAAAGTCCAGGAGAAGGCTTCTGCCCAATAATACGTGCCAAGGTTTTCCATCTGCAGCATTATTAGCTGCATAACGCTCTCCAACAAGGTGTATTCTGAAAAGGACACATCTTAGAGCAGATGCATAATCAAATCCAGCCAGTCCTGAGTTTGCTACAGATGTGTTTGTTTCATTCACCCAAGTATCTGGTTTGCTCTTAGTTCTCCTGTGTTATATGCAGTAATAATCAGGGGTGGTTCTGCTGACATCAATATGATCACACTAGAGTTTAGCAAGTGTTGAATTAGGTCCCTGAACACCAAAATCTGAACATGCAATGACATTCTAAGTACCTGGCATTTGAAAATTTCATCTGAATTTGAAAAAGTAAATCTGAAATGTATCTCTTGCTACAATTAGAGATTTGAGATTCTGCCCACTCTATGAGTGCATCATTTGTAGGAAAAGTTTTCAGCTCTACAGACAGGTCTAGTGCACGATTGCTTTCAGTATTAAATTAGCATGGTGAAGAAACCCAGAAGAGTAATACTAATACATTGGATTAGTTTTATAAACAAATAACCTCTAGACTTGAAAATCAGATTCTGTAGATTTAGGACTTGGAAAGCAAATGTTTGACTTCACTGATGACTAACTCCATTTTTCTAACAATATCAAGATTGTTATGCAACAAGAAACTCAAAATTACTGGTAACTCTAGCATAAAATTTCCTTTACTCCTGAATTTCATAGACATCCTAAGCCCAATTTATCACTGTAAGTGAACTGAAAAACTTCAGTTTCCTGTAGCTGTGCAACTGCTTTTGTCATAGTACTAGACTTATTAGAGTTTCTAATTGACCATAAAATTTTTCTTTGCAATCAATTAAGCCATTTATAAATCTGCTTTTGAACTCATAACAATTTATCACAGAAATGAAGTAATTTAGGATACAGATGACATCTATAAATTGAGATATTGAGAACTGACCCTTTTTCAAGAATAGCCTGTAATCCATGATCTCCTCTGTATTTAGCTATCATAGCAATAGTTGAAAAATGTGCCTCATCTGTTTTCTGTTACAGTGGCATAGAGGGGTACAGTTAGATTCTTGAATTAATAGTTCTTAAATTTTAGTTCAAAGCCAGTGGTCTCTTTTCTTTGACTTAAGTGTGTTGGTTGAGGCCCTTCCTGACTTCTGTATTTGCTTAACAGGGTACTCTTCTGGGCAAGTTGGAAAAAATAAATAGCTTACTATTTTCTTTTTCTTTTCAGAGCAAGATGGGATATTTAGCTCTGCTGCTATGCACTGTTCACGCACTGGTGTTTGCTTGGAATAAGTGGGTCGATGTTAACCAATTTATCTGGTATACACCACCTTCATTTATGGTAGCAGTTTTTCTTCCTATTGTGGTTCTGCTTTGTAAATGCATACTGCTCCTCCCATGTTTTAGGAAGAGAATAAAAAAGATCAGATGTGGTTGGGAAGATAACACACAAACCAATCAAACCAGCATGACTTCCAGACTGTAGATCAAATATGGACATTTCCTATGTATGTAAATATGCTCAAGGCCATGAAATGTTCACTCGCAAGACTCTGTTTTCATATTTTCCGTAGATGTTTCTTTTTCACTTTTCATTTTGACTCCAGGAGTATGGGATACTTGATGCAATTTGGACCTTTGCTAAAACAGAAGGTGGAAACATTGATTGTACACTTTAATTTATTGGGTGTTCTGGCATTTGATCATTTCTTTCTTCTGACTCACTGCTTTTAAAATCCGAGGGCTTCATTGCCTCAGTCATAATTCTTTCATAGGCAAAAGCAATCATAAATCATTGCTTTAGATGACCACAGAAAGTAAATAAGTGATTACTCTACAGAACCCAGGAATGCTTTCTGCTTCCCACAGCCATGTTTGTCCCTTTGTTAAATCTCAGTATTATAATGGGACAACAACTAGAATATTTATCATCACGGTCCCCCTTATTGCCTGCATCCTATGTTTCGCTCTGCAGAATGGGGACCTTGGCACATGAGCCAGACAGAAACTGTGTATTCCCACCACGTCTTGAACTTAGACAATTGGGCAAGCAGAACTGCAGGGAACGTAACAAGGTAAATCTCTCCTGAGGCTTGGGCACAGTCTAAAAAAAGAGATTTTTGACTCAGATATCCATCTTATACTGGACTAGGTGTGTCTTTGTTTACTTAAAACGATAAAACATTTCCCATCTTTTATTCCATGAACACGTTCTTTTGTTTCTGATGCTGGATATTTTCCATGCTTTTGACCTAAGCCTGCAGCCCTTGACATGTGCTAAACTTTATTCGCACAAATTATTCCAGTGGGATAACTCACATCAAGTAAATGTGTTTTGCTGTTTATTCTATTCACACACAATTGTGTGACTGGAAGAAAAATGTTAAAAATAGGCATTTGGATCTTGACATTGATTTGGTGAGACTTTAATGTAAAATGGCTTCTGAATGCATTTGCTTTTACAAAAATTTTCATATAAGTTAATTAAACCTCACTTTCCTTACGTCGCATAGGTCTGGCTGAATGTCTTTAAGAATTCATTTGATAGTATCTATTTTTAAATACGCTATGCAGTAGTTAATATTTTTACCCAGCATCAGGAACATTTCTGCCAGTCTCCCTGCATGAGTTGACTAGGACATGGACTGATGATGCCACCTATTGCTGGGATCATCTGAATGAGAATTGTAATTGGTAATGGCTCTGGTATTAAAGCAAACAGGAAAACAATGTATGCATTAAAAAAATATGTAATACATGGTGTTAATGATTCTGCAGCGAATGATTCTGTTGTACATTTGTGGACTTGGTACACTGAGCATACATAACAAATTAAGTAGCTACAGGGATACTACATTTTGTATTTTCCCTGGTTATAACTCCATTCAATTATTGCAATTTAAAAGTTGGCCTTGTTATTTGCACTTAATGTAGTACTGTGAAAATAACTGGTGACATGGTGGCCTGGATAATATAGACTGAAATGAGTGGCATTGTGTATCAAATCAGTAATGCATGACAGAGGCAAACACTCTCTAAAACACAGGAAGCTAGTCTGCAATGTGAATCTAAGAAATTTCTAACAGAACAGGAAGAGTGTGGTTGTCAATGCATTAGCATTTACATTTCTATAAATGAAATAAATAAAATATTTTAGAAGTCATATTAGGGATAAAGAATAATATTTGCCAAAGGCTTATTCAGAATATTACCTGCACTTTTTTGTCAGGAATCATAAAAAATTAATAAAATTGTTTTTCTAGTGGAACAGGTTGAGGCAAGTGCAATGATAAAGAAATCCCTTTGTCTTCGGTATTGTCCACTAGCTTCTCATAAAGTGTGCTCAGACTTACTACTTAGGGCAAAGCTGAGACTGTAAGTACTCCAAGCAACCCCTGTATGCATCCGTTGAAAAGAATGACATTTGGGTTTATAGAAATATGTGCTAAATTGTGTTAAATTGCGCTCTCCAGAGTCAGCCCTGCTGCTCCCTTATTTAGGAAGTCTGGAGAATTTAATTCAATCTCCATCTTTGTTAAATTCTGGTCAAATAGTTGGACTAATTGTTTACAGCTGGTAATAGAGGCCAACCCTTTGAGACAAAGGAATATAAACAGCTTCAGGGGTAACAAAACATGCAGTACAGAGAGTAGAACCTGACCCTTGATAACCGAAAACAGGTGTATGAAGATACTCCATGGAAGAAGCCATTCAAAGCTATTTGTATGGTACGTATAAAACAAAAGCAAGGCAAATTAATATGTGTATGGATTTAGAGAGCAAAATAGTTCAAGGGAATGATACTGGGCTTCAAGACTTTTCACCTTATTATCACCGTTACCAACTGAAATCTTTTGCACAAGGGCTCTGTTATGGATCAGCTAGATTAGTGAGCGTTGAGTAGAGGAGTATGGTCAATATGGTTATGAAGTTAACAGAAGCTGAAGTTAAGGTCCTCTGCCTTTTGGAGTCTGCATCTTGCTGCACAGCAGTAGGTTTTAGGCCACTAAGTCACTTTTCAAAATGGGACTTTGATGCCAGAGTTAGTTTAGCCCCTCTGAAATTTTTGGTCCAAGTTCTTAAACCATTCCCTCTCTGAATCTGTAAGATACTGTCTAATTTGGAGACTGACAGATCCTTATTTCAGAAAACACTACAGGTACTACCACTATAAAACAGACCAAGAACTCTATGAACATGTAAATATATTATCTGTATTCATCACTTCATAAAAAGTTTTTGAGCCATCTGTTCTAATACATCTTTATCCAAGCAGCGGGAAGGAACTGTTGTCTGTACTGTTGTATTTGGTGCATAAAATCCGAACAAGGCACATCACAAGCACAGAACTTCAGGAAGTACTAAAGAAAATGGATATACATGTACGTCTTTATTTATCTTCTATTCATCATGCAGCAGTGATAAATTTAGATAAATCTAGATTCATCCCGCTTCAAGTGGTTGATAAATCATGTCCTAAGGAAGCAGTATCCTATTGTAATCGTATCCTATCGTAATACCTTGCTCTATGCACTTATTTCACAAGCTAGTGCAAACCAGCATAACTTCATTAATTTCAATCTGCTAATATGGGTTGAAATCCTAACATAAATTACAGGTGAAAACCAATTTCAAGATCATTGCATACTATGCAAACTGACCTTTTATGCTCATCATTCAGCTGGGGACATTAAGTACACTTCAGATTTTTCTCTTTAGCATTGGCCAGGAGCAAACCCAGAACTGTCTTCTACCAGCTGAAATCTGTATACTATCTATGACAGCTATTCCCAAGATCACACCTGACATCCAGACATTCAAGCAGGTTTTTCCCTACTGATTGTCTCAAGTAGGAGCCAGGTTTTCTGTGTCACAGCTAGCCATTTCTCTAGAAACCACCCTTGAATGCTTATAGCCAGAATTTGAGACCTCATATCAAGCCTTTTCCCTGCATTGTAAGTCTTCAGTAAACTACTTCTAAGTAACTCACTTCTCAGTCTGCAGAATCGGAGCAGTAACACTTCACGGGACATTGCAACAGTATTTTCAAGCTTTTAAGGCGTTCAGATACAATAGTGAGGCAGGAGGGTCATGTAAGGGCTATAAAGGGCTACAGAAGAAAATGCTATTGACAGTATTTTATTTCTCCCTTTGCAATAAATATGATTTAGTTCAACACTAATGAAAATAATTGCATATGTACCTTTTAATTTATGTATGTTTATGTACCTCTTTCAAAATTCAGTGTATTAATATGCCTATATACTACTATAATACATAAAATCAAGTGTGTGCAATTTTTTGGCACTTATTTGTATACACTTTTATACACCTGTAATCATTAAATGCTTCAATGTATGCTGTATCTGCCATTGTGTCATATACATTCAGGGTATAAGGGTAAACAGGCACAGTAGACTCTAGGAGAGCTGCTTCCATGAACAATAACAATATCAAGGGGAGCCATTGTCCCCATGCTATTGCAGACCCCGGAGTCTCCAAAGGAGAGAAGACAAAGATGTGAAAAGCAAAATGGACACATTCATAGGGGGATGTAATGAAAGCACATTTTTCCTGACAGATCGTTTAATTGCCTGTATCAGGAATAGCGTGGTGAGCAGAACTCCGGAAGTGATCATCCCCCTGTACTCGGCACTGGTGAGACCCCACCTCGAGTACTGTGTTCAGTTTTGAAAATTTCTTCACTGAAAGGGTTATCCAACATTGGAATAGGCTGCCCAGGGAGGTGGTGGATTCGCCATCCCTGGAGGTGTTTAAAAAGAGGGTAGATGTGGTACTTGGGGACATGGTTTAGAAGTGGTTTTGTCAGGTTAGGGTAATGGTTGGACTTGATGATCTTAAAGGTCCCTTCCAACCTCAACAATTCTATGATTCTATGATTCTAACTGACAGATTGCATATTCTAGCATTCAGAGGAGATTTTGTGAGAAGGAAGAAAAAGCTGAGCTAATTGCGGACTGCAGTTGCGGACTGCTTTGGAGGGATGCTTGCAATCTGTAAAAACACTGATTAAAGACCAGGAAAAGCCCAGGAATGGTGAGGGCATTGAAGAGAGGAAAGGAATACAGGCATATTTTTGGGTCAAAATCCATCACTCTAGTGTAAGTGGTTTTGCAGTGCTTCTACAAAGGCTGCAAAGTACTTCCTGCAGTTGTTACATGCCCCCAATGTATTTAAGTCAGAGACACAGAACTGAAACTCTGGAGAGATAATCATAAATTGTTGAAAGGACTTGAGGAATTTTGTGTCAAATTTACCTGGGGAAGCCAGATCCCAGAATACTATTCCCAAGAAGTGGTATCAACAATCAGTGCCCAGAAAGCTAGAGCCAGGGCTGTGCTGGCTATGATTTAATGTAAATTCTTGTTGACAGCAGGATTTACCGTAAGCAGGCCCTCCCTTTGGCCACTTTTCTCTGTTCTCTCAGTTGTGCAAGTGTTTAAAGCTGTGAAGTTAATCAGACCAGGCAATTGGATCCAGTTGAAAAGCAGGGAAAAGCAGCAGGGAAAAGAATGATTCAGCCAGATCCATACACTGGTCTGATTCACCTGACAGCCGTGCACATATGCCAGCAGGAAGGACAAGAAGACAAATGGCATAAAGGGGCAGCTTAACTTAAACCAGCTTAAACTGCACGGTTCAAGTGCTCCAAAAATTCAAAACTTAAGTTATTTCACCCCATTGCAATAGCAAGAATGTTTCATCGCTTCACTTGTCACTTTCTTAGTTTTCCATGAATCAGTAGGCAAAAATGTGTTCTAGAAATTGTCACCAAAAACATACAAAACTGAGTGACCTCTACATGACTGTGGGCTGCGTGGCTTCATTTGTAGAGATGATGATCTCACATCTTCCCTTCTTTTCTGCTGCATCAATAGTTTCTAGTCCCTTGATAACATGAAATGTTATGTTAACCATTTTTGAAATTCAGACTCATTTCTGTTAAGCTGATTTTCTTAAAATGGCATTAACAGAATCATTTCAAAGAACAAAACAAAAAGACAGATTTTTGAAAACATGCTGAATCCACCTCTGGAGAATGTAGTCTGTTGCAGTCACTGTGTGTGGCAACGGCTGATCACTGCCACAGATTTTTTTTCAGTAGTGCCAGGATTTCTTGATCCCGTCAGCATACTCTGTTGCTGATGGCAAAATAATTTCTTTTGCTGACACCTTGGACTCCTTAAAAAAATCTCATTGAATTCAGTTGCATCAGGGTTCAGTTTTTGCATCATTGTTTGAACTTTTCTGTAGATTGAATGTAACATTTGAATGGGTGTGGTGAGGCTAATTTATTAAGTATACATAACAAGTTTTCAGAGATTTTCAAACGAAAATATATAAAACCAGTCAGTGAACCAAACTCTATAAATTTATAAAGAAGAAGACCATAGCTACTTCCAATAAAGGTGATGCAACAGAAGATACAGTTGTTTTGTCTTTTTTGTTTGTTTCTTTTCATGTATATTTCATCTTTGTAGCATGAAAGTATATTACTGAGATAAATATGCTATGTCCTTGCCTTGGTTAAAGATGTGTAGTTCCTGTGGGACTGGTAGAATACTACCACTGCTACTGATAGAAGTATTTGGTCCTTACATTTCACCTTTTGGAGTCACTATTAAAAAGGAAGTGAAGCAAGTGTGGAGTTTTTTGAACTAGACAGTCAGTCTTATAGTTTGCGGTCATGTGCAGTCTTTATATACATGCTTACACTGTTTTGTTGGATGCGCTCTATGAAAAAGAGTTTTCCATGTGAATTTCTCCATTACTTCAAGTGTTGAGAAGTATCTTATTGCTGGACTTGAGGAATAGCCACATAACCGATCTCTAATTGTTCTTGCCTGTCCACCTGTACCTGTGCATATACTAGAATAACTTAACAGAGCATCTCATTCATTCAAAAATATTCTAAGTGTTCTAACAGGAAATCCTTAAAAAGAAAAAAAAAAAAAAACAAGAAGACAGAATGGGAAAAAAATGAGCCACTTGCAGGGTACCTCAAGCACCTCTGCTAAAGTTTATCAGTCTAACAACTGTTTGATGTCATCCATAATTAAAATAATGATGGCTTTCTCTTGTGCTTTCTAATTTGCAACATGGACTTAGTACATTCACAAGGATATGAACGTCCTAAATTATTTATTCCCAGATAACTAATGACAGGCAGAAGGGTATTCTAGGGCAAAGGAAGGCTGGGACTATGAAGCAAAGAGGCATTAACATGGAATGGGAAAGAACAGGACAATTGGAGATCTGGGACAAAGAAGAAAGAAGACATTGCAAGCACTCAGATTTTCTTATGAGAGGAAACAGTAAAGGAGCTCAATGGATGCTAAAGGGGAAAAATAAGTTAGGTGGAGGATACTGAATGAGATTAATGCAACATCATCGAGACAGTAGGGAAGAGAAATCCTTAGTCCTTTTACCCTTAGATGGGTAAAATGGAGAACAACTGAATGACAGATGGGACAGAGTCTTAAAAAACACCAAAGTGAGTCCTTGAAACACAGTGAATGGGAAGGTTAGTTATCCACGTGGAGCTGGAGAATGGAATGAACAAATTCAAAGAGGTCAGATGTGTGCGGGGTTTGGCCTGCAGAACCTACTACGTCGCACACACTTCTGCATCCCTGAAATACCATTTGAGGCATTTCTTGGGAAATCTGTTCAAATTCCACTGGTATGTATGAATACCAGCAAGATTATAAGTGGTTCTATGACTTGCAGGAATTATTCTCTGAAATGTAACCGTATGATTTTATTATGGATAAGAACATACTGTTTCTGAAGCTGGGAAGACATGAGTCGTAGATATTGCTCCACTTTTCATAACTTTCTAAACATAAACTGAGTTATCTTCAAATAGATTGTGCTTCTAGTGGAGCAGACATGGCTGCTTTACTTCCTGGTAAAGTGTATGTTGTGCTAAATGAAGGAAAATGATTATGTAGGACACAGTGAAGCTAAGCCACTCTTAAACGTTACTTATGCAAAATAAGGAACCAGCTGAAACCAGAGAATTAGATGGTGCATTAGACTACGTTCAGAAAAGTAATTCCTAAAACTTCAGTTTTATCCTTTTTCTGATATCACTATTCTATTGCAAATATTTAATCCTCATCATTTAGTTCTTGCAGAGGCAAAATTCCCAGTGAAATCAGTGGGACTTCTACTTGGCTATTCAGCATCAGGTTTGTCCCCTGCAGTCACATAAATACTTCAGGTCTGCCTTCTCCTTGATACAATTGCCAATAAATTGTTCACCTTCTCTAGAGTTTGAGATAGACTCTCTTCTGCCACGTACCCTCCATCAAGACAGCATTATCAAGGGAACAGCACTAAAATTTATTACTGTTTCCCCGTTACCAGAGCCTGGCCTGGAGCACTGCCTATCACAACACAGCAGCTGAGCCACAAAATCCCCTCCTCACCAACTGCCCAGCTTTATTCAGCCCTGTTTTAACATCCTATGCTTGCTTAGTTATCTCTAAGTTCCTCCCTGAAAACTCTTCCATATAATTGGGTTCTTACACCTTTCTGACACCGAGGTGCTAAAAGAATAAGGGAAAATTGGTGGTGGGGAATGCTAGTGGTGAGGAAGAGGAAAATGGAGTACATAGGGTAAGTGGCAACGGGATACACTTAGCTACTAGAATGAGGTGAGGGTTGGTGAATGAAGCAGGGGGAAACTGAGAGCCTACAAAAGGTTTGGAAGATGAAAGTGGGGGTATCGTGTACTAACTGGCCCTTTTAATGCCATTTTCCCTCTGTTTTCTCATTCTAATTCCTCCCTGATCCACCTTGATCCCTCCCTTTCCCTCACCTTTGGTCCTTTCCCTAAATACCCTACAGTTAGTCTTGCACTTTCTCACAATCCCCTTAAAATACCCCGTGATAATTTTCCTACACTTCTCTTCCCCTTGCATACCATAACAAATCCCACATCTCTTTAGCGAAACATGTCTTTAGTCATATTTCAGGGGAAAGAGTTTCTTCCCTTGATCACTTTGGTGGGTTTCACCCCAGGGACAATGATCTGGTCATTCCCCTTGGATGGTCTTGCCAGTTGGCAGTTTGGCTTCATTTTCATAGATTAGCTTGCTGGGGTTCCTTTGCCTGTTATTGCTCCTCTGACCCTCGTTGGGTCTTTGTGTTCACCATGATTAGCCTTTGATCATTTAACCTAAAAGTACAGAGAAGAGCATCTCAGATGATCAAGGGGTGGAGCAGCTGGTTTACAGGAAGAGACTTAAAATGTGGAAGCTCTTCAAATGAGAGAGGAGAAGGTAGAAGGGGATAAAATCAAGGTTTACAAAATATTGAAGACAGCGGGTAAGATAGACACAGTACTGTTTTTCACCAAACCCACATTAACGGGACTAGAGAGGATTCAATGAAACTAGTAGGAGATCAGTTTACAACTGGTTAAGAAAGTGCATCTTTATCCAGTGGGCAGAAAATGTCTACACTTGCTGCCAGGGAGGGCTGTGGAGGCAAACAGCACCAGCAGGTTCAAATGGGCGTTAGACAAATTCAGAGACAGCATCCCTTAAAGCGACACCAAAAGGACTTTGCAGGCATGTACCCTATGACACCACTAAGACAGATATGGATTTGGGAGGAAAGTATAAAATACAGCAGCCAGGCTTGCAGGCTCTCCTTAAATAGCATTTTGTTTTGCTGCTCTTGAACATGTACTAAAGGGTTAGATAGGCTATTGGTCTAACCAACTAGGGTACTTCTTATGTTTCTGTACTTCAAGTGTACTCTGACTGATACGCTCCTCTAAGTTTTATGGCTGGAACACAAATGTGTTGTGAATGACAACTTAAATCCTGAAGAAAAAGCTATTGCCTTGATCTTGAAAAGAACTGCTTAACTCTCAGGCTCTGTAGCAACTCACTGGCCCCAGTTCATTTCTGTGGAATTAACTACATAAATCTTGACAGGACTGGGAATAGAATTAGTATTTCATTGTTCTATAAAGATACAGATTTTCCTCTCACAGTGCTAAGTTGCTGTTGAATTATCATGGTTTCATTTTTATTTTGCACAACTGGCATCGTCCCGTTCAGTGAAACAAAATGTCCAGAATAAACTAACTGAAGACCTAACCCATGACAATGTTTATGTAATAAGAAAGTTACGAATATTTTACACGTTAAATGATATATTTCTACATTTTCACAACCATGATGCTACATACTATACAGTGTGATCCTGATTAACTTTCATTTCGCTTCTGCTCTCAAGAAAAGCCTGCGGTCTGCAGCTTTGTGAAGGAAACTTGAACTCAAAGAGCTAAAATCCTGTTAGCAAACCAAACATGCTAGTCTTAGGCTGTCAAATGGTGGTGAAGCCACAATCTAGCCTATGCTTCCCTCAACTACTTTAGTATTCAGGCAAGTATTCTTGTCTTTTAAATGAGTTTTTCAGTTTTGCAGTATCCGTGCTTCACTAGGAAGGACATATGTCTGTTCTTGGTTAACAAGTCAACGGACTGGAAGTTTTCCTCTGGATTTAATTGTTTGCATTATAAAAATAATCTATTTTTTGCCTGGCTTTGGGTCCAAAAATTGCTGCAGGCACAAGATCACACTTTTAGAAGCTACTGTCTCACTTTGTAGATTCCTTCTAAGATGAGCAGCCACAAACCAAGAAGAAAAATTCTGACATTCTATAGCTTATACCACAAAGCAAATGTTGTTTCAGAGTTATAAGGTGAAGTAGAAAGGTCATACATGACCTTGTGCTCCATACAAAGCCAAGAACAAAGGTCCCGAAACCCTTTAACTGGGCTTCAACAATAGCTATGGAAAACCATAGTCAGAGAAAGCTGGGAGAGGTTTTCTTCCTTTGGCTTCTTTCTGGTGAATAAAATTAATCTGCTAGATCATAAAAGCAGAAACAACCCTCACTGTTTTTCTACTTGGATTGCCTTAGGAACAGAATTGTAAGCCTGGATCTCCCATAATTTTGGTTGCTTTAGATTTGAGTTTTTTTTCCTGGGGGGAGTCCTCTGTTTTGGACGAATCATCCTTAATTTGTAATTCTTATTGGGAAGAAGGAGATACCCCATCTTGTTTCGCATGACTTGCTAGGATTTCTCAACTGTAGCTTATTAATTGTGCTCTATAAAGGTTTTCCTTCTCTTTCCTTCATTCTGTCTTTCTCTTTTTCTCTCTTTTTTCCTTTCCTTTCCTTTCCTTTCCTTTCCTTTCCTTTCCTTTCCTTTCCTTTCCTTTCCTTTCCTTTCC
>VZSZ01006958.1:53840-69864 GCA_013398815.1 Ibidorhyncha struthersii | reverse complement strand
TTTTTTTTTTTGTTGGAGTGTTGGTAAAATTGAGCTGGACGAGGAGCAGAAGGAGATGAGATCCAAAGGCAGATTGTCACCAGAGATGACAGCAGCTGGGTGCCAGCTCTCCTGGAAGTGACCGTTGGGTCCCGAAAATTTGAAAGCAGAGACTTTAGCTGAGCATCCCGTGGCGCGGGGTAGGTTTACTGTATGAAAATGGGGCTTGAGGAAGTTTATCTACAACCTTAATCAGATTAGAAGTCTTTATATGGCAGAGTGGACTGTTATAAACCTGGTGAGTTTATATAAGAGCGAACATGGCTCATAGTCCAGATCCTGGCTTGGACCAAGCCATGTGCAAAGCGAACATGACGAAGTAAGATTATTTTTTATTTTAAACACAATCCTGAGTGTCTTGGCAGCATTTTAGTGAGCGAGTGTGTTTTCTGATGGAGGTGGGGAGAATCTTCCCGAGGGATGCTCGCTCTTCTTCATCTTTCCACCCCACATTGCTTTTTTTTTCTTTTGGGGTGGTTTTTTTTTTTTGGTGTTTTTTTTTTTTTTTTTTTTAAGCTTTTTTTTTTTTTTTGGAAAGCTCTCTTTTTTTAGTGCCTATAGAGCGCCCGTTTGTGTGATCCGCATTTAGGATGTTGTATCCTTCATTTGTGTAAGATTTCACGTTTTGAATTATGTAAACTCTATATAGGAAATCATTGCTTTGTTCACTGCTAAGATGCAATCATTCTGAAGGCAGAATGCACTTCCAGTTAAACAACTCACAATAATGTACCGGATTTCTAGACATTGCTTATATTTGGAATATTTCTTGCTCCCCTCTGATTTTAGGGCTCGCATATCAAATAATGACGCCATAAAATGTGTGTGCCTTTGAATGCTAAATAAATAAAAATGCCCACATGTGATGTAAATAATAACAGGTGGGACAAAATATTTTTACTTTATGGCCACGCGTACACGTGATGGTGCCTTTCTGTCCCCTGTCCCGCTGGGGCTATTTCAGTGATTTTAATTCATTGGCACAAGTTTTATCCATAGGTAGTTGCTGACATGAGACGCTCTCCTGCTCTTAACTCCGTGCATCCTTGACTTTGATTTTCCTTTAAAACTATTCGCACACAATCGTAGGGGAAAATATGTTCAAGTTCGACTTGGGCTCTTATGTCCCATTTTCAGCAGCTTTTTTTCCTCACTTTCATTGAAACAAGGGCTCTTAAGTGGCTAAATAATTTCAGGAAATGGGACTCCGGTTTCTAGGTCACTTAGGCATTTCCTAGGGAAAATAATGCATTCTCTAAGGCTTGTCATGACTTTCTTATAATTATCTCTGCTCAGTAAGAAGCGGTGGGTCTCTTAGGTTTTTCCTCCCTTTCTTAAACTTGAATTATTTCTCTCTCCTGTAGTAGATCTCTTGCAATATGTTGTCCCTGCTGCGAAGAAGGATATAGCTGAAGATGTATCGCTGCTAATGAAGATGCGCGAGGCAACCCGAGAGCTGTAGTGCCGAGATCCGGAGGCTGCCTGTGCACGTCTTGGAGCTTGCCTTGTAGCGTGTCTTTTCTCCCAGTGTGCCGTCGTGCTACAAATTTGAAGCAACGCCAGAAGCATTTCCTACCTGGTCATCTCTGCTTATAACGTCTTTTTGTGTGGGCTGCAAGGGTTCCCTTGATTCCGATGTGAAGGAGGGAAGAAAAGCTTTTTGCTTGAGATTTCGGGGAAGGTTTGTGCCGTTTCGCTTTGGCTAGAGTTGGCTACAGGTGTGCTCTCGCCTGTCATCGCTCTGGGCTTGTGCTTGGGTTGTTACCCTGCTCCAGTTGACCTCTGGGTCTAAGCCAGAGGCGCAGGGTCTTCTCTGGTCTTGGAGGTGGCAGCAGCGGTGGGAATTGGAAGAGGAGGCTTGTCTGACATCAGTGGAGAGGCTCGGGGACTTCCGTGTAGTTTCTCCCGCTTTGTAGGAGGTCCTGGAGCAACCAGTTGATGAGGAACCGTGCCTGGGGCCTTGCTGCTTGTCGGGGTGCTGAGGTGCGATGCTGTATTTGATGAGAGCTGGCTAGGTGCTCCCATCAAATACCCTATATAGGTGCTGCCAGTGAGTCCTGCTCTCTCCACGGTCGGGGTCTTGCAGTTTGGTCTCTCCCTTGGGTCTTAGTGTAAATACCTTGGAGATGTCCAAGGCCAGGTTGGACGGGGCTTGGAGCAACCTGGTCTAGTGGGAGGTGTCCCTGCCCATGGGAGGGGGGTTGGGACTCGATGATTTTTAAGGTTCCTCCCAACCCAAACCGTTCTGTGATCCTGTAGAGTCCATTTTTCTTCCAGAAACTAGGAGGGGAAGCACAGCTTTGGCATATGAGTAACTGGATGATGATTTAGAGATGGTCTTTCTCCGTCTTCTTGCCTGGGGAAGTTGCTGACTTGCTGGTTTATGTTGGATTTCGTCTTATGTTCATCAAAGGCTTCGAAACCCTTTGGACAGATGCCTTTTCATATTAGAAATCTGACACTTGGCACCTAACTAGAGAAACCTTGCCTGTGTTACAGTGCGTTTTGCCAAGCTACAGCTGCTTTGGTGATGTTTGGCAAGGATCAGTTAAAGTAGGTATTTGAAGAGCAGCAGCTCATTCTCTCTCGGGAATCTGACTGTGAAAGGAGGAGCAGGAGGACGGGTGCTGTTACTGCGATGAAATCTGACCTCCTTGCACCTCGGAAACACCGAACCGGGGAAGTGCTCGCAAGGCATCTGCACACCGCTGTCCCTCAGCCCCATGTTAGACGGCAGAAGGACCTCCTGAAGACCGTTCCAGATCACTTGAGCTTCTTGCGGTTGGGCTCGCTAGCTTTTTCCGCCGTGGTGTTCTGCGTAGCTTACAAAAACCCAGTATCCTTCTCTCTGTGCTGCCTGTGATGTATGGGCAGCCCCGTGGCTCGGCTGTGGCTCAGCCACGCCGAGATGACACGAGACTTTCTCCAACACCTTGCTCGGTAGTTGGAGGCCAGGCCAGATCTGATCTGGAAGGTGGCCAGCGCGAGGAGGCTCTTGGACAATGGTGCTTCTATAATGGTTTTTATCCTGCCAGACCCTAATGTGGAGGCAACAGTTAACAAATTGTGCTTTTTTGTTACGGTAATGGTAAACTCCTTACTGTTTGTAAGAGGGTTATAAACAGTGTGAGTTGTGTAGTTGGGAGGACTGGTGGAAGCTGTGTGGAGCTCTCAGCCCAGGGGCTTTGTGCTCGGACTGCAGGGGAAAAGCTTTTCTTGTCTCGGCGATGTTTCTCATGGCTGATGTGCTGGTTTGGGGCCCATGTTATTACTTTGACTGGAGTTTGTTTTACGTTTGACGGGACGCTGACAATGCCGCCCTATCCCATTGCTCATGCATTGGGAGGAGGAGAGCGACTCTTGTTCATGGCTGTTGCTTCATGTGAGGTTTGACCCTTTTCCCAAAAGCGCGTGGAAATACTCAGTGCAGCTGGGCTGTTAATTTACTCCTCTTTGAGCTGAGGAGAGCTGCTTTTTAAGTCATTTTAGGGCCAAATGTCATGCCTGGTAGGAAAGGTTGTTCTTCTGACAGCAGCGACCGCAGCTCGCAGGGGTGGTGAAGCTTCAAGGATGTTTCAAGGCATTTGCAAGTGAGAAGTGAGGGTGTACTCCATCTTTGATGCTCTTGAGGTGATAGTCTCCGAACTATTTGGGGATGCTGATGTGGATAGGGGGTCCTGTACAAGCTTGAGAGCTGTGCCAAACACCCAGAAAGGTACAGTTGGATGGTAAGCGGTTGGACTTTGCTTTTCACCCTGCGCTGTAGGTTAACTCCTAATGACTTGTTAAATACTGTGTGTCTGTTGGAGATTTGCTTCAAGCGAGTTCCTTGCCAATATTCCAGTTTATACAGTTGGGTTTGCTTTATCAAGCTTATAAAGCATAAGGGTGTTATGCCTCTAAAGCAGATTTTATAGCACCGGCTTTTGGCCTTCTTTCCCAGATGACAATTTTAAGCTCTCTTGTAGCTTTTTGGTTACAAAGCAAACATTCTCCCTCCTTCCCTCGCACCCCGAAATAACTTTAAAGTCAAAGCTTAGGACTAACAGCCGCCTGCGCGTTTTCACTAAGCTCAGCGGTGGCCTCTCCCTGTGAAACTTCAGGTCTTTCGCAATGTCTTTGGGTGTATAATAGCTGGCGAGAAATAGTCAAACAGAGATCTGGGCACCCAAAGGTGCAGAACAAGCTCCATTCCGAGTCCCTCCAGGCACCTAATTTAGTTGGAGAGTCAGCAGTCATTCACCAGTGGCAATTAGGTGCCAAATTGACTTCACAGGGCACCTAAAAGCAGGTTGGGCACCCAGCCCTCTGCCTTGTAGGGACAAAGGATGCCTACATGTTAAAGTGACTGTTTTTCTTGGTGGTTTTGTTTTCTTTTTTTTTTTTTTTTAAGGAAGAACTTGATGTATTTGTTTTTACCCGCCTTTATGATGGATTACAGTGCTCCAAACCATCACAACCGTGTTGTACGTTAGTCCAGGCTAGCGTGGGGAATGCCGACGCTAAACCCCAGCCAAGTGCTTTGGGAGGACAGGGTTCTCCTCCGTGTGCGTCTTCTGGGTGCAGCTGCCTCTGTGACTCTGCTGATCCCCGACCTATTCAGAGCGCCCTGTGCTGAATATTCGTTTTGATGGTCAGGAAGCTGGAGGCAGAGAGCTGTTAATGACTGCACTTAGAAAAATAATAAAGAGCCTTTCCTGGAACGGTCTCAAAGCAACATGTTTCCTTCCTTGCATTTTAGTGGGAAATCTCTTACTATTTTTGAGAGCTTGGGGCAGTGCCCTGTACTTCCTTCTCTTTTGGCTAGCAGAGTAGAAATGGCTGTCTCAGTCTGCCTGCCTTTCCCTCGTACTTACCGAAAAGCAATTTGGTTTGTGATTGCAACCAACTTCCCTTCCAGTTCCAGCTCCCAGTGGCAATTTCAGCTTCTCTCTCCACTCTGCCTGCGATCTTGTATATTCTCCTGTAGTAAGATGTATGCTACAGCACAGATTCTGTGCAGCCATCTATAATAATCTAGTTTATTGTGGTTTTATCTCTTCTTCCCAGTAGCAGTGTACTGCCTGTCCTTGGGGCTTGGTCTGGTGTCTTGAGCACTATTTGTGTTTGAATAGGCTTGTTTGTATCGCGGCTCTGGTTGTTAATGCTCTTGGCATGGCTCCCAGGTCTCAACAAAGTTACCCAAATTGATCTGGGATGGCCTCGCCACTCATTAGTCTCTGAGAATTAATCCCATGTAGCTCGGTCTTGTAAAAAGTTAACTCCTAGCTCCGTTTTACCTTTTCCATTAAACTGGCATGCCAAAAGTGGAAGAGTAGCGAGGGGAGCACAGACTTGATCAAGGAGAAAACAAGCTTCGTCTGCCGCGGGTGTAGTAGTACTCAGGTTGTACCTCGCAATAACGCCAGGTGACGAAGACTTCTTTCTCTTTTTTTGGTAAACATGGGGGTTATTACAAGAACGCTGTTTCTGATCCAGTTCTGCCTTTGCTCCTGCTGTCAGCTAAGTACTGTAATTTTCCTACAAAAGCCGCAGCTTTCCGTGGACCCTCCACCCTTCTTGAAAACTCTTTGTCCTATTTAATAGCCCAGGACACTTGCAAACAGTTTTTTTGTGTTGCCTGTTGGTAGGAAGACATCTCACCTCGAGCTGCACCTTTGCTTGGACTTGTTCCTTGCGTGCCTGAGGCGAGTGTCTGTGATGGGTCATACAGCTGACTGTGAAGGGCGCTTTTGCGTTTCGTAAAACGATAATAATCTCCATGCCAGTGCGTGTCCCGCAGTGATACGGGACGGGGCAGTCGCACTGAGCCATCTGGGTATCCTTTCTTTGCCTTGCTGGTGGCATTGCCTGTCTTGCATGAGCTCCCTCGTCCTAGAGCCCCTGGTAAGAGCCTTTTTGGGGTGCTGGGTGCTGCAGTCACCACAGTGTCGGCACCGATCCTGACACCGAGACGCCGACACAATTACCCTGTGTGATTTGTCTGCTTTTCCTCACCACTTGTCCTCCCATTGTTGCCATTAACTCTTGGCAGATGTCTAAAATGGATGCTGAAATTCCCTAAATCGTCCCTTTTCGCAGTGCGGCGCTCAAGCAATCGTTTGTTCTTTTAGAGGCTGCAAATCTGAGGGGTAAGAGAGCGCGATGGGAGACTGAAGCCTTTTGGTGGAATCTGAAAAATAGCTCTAGATAAACTCACGCACCGACGGAATCTGGAGCGAGGGAGGCTTGATTGTACCTGCAGGCGTCTGATCTTCTGCGGAGAGACTAACAGCCCTTTTGTTTCTGCACTGCACCTCTCGCAGACAATCTTAACTTACAGTCAGTCCCCTTGGGGATGTCCTTTCTCTTGACGTCCCTATCTCTAGCAATTTTCCTTCTTCTAACTCATTTTGCAGCTCATTCTTCACTCTCGTCTTCCTAGGAGAGTAAATCTGAGCAGAGGGAGACTTCTCTCAGCAGAGCGTGCAGTTTGCTTTTGTTTTCTATTCTATTTCAAGCCTATTTTTGCTCTGCAGCTCGTTTGGTTTTTGTTTCGTAGTTGGTGCAACCTCTAGCTTTAATTTTGCGGTCATATTAATGTAAAGTTTATCCTTATGATTTATGGGAATAAGCCATAAATGTGCTTGTACTGGTACGCTGGTAAGCGCATTCGTGCTGGAGAGGGGAGCTGTGCTGGGGAGCTGTGCTTGGCAAACTCCAAGCAGAGCAATTTTTGCATACGCCCAACCGTTCATCAGGATCTGAAGTATTTCAGCTTGCCTTGCAAGGCGCAGATGCAAGAGCGTCGGGCAGAAGCATTCCTGCAATAACAATAGTCACATGCAAGTACAACAATAGAGCCTTATTTTTAGAGCATTTTTCATACCAACTCTATCCCTCAACGTTCAGCAGAGTTAATGACCTGGCAGTTTCTTCCATCTTAAGGCTGCGGTTTAAGGAAAAGTGTTTTTTAATGGGGATTTGAGGTGATCCAGAGGGAAAAAATAAATGCTTTCCAGTTGGTGGGAGCTGTAAGGATCCCGGTGTCAGGCACGGATGTCAGGCCAGCATTGGTGGCAGCTGGACACGGGAGGGTAAGAGACCCAGCAACGTCCTTGGAGGGGATGAGGGACCAGTTGCTCGTGACTTGTGCAAACCAGAAGAGGCGTAACTCAGATGTACAAATCTTGGCTTGAGACTGCTTCCAGACCTCAGCTACTTGTCAGGAATTCCGCTGGACCAGGTCAGTAAAAGCTTCACGAACACAAAACCCCACACTGATCCTACCTGGGTCCTGAGGCGCATTAGGGCAGCGGAGTGTACTTCCCACTGGGGTGTGGGATATTTGTAGTTACGTGCACTTGTGGAAGCGTGGCTGTGGGTAACAGTAATGAAGACGATTAAGAGTCTGACTGTGGCCCTTTCTGTGGCATCAGGCTAATCCCAGACTGGTGGGAGTTGGGAGGGCCCTCTGGAGCTCCCCCAGTCCCACCCCGTGCCAGAGCAAGGGCACCTCCAGCAGTGGCACAGGACGGCGTCCAGGCGGGTTTGGAATGGCTCCAGAGCGGGAGACTCCCCCACCTCTCTGGGCAGCCTGTGCCAGTGCTCTGCTGCTGCCAAAGGAAAGAAGTCCCTCCTCAGGTTTAGATGGAACTTCCTATGGTCAAGTTTGTGCCCGTTCCCTCTTGTCCTGTCACTGGGACCACTGAACAAAGGCTGTTCCCACCCCCGTGGCACCCTCTCCTTGGGTATTTATAACCATTGATGAGATCCCCCCTCAGTCTTCTCTTCCCCAGACTAAACAGCCCCAATTCCCTCACCCTTTCCTCATCAGAAAGATGCTCCACTCCCCTCGTCATCTTTGTTGCCTTTTGCTGGACGCTCCTAATGCTGCCAACCAAAACCACGGCTTGTCCTGTGGCTGCAGGCAGACCTCGTATACTCTTTTCCTCTGTGAAGCTAAAATAGTGCACTTGAAAGGATATATAGCTTCGTGGATGAACAGATCCCTAAAAGCCAAACATGCTTTCGAAAACGTCTATCCTGCTTCTGGTGGCTCGTCCTAAACTATTTCCAAATGGAAGTTTTTAAAATGGATTCCGTGAGGTGCCAACACGCGTCCTGGGGGAAATCCTTTTCAGGAAGGCTGGTCTTTCATTGCTGTTGTTGATGCATGTAATATGTCTAATTCCTTTTCAGGGACTTAAAATATTACTCCTAGGTGTCTGTCTAGACGAGGATAACGGGCTTAGTTTTTTCTTAATGGGTTAGTTAACATGCTTTGGGACCACTTCAGTTTATGGACTGGTATACCAGAGGGAAAGTAGCATATGGGCTGACTTTAATATCTGCCGGAAGAATTAAAGTTTTAAATAAGTGGAAATTTTGATTATTGAGGTAAGCAAAACCAGCTTATGCCCAGACCAGTGTCCCAGTTCATTGGAAACAGAGGGTCTTGGTGGGCAGCTCAGTTCGTCTGGACGGGAAGGGGAGGTTTCAGCTGTCACTGCGTACCTGTAGGCTTCTCCCCTCCAGCTCTTGCCAGTACCAAGAGCCTGTTTAGGTAGGAAAGTTTTGCCTTTTCCCACCATAACAGCTGAATGATGTTGTCATTAAAATTAACATGCGTCTTTTACCTATCGGAATTGTGTGCAAGAGAGGGAGGGCCTGAGCTGGGGGAAAGGAGGTCTCTACTAAAAAGACTCTCGAGTAGAAGGCCCTAGGCTGGACGCCCTTCCTGCTTCCTACCCCAGCTGTTCATTTGCCCTCTCGTGTTTCCTGGTGGATTTTGTGAAAAGCCATAAGGAAGAATAATCACAGCATGGTTTAGGTTGGAAGAGACCTTGAAGATCGTCCAGTCCCAGTCCCATGGGCAGGGACACCTCCCACCAGCCCAGGTTGCTCCAAGCCCCCTCCAACCTGGCCTTGAGCACCTCCAGGGATGGGGCAGCCACAGCTTCTCGGGGCAACCTGCGCCAGGGGATCACCACCCGCACAGGCAACAATTTCTTCCTCCCATCTCATCTAAATCTCCCCTCTTTCAGTGTTAAAACCATTCCCTCTTGTCCCATCGCTCCCCTCCCTGATCCAGTCTCCCTCCGCAGCTCTCCTGGAGCCCCTTTAGGCACTGGAAGGGGCTCTGCGGTCTCCCTGGAGCCTTCTCTTCTCCAGGCTGAACACCCCCAACTCTCCCAGCCTGTCCTCCCAGCAGAGGGGCTCCAGCCCTCGCAGCATCTCCGCGGCCTTCTCTGGACTCGCAACTTGCAAAACACCCATTTGAAACACATGTGGAGCTTTACGTCCCTGAGATGGTGGTAGTGGGGGGCGCTTTGTGAATCTCCTCCAAGTTACAATACGCTTGGTCACCACAAAATCGGCAAAGGCTGTCCAGCTCTGACTGTGGCCTTACACAGCTCTTTGGGTAGACCTTTCTCTTCTCTTTCCATCGTGTAGAAGGAGGCACAGTGAACCTCGTGGCGTGTTGGCACCGGTGCTGCAGGCAAAACGCTTCACTTCCATCCCTCTGCCTTCCCTTTGCAGGGCTTTGCCCAGAGTAGGGATCCTCACGGCTACCTGGGATTGCAGTTGGTCCTGTCTACACTTTGCAAACAGGTTAGTTAGAACACAGTTCTAAATATAGTTGGTCTAAGGTAATTGGTACATGTTCTGAAATGTGGAGAAGACATTCCTCTGTTAGGTTTAAACTTGGAGAGGACAAAACAGTTCAAAAGTGGTAACTAGTCTCCTCTTCGGTGCAGCTGTATCGAAGCCTGTAGGTCTTCTAACGTCTGTTATAGGGGCGCACTGCCACCTTCATCGCTTTTCGTAGAATCATAGAACAGTTTGGGTTGGAAGGGACCTTAAAGATCATCCCGTTCCACCCCCCCTGCCATGGGCAGGGATGCCTCCCTCCAGACCCTTGTGCCCCAGTTCAGCCCCTGATAGATTTTTCATTTATGACCCTCCGTGGTTCTAAGGGGATTTTGTACGGTTTGAGTTCTGCAGGTGCTAATTTGATATTTTGATTTGTTTGAGGGTTTTCTTTTTTTTAATTCTCTTGACTCTTCGCAAGGGAATTCTTCCAGTGAGTTTCAGGTGGGTCTGCTGACTGAATTATTTATTAAGCAATCTGTGGCGTGCTTGGTGTATTGTGCACGCAAAATTGATGTGGCGTCTGCACCGCCGTGTTCACACTCCTGACTCAGGTTTTCCAAAGCCTCAGAGTAAAGTAGATTGTCTCCAATTCTTTCTTCGTCAGACCCATAATCACCTCTAAAACAATGTCTTGCAGTTCTTCTGAACTTAACAGAAACCCTCTGCTATCAGTAAGGCCTCAGGCTGCCCAAAATGCTCTTTTGTTAATGGACGCTTAAAACTTGCTGCCTCATAGCGCACACAGCAAAATACTGAACTTTATTGCCGATCAGCTCTGACTTGATTACTTTTTCCTTAAAAAACGTGTGTGATCCCTCCCAGCTAAGGGCCTGAGTTAACGAAAGGCTTTGCGCGCGGGTTCCTTGTGGAATCAAAACGTTAAATATCTTCACCCCCTACAGATCCAATTCATGCAGCAATTGAACAAGTGGAGCCTACGTTTAACCTCGAGAGGGTTTGTTTTTTCTGGCTGCAAAGCTATCATAAGCAGGTTGCCCGAGATTGCGGCGCAAAGTGGTGACGGAGCTGGGAACAGAGCTTGGGTGAACGTGGCTCTGCAGAAGAGCCCCTCGTCTCTCGGATGCTATCGCAACATGTGACGCCTCCGCAGCTCGAGGTCAGCCCGGCATCCTGGCACGCACCCACCCGCTCCACATAACATTTCTCATTTATCTCCCTGCCAGAAGGAGGAAGAGGCAATGTCCCCAACAAATCGGGAACGAGATTAACTTCAGGAAAAAGTCATCATTGCTCTGTTGGCGCTGACACGCTGGGATAAGCAGTGCTGGAGACACGGTGAAGTGTGGCCGTTGTCCTGGCCACGCTTGTCCAGCTTTGCGAACATCCCCTCGCCGTGCTGCTGGTGCTTTGGTGAGGAGTTAAAAGTTGCAGCTGAAGGTGGGAATGAGATCCAGTACGGAGCAGACGCGCTCTTGGATGCAAAGCTCATTTTTATTCTGGGTTTTCTGCATGCTGTGTGTGCTCCAGAGGAGTTGCTCCCGTTGAGAGCGCTGCTCGATACGAGCAGTCTTCAGAAAGTGTGTACTCTTAAATACCCCGTGCCAACTCCAAGGGGTGCCTGATTATCAGCACGGCACACACTCGAGACTGCTGCGAAGCGTGGCTTTGGGTTTATTTCTTTTTACAGGCAGCCTGTAGGTTATTTGCGTGCGTTAATAAGGCGAGAGAGAGACAAAAACACATACGGGCTTGCGGAGCGCAGTCTATTTTGCTGGAAAATGGCTTTTCTGTTTTCCGTGAGACGGCAGCTGCTTGTCAGGTCTGTGCTGACAGAACTTTGAAGAACGCTTCAGTAATCTGTCTGTGTTTCTCCGCTTCCCCTTGCTGTTTCCAACATGCTAAAAATCATCAAAACAGTGAAATACTGTCCCGCGGCTGCAGGAAGAGGAATGAGAATGTGTTCCCAGTATCCAATCATCTGCTTATTCTGCCTGTTCTTAAGAATAGAATTTATTGAAGCAATTTATCCTGACTAAATGTGATATAAATCTGAGCACATGTATGTACATACCAGTCATATTCTGTAGTGAACGAGCAGCTAAATCTTTCTTTAAAGAATGAGTGAATCCTCCTGACACTTTGTGAGATCAGGTAAACTGAGGTTTTTGCAGTATGTTGGTCCTGATTTTTATTTTCTTATTTTTTTTTTAATAGAGCCGCTTGTTATGCGATCAGAAGTAGCTGGCAAGCAGCCTGAAATGCCATTGGGGTTTTGTTTTGTTTTCCTGCTCTCCCTTTCAGTTAGCAGTATCAAAGCCCCGGGAGTGACAGCTGATCCATTTCTTTAATTTCTCAAATAGCTTTTATATGCATCGGAAGCATAAATACGAGGTAGAGAGACCCCGAAGTTCTCCGTATGGGCAAAGGCAGCAGGCTGCTTAAGTGACAGCGGTAAGGACAGATCTCTGACCCCTGTGTTAATTAAAAAAAGCATAGGCTTGGCTGCCCCGTCAGATCCAGCAGTCTCCTGCCCTAATAATTATGCTGCATCTTTAACAATAAGATTTGTTTGTTGATGAAATAAACACATCCCCAACCTCATCCCACGCAACCGAGTTTAAATGCACGAGGGGGATTTAAACTAAAGCCTTCAAACGCTTCCAGCACCAGCCTGACTTTGACAGCAAAGGGCCATTACAACTGTCCTTTAAAGTTTTGTGACTTTGCTGCCGTCTCAGTACCACAGCTCTTAATTTGGAGCTGCCTAATCACTTGACGGTTGCTGAATGGGGTGCTGGACTGGCAGAGGACTTCTGAATTTGGTTATTATCAGTACAGATTAGGGGCTGACCTGCTGGATAGCAGCTCTGTGGAAAGGGACCTGGGAGTCCTGGGGGACAACAGGATGCCCACGAGGCAGCAATGTGCCCTGGTGGCCAAGAAGGCCAATGGCATCCTGGGGGGCATCAAGAAGAGTGTGGCCAGCAGGTGGAGGGAGGTCATCCTCTCCCTCTGCTCTGCCCTGGGGTGAGGGGGGCACATCTGGAGCGCTGTGGACAGGAAACTGCTGGAGAGGGTCCAGCAAAGGGCTGCGGAGATGATGAGGGGACTGGAGCATCTTTCTGATAAGGAAAGGCTGAGGGACTTGGGGCTGTTTAGTCTGGAGAAGAGAAGACTGAGGGGGGATCTTATCAATGGTTATAAATACCCAAGGGGAGGGTGCCATTGAGGTGGAAACAGTCTCTGTTCAGTGGTCCCAGTGACAGGACAAGAGGGAACGGACGNTTAGTCTGGAGAAGAGAAGACTGAGGGGGGATCTTATCAATGGTTATAAATACCCAAGGGGAGGGTGCCATTGAGGTGGAAACAGTCTCTGTTCAGTGGTCCCAGTGACAGGACAAGAGGGAACGGACGCAAACTCGACCATAGGAAGTTCCATCTAACCCTGAGGAGGGACTTCTTTCCTTTGGCAGCAGCAGCGCACTGGCACAGGCTGCCCAGAGAGGTGGGGGAGTCCCCCGCTCTGGAGCCATTCCAACCCCGCCTGGACGCCGTCCTGTGCCACTGCTGGAGGTGCCCCTGCTCTGGCAGGGGGTGGGACTGGGGGAGCTCCAGAGGGCCCTCCCAACCCCCACCAGTCTGGGATTAGTTTGAGAAAGAACTTTAAAAGCTGATGCCTCAGGGTCCCTTTGTAGAGTTCACCAGCATCCCTGGCTGTGAGGACTCGGAGAGGAGCCTCGGGCTCTCCTCGGGCTGCACGCTTACTGCACTAGCTGGAGGTGCGGTTGTTCCCGGTGCTGTTTACACCGTCTAAGTGCCAGTCAAACACGAACCCGTGAGCCCCCACAAGTGCGAAGTTGTGCCGCATGGTTTGTAGGCAGGTAACCAATTCGTCAAAGCCTGCACGAATCATCCACTAAATAGGGATTAAGAAATCTGGAGCTAACGACTCTTGCGTCTACCTTCAACTCGACAGAGGACACAGCGCAGCACCTCTTGGCCATGCTGAGAGCTGCGGGACGGACCATTGTCTCTTCTGGGTAAGGAAGACTGGCGCAAAGTAAGGCTGTTGGGAGGGGGAAAACGAGGTCCAGGTTGCCCAAGAAAGCAATCATTGACTTTTACTTGGTCTGTGTCCTGATCCCGTAGTCTTAACCAGCCGCCATGCTGCGAAGGTGATGGTGAAATAACTCTAGCAGTCATCAAGTTGGTGTCCCCCTTGCCTCTGATCTGATTTCTCTCTTTATTTTCTTACAGACAGAGTAGGAGTTGGGCTGCTGCTCTGCTAGGAGCAGGGGGATGAAGGACTGTGCGCTGTCTCTTGGCTCATTCAGAGCTGCAGCTTTTTGTGCAGCGAACTGGAAGGTTTAGGTGTGATATTTTCGGACCTCAAGTGCAGGTGATAAAAAGCGTTTAATCAGGTTTGTGCTTCTCTTCTTTGCAGTGTCAGGGAGTTGATCTCAGCAGTGGTTTGATATCGCAAGAAAGTTTCACTTCTTCATCCCTCTTTGCTAGAGGCTGCTTTTGTGTGCTAAAACTTCCTGAGGAGGCCTGGCACCGGTCACTGGTCGTGACAGCGGCTCATGTGTCCGCTGTTAGGACACAGCAGATGTGTGTAAGTCAGGTACTTCACGGCCTGAAGGAGAGTCGACAGGCTGGGAGAGTTGGGGGTGTTCAGCCTGGAGAAGAGAAGGCTCCAGGGAGACCGCAGAGCCCCTTCCAGTGCCTAAAGGGGCTCCAGGAGAGCTGCGGAGGGAGACTGGATCAGGGAGGGGAGCGATGGGACAAGAGGGAATGGTTTTAACACTGAAAGAGGGGAGATTTAGATGAGATGGGAGGAAGAAATTGTTGCCTGTGTGGGTGGTGATCCCCTGGCGCAGGTTGCCCCGAGAAGCTGTGGCTGCCCCATCCCTGGAGGTGCTCAAGGCCAGGTTGGAGGGGGCTTGGAGCAACCTGGGCTGGTGGGAGGTGTCCCTGCCTATGGGACTGGGACTGGATGATCTTCAAGGTCCCTTCCAACTCAAACCTTTCTGTGATTCCTCTTGGAGGAGGATCAGTCGGTTGTGGACGGAGGAGGGATCCCCATTTGTTTAGTGGGCAGGAGCAAGGGGTCAGTATTTTGGTTTCTCCGGTTTGGAGCTTTGGTGGCAGTTCAGCGGGATGGCCTGAGGAGTCCTGTCTCATTAACGTGTCCTCACTCAGCCTCACCTTGCTGTCATCTGTGCCTGCCTCCCCTCAAGGCTATTCGCCAGGATTTAATCTTCCCATCCAGCGCTGCTCTCCCCTGCCGTGCCACCCTCCAGTTCCGTGAGCCCCGTTTCACGTCTGTGGCCTTTCCCAGGGGGGCTGCTGCGGTGGGTGGACGTTCCTGGCCGTCTTTATTGCCTTTATTATTCCGCTTGTCCTATGCTAGGGAGCGTTTTGGCCGCTCGCCCGTTCCATTTGTGAGAGGGCTATTTATCCTTTGTGAGTTCGTGTTTGCAGAGGCCCTGGAGTTTTGCTTAATAAATCCAAACATAGCCTGGCGTTGTGGACCTCTCTCCCCCCTTTTCCAGGGACAAGAACTGGCAGCTGCTTTCTCCCAAGTTTTTGGTTGTTGCTGTTGTGTGCTGCAGCTTAGCCAACGCTCGGGGAGGGGAATTCCACCGCTCGTAGCCACCCATTTTAGCTGCACGCTTCCCTAGCACACGTTTTTTTCATATTCAGCAGTAACTGATTTCTGTGTCTTTTCAATAAAAGCAGAAGGGGGGACTGTTTTTCCGTAGCAGATGCATTCACCCTCTGCTGCTAAGTCGCATTCTTGGAGGACCTTCTCATATAGCTCCTAAAAATAACGAGTCTCCCCACCCTCTTGCCGCTGCTCTGTGCGTGCGTGTATTAATGGTTAGAAATGCAAAAAGCTAACTAAAAGAGCCTGTGTCTTTGGGAGGGTGTTTTGGCCGCGTTCGGGTTTCGTTTCTGCTCTTGGCTGTAGCGAGCTGACATGCGTCGCTGAAGCCAAGTGCCGAACTTGGAGTAAGAGATGCTGGAAGCGACGTGAGCAGCCAGAACATGTTCGCACAGTCAACCCCCTGAAGAGATAGCGTTTGCGTTGTTATAGCTTTTTAAAATCCTGCTATAAAAATACCAGTGGGTGGAGGGAACCATTATTTCTTGAATTTGAGGTGGTGGGGGTTACTTTATTTACTCTTATTTTTTATTAATAAGAATAGCTTCACTTGTAGCATAATAGGACTGAGTGTTTTGTTATCCTTGGCTATAATCTGTGATAAACTACCCCTGCCATCAGCCTTGTAGTTTACCCACTAGGGAGCCAGATTATTGCCTTGTAAAACGGAGCACCACTCCTATAATCCCTTAATTAATTAAATGACAAATTTTAGTTCTC